>CM042143.1:64372625-64392625 GCA_023376005.1 Doryteuthis pealeii | reverse complement strand
GATAGAGAGAGAGAGAGAGAGAGAGAGAGAGAGAGAGAGAGAGAGCGTTCCGGAAAATGGCTACGCTTCGAATCTCAATTGTGCACTTAGGTGTAAGTTTTAAGTGTGCTTTCGTTATGTCGTGTGAATTTATGAGAACTTTCCCGACGAATTCCAAGAGTTTAAGTTCGATAGGAAGTCTCAACGTATATTTATGAATAATATTCCCTCTCCCTTACCTGGACTTCCGCTGCTAGCCCATGGGGACGTGGGATGAATGACTCACCCCGGCGTACCGAGGGTTCATTCCTTCGCGATGTTCCTCCGTAGCTGCACGTAGAGGAGACTCGGTGCACTTCCGAGGTCGTTAGTTAGTTTTGGAGTGCTGCATGTATGAAAACAAAAACGAAAACAAAAAAATAAATAAACAAACAAATCCCCTCAAAGTGTAGACTTTGCTGTCGAAATAGAATACCCGAAAGAAAAACCTGCTGTAATTGAAAAATTAAAAAAAAAAATGAAAATTCTTCTCTCATGTTCTAAAGTGGAAAGATTTATATATACCGAGAAGAGCGAATGACTCGATACGTTATATCAGACTGAAGTGTATCTTGTTTGTTTTTATTTTTTTATTTTTTGTTTTTTTATTTCTAGTTGTTTGTTTTTTCTCCAACGAAAATTGAGTTTTAATTTTAGGGTTTGTAACTTTGAGAGTTTTTAGACCACCTCGATGTTAAACAAAAAAATCTACGATCGTCTAGATTATTATTTATGATAGAATACAGTTGTCATAAAAATACTTACAGTCATTTTTAATATTTCCATTCTTTATATTGAAATACAGTGGAAATACAGTAGTTTCGGTTACAGACAAATTGAGACCTTTTATTTATTTCATTATTATTAATATTGAATATTCAAAAAAAGATTGAAAGACAAAAATTAGATAATTTAAAACATTTAATAAATAAAAACATAATGAACGCATGAATTAAAGAATAAATGAAACAACATTAATTCACGTATTATGACGTAAGTAGTGACGTAGTTTCTGTTACAGACAAACATTGAGACCGAATCTCCATTATTAACAGATTTATTTAAATTGTCATTATTACAATAGAAAACATTCAAATGTTGAATTATTAGAACACCTTTTATCTATTTCATTATTATTAATATTGAATATTCAAAAAAGATTAAAAGACAAAAATTAAATAATTTAAAATAAATTGATAAATCGAAAATGAATAAATGAATGAATGAATTAAAGAAAAAGAAACTAATTCACGTATTATGACGTAAGTAGTGACGTAGTTTCGGTTACAGACAAAATTGAGACCTAATCTCCATTATTGATAGATTAGATAGTAATAATGATGACTATCACATCTGAACAGATGATAGCGATCTAATTACCACATAAATTACAACTGAAAGATCCTGATTAATAATTAATTCAACCTGTGAAAAATATACGAGATGAATAAGATGATAAGGTAGTTAGACATCTGTATGTCGTTGGATTATTGTGACTTGTACGACACTTGGACAACAACGCTGGAATAACAACATCCACAATAAATTCTTCCTAATCAAACCGACTTTGGGAAACTGGAGACCAACTTTAAGAAAGTCTAGAAAGGAACATGTCATTGTCTCCGATTACGCATTGATCACACAAGACTAACGCACTTCTATATACTCAAACAAGAACAACAACCACAATGTGAAACATGTCAAACACTTTTGACTATTAAACACTTATTGATGGAATGCAGGGTTTTTTGCTCACAGAAACCCTTATTTTAATGCAGACGATATGAAAGATTTATTTGAAAATGTCAACATGGAGGACATTCAGTCCTTTTTGAGGGAAATAAAATTATGCCATAGAATATAGACATGAACTTAATCAATATCATACAGCTTGATCCCCAATGGTGCTAACACATTGTTAAAACCAATTACTAAAAAGTATAATATAAATACACAATATATATTACTCCTAACTGTTAGGCATGAATAACCCCGGACAGGTTGATATGGCGTTAAAATTAATAAGCTAACCAACCAATTAAAATCCTTTTTAATATTTTTCATTCTTTATATTGAAATACAGTGGAACCTCTCGAATGACTCTGAAGTCGAACAATTCAGAGTTCGAACAAAAATAAATTGGTAAAAAAATACCTCAGTTGTCGAACAAATTTTCGGACTTTGAACACACGAGTCGGGAGGATGAAAACAGAAGTCGCGCAAATGACTGCTGAGGCAAACCAAAGACGACCGAACGGCTGATCGAATATACCCAAGCAGCATCAGTTGTTTTATACCATAATAACATACTTATACCTGTCTTGATATACAAGTATACTATTATCGTATGTAATATATCCGTGGTTATATCTCCCATACTCTGGAGGTGCGTGGTGTAATGTTTAGAGTCGTAGGAAATGGACTTATCGACGCGAGTTCAAGTCCTGGACGAAGATGTTTGCATTTCACATAGCACTAATACCCTGGGAACGATATGAATCCAACTACCTCCCTACAACTATGTGTAACTCGTAGGACAGACTGGACTCTTTAACCTTGGCTAGGTAACCAATTTGAAGGAATACTTATCTGAAACCTGTTAAACTGCGCTTAGAAATTGACCATGTGTCACATTCTACTCGTCCGCAGGGGTTGTTATATATATATATATATATATATATATATATATATATATATATATATATATATATAATTTCATAGAGGAATTATATATAATTGATAATTGAATCATATTACCATGACCAGACAACTCGGCAAACACCATTTGCGACATCCGGAGCATTGGACAGCTGTTTCGACCTCCTTTGGTCTCATCAGCAGTGCATACCACAATCTCCACCACTAGAGATTGAACCAGTGGACCACAGAGTGAAGAGCAGAGACTCTACACACTGGGCCACCAGCCCATGCCACAAACGGAGAATGCCAAATCATCTAGTCAATGGTAATAGTAATTCAAACTGCGCAGCCACATAACCTGTATTTGCCGTGAATCCCATCGCAGGATTACAGAGGGCAAGGTCACCTCCAGGACAATGACTTGGAAGTCTTCACTCTGTGGTCCACTGGTTCAATCTCTAGTGGCGGAGATTGTGGTATGCACTGCTGATGAGACCAAAGGAAGTCGAAACAGCTGTCCAATGCTCCGGATGTCGCAAATGGTGTTTGCCGAGTTGTCTGGTCATGGTAATAGGATTCAATTATCATATATATATATATATATATATATATATATATATATATATGTGTGTATATATATATATATATATATATATATATATATATATATCCCATACTAAATCTTTTTCGTCTGTACTTACGTCTGTATTTCTTCTTACGATTCTGTGTAGCTCTTTTCTTACGTCTGGGTAGTACTTTCTTCATGGCTTAGTTCGCCCATCGGTCTATTGTCTAACGGTTGATTCTGTCTTCCTAGCTGTCTCTGACTGGTTCCGCGGGTTTCTTCATCTTAAGATGTTGTTTGAGACGCCCTGTGCTGTCGTTTGCTTTTAGCGACAAACTCAAGGCATCTATTTTTGTGAATCGCATATTCCTTTAATTTCTTAAGATGTGGATGCATAAACCTCGCGCGTGCGAGTCCAGACAGCCACCCGGGATTACATCTTTCTGTGTTGACGTCTCGCCCCAGACTCAATATTATATTCCCACACTTGCAATCGCAAACGGAAGCGGAGGTCAGAACTAAAGTTACGACTTGTCAACCAAATCTCCAACTCTTCTAACGGCTAGGTCTGAATTCACATACTATTTTCCAACCGTTTTGCTTTGAATTCAATTACTATTTTCTACTGTTACTATTCAAAACTGAGGACATGCCCATCAATTATATAACACAGTTAGCGTCAGTCTCTATCTGGAAAGAGTGTCTGATGCTGTTTTTGTGCAAATTCCTCGCTTCTATTGTGTTTATTCTCCGATTTACGGTTACTTTAAGCCTTATTCATGAAAACCGTTTTTGATGGATGGTCACGGAAGAAAATAGCAAATTAACTCTTTGAAAACTTATTTTAAAGATTTTCTCAAAGAAAATCATTCTTCATGAACAACTGCAAAAAGTATTTGACAACATTTAAAAATAATACAAAATACAAAGAATTATTCTTATTTGTCTTATAACCGTTGTTCAACTTTTTACACACACACACACACACACACACACAACATATATATATATATATATATATATATATATATATATATAAGATATTCTTTTAAGCAAAATAATGCAATTTATGTTGAAAAACATATTTTTTTTTTTTTTTTTCATTTTTTTCTCTTAATATTTTCGGAGCAACGTCCATCTTCAGAGAGTTGAAAAGTTTCCATCTGTGTTTATTAAAATCAACTGTGGTATTATTCCGTTGAATCTGATGGAGATTTAAAAGTTCGACAAAGATCGTCAAATTCCGTTAAAACCCGTGTAGCTGTGTTTTGTGTCCCGCAAAGAGAAAAAAAAAAAAAAAAAAAATGAAATAAATATGTTTTTCAACATAAATTGCATTATTTTTCCTTCAAAAAAATATCTTATTACATTTTATGATTAATGCTTCAAACACACTATAAAAACAACAAAAAAAAATCTTATATATATATATATATATATATATATATATATATATATATATATATATATGTCTAAAAACAAAAAAAAATCTGATCCCCATCACAATTGTAAAAAAACAAAAACCAACCACATCCAGCGCCTTCCTTCCACCCAGCCTTACAATGACCCCTGCTTTGAACTCACAAGCCACCATATTATTTTTTATAGGGTTAATAAAGGCAGTAGAGATACTACTGGAAAAGGAAAGTGTAAGATTGTGAGGACTGGTGGCCAAGAACGCATAAATCCACTTTACTTATGGGAAATATTGTTTCGGTTCTCGAACATAATTTTGGAACGAAAATATGTTCGAGAACCGGGGTTCCACTGTACATAACAAAGGATGCATACAAGGCGTTATTACTGAAACAATGAGTTTCGAATGTGTATGAATCAATTATTCTCCCTCCAGCTATGGGTAAATTTTCAGGCTAGACTGGGCACTTTAAATTTTGCCTGCCAAATTTCCCACACGGCCATACCAACGTTTCTTGGCATTTTTACCTATATGATGGTATATTTTCAAAGTTCGCCATCTATTCACTTCAGAACTCATTCTATTCAAATAAACTCATATTATTATTGTAATCTGAGTCCTTCTGATCCATTATAAGGAAGTAACCACCAGCGGCTTACAGTAGGATTGCAGTGGTGTGAGAGCCGTTGAGCAGCTTAAAGGAGGCAAAGAGTTAACATTGGTATATCAACCGGTCTAGGAGAGAAAACTCTTAATTCAGATCTGTTATACTCACTTAAAAATGACCTTGTGTCACACCCTGCTCATGTGGAGTGGTTGGTAAATACGTACAATGAATTTCGAAAATAACGAAATTACCCTAACAAAAACGAAACATAAAAAAGAGTTTAACCGGTAACGACAAAATAGTGATTTCATCCCCAGATGAAGGCACTGAAATCGTAATCATGAATACAGGTACATCATCGTCATCATCATCATCATTGTGTGCTGATAGCACGGGTTCCTTTGAAACACATACTCTCTCTCTCTCTCTCTCTCTCTCTCTCTCTCTCTCTCACCTAGTATCCACAAAGAGCCCATGAATGTAAGAGTTTTTGCTGGTGTGTCCATGTGTAGGATTCCATAGGATAGGAGAACGTCGCTTATGTGCCCATCCTTACTTCAATCAGTCTCCAACATGTCTTCCTCGCCTTGGGGGATTTGGGAGGTAAATGGCGGTATAAGTGCTATTTTCTGGGTTGGTGCTTCCAGGATTTGCTCAAATATCACGCTGCATCCTACTGTAGTTACCATCTAGATTTTCTCTAGGCGTTTCGTTAGAAACTAAGTGGTGAAAGCATACAGTAGTACTGATACGGCTAAATTTAGAAATAATTCCCGTTTTATTTATCGGGCAGATCCGATATATACATGCACAATAATGAATAAATTATAAACAACAAAACCGTGGATCCCGTTGTGTAATGGTTTTTCGTCAAAGAGACACGGCGACCGAATTCAAAACCTGGACGAGGTTGTTTGTATTTCACATAGTGCAAATACCAATGGCAATGGTTTGAATCAAACTATCTTCCCTCTACCAATGGGTAAATAGCAAATAGAGCGTGCTTTTTACCCTTATGTAGCAATGGGTGTACGAAGGAAAACTTGGAATTCAAACCTGTTAAAAGGTTGAATCACAGTGGTGGGAGAGCCCTGTGAGCAGTTTAAAGTAGGCAAATAGCTAACATTGATAGGAAAACCGTTCTAGGAGAAGGAAAACTCTGACTTCAAATTGTTTAACCCTCTTAAAAAAATGAACGTGTGTCGCATCCTGCTTGTGTGGAGGGGTTGGGTAATTACATAAGCAATAAACTGAAAAAATAATTAAAAAACTATAAAAATAATTATTTAAAAAAATACTAAAATATGGTAGTTACTTATCAAATCCCACCCAAGAATACAAAACATATATTGGCAACCAAAATCTTACAAATCCGATATCGAAATACGAACCAGTATATCAGGAATAGGTAGCACTACCCTACAAATAGCTAAAAAAACAACTAATCCCTCTCTTAGGAATCACCAGTCCCACTCATCTTAAAAACTCTAGATGCTTAGTTAACAAAATAGAAAACAGGAACATACATAGAATTATGGCAAGTTTTCATATACACTTAAACACAAAATATATCTTAGACATTTAGAGAAAAAAATAGTGAATAAATCAACCTCCACCAGCCAACATCTCTATTAATAATGGAGATTCGCTTCCTGTTTTTGTCTGTAACAAAAATTACGTCACTCCTTACGTCACATTACCCAAAATCATCATCACAGAATAAATACACTCAAAATTTGATTATACAACATTAGACAGTCCTCATTGTTTTTCTAAAACAAGTTTTAATAAAATACATGACTGGTATTATATATCTATATATAGTTTGTTTTATTTTAATACATATTTAAAGTTTACATTTCAAATTGTTTTATTTTTTAATCCTTTAATGAATTTGATGATTCTACTTACATAGGTTACAAACTCGCTGACATTGAATGTTTTACTCCCACCCCTCAGGCAATATGTTTCAAAAATCTATTTTTACATCGCCGGGAGGGTGTTTTTATTTTGTACTAGTCTATATAATAATACGAGTGTTGCTTAAAAGTATCATATTGCAAAACTCTCTGTAAAAAATGAGACCGTCCAAAATCGTCCAAGATGAAATACAAAAATGTAAATCCTGATTATCTGGTGCTGCTTATCCGCTTAATTCTTATTTCCTATGAGTGACGTCAACTCAAATAATGGCCCGTTCCGTCTTTATTATAAAAAAGAAAGGGAAGAAAAGAGAGATGCTACACAGAAAAATATAAAAGAAAGAAAGAAGGAGAGTGGGGTAAAAGTAGAAATAGGAGGTAAGCTCGCGGAAGGGATAACGTTAATCTGTTTCACTTGAATATAACGAAAATAGGTAAAGATAAAAAGAAAGGAAAATAGACTGAGAGAGATTAAATCAAGATTATCATACTTTTTACATATTGAAATATTGGTAATAGCTCTTAAGTAAACATAGCAATCGTTATAATAATCAAATTATCATAATGTAGTATATCCACAGGTCCTGCTAGTGGTTATAATTATATAGTATTACCGTGACTTACGATTTTAATTCGTTCCACTCGTAATTTAATTTCCTCGTATATCAAATCAATTTTCACCACCGAAATAAATTGAAATGTCATTAATCGATCCCAGAAACCCGCTCCCATTTTAAATAAAAAGCATAAAACTGTATTATAGGTTCTCCACTCAGTTGCGTTTTAAATTTGTTTCGTTTTAGAATCCTTAAAATATGTTACTTTTCAGTTCATTGCCTAGACACAATCTCTGACATATACAGGGTGTTCGGGAGAAATTTGACAGTTTCATAAGGAAAAAGAAAAAGTGCTTGGTAACTACAAAATTTAATGGATTGTAAAGAAATTCAACAGGCACGGAAATTACACTACAGTCAAATATTTTAATTGAGAATAACCGCCATTAGCGTCGATCACAGCCTCAATCCTGCTCCGGAACCTGGAGCAAGCTGATGTTACAGTTTCCCTGGGAAGGGTCTCAAAAACTACCATAATTCTGTTGATTAACCGGGCTTTTGTAGTACTGATACGGTGATTGGTGCTTTCCCACCAGCGCCACATACATAATAATCCATGGGGGAGTTTGGAGGTCAAACATTAGGAATTGTGTAGTCGTGAAATTTACCGACAACCATTTTTTACTTTTCCCAGGGGTGTGGCAGGAGCCGAATCCTGCTGTCATACATATGGCCAGCCATTGGCTACCCTTGGTATCCAGGGCTTGACTGCAGTGTTTAGCAACTCCACGTAGGCATCTGAGGGTCCTCCAACACTTTTTTCTGTAGATTTCCAATGAATTCTGGTGTACGAACGCAATCAGATCGTCTGTTATATTGCTTTATTCTAGGCACAGCCTTGTAGTCCCCATTGCAATTCTCCAGTTCATGCCTGATTGTTTTTACAGTGTTCAGGGAGCATTGGGCAGCAACCATAATCTCTTTATTTTGATGCCCGGCACAGATCATCATGATACAAGTTATTCTCTTTCATGATTCAGGTGGGTTCCAGTCATCCATTCTATCTGCCATCACGTATATGAATGAGGAAGGGTCCAAGCTTTTAAATGATCAATGCGTCAATACCTCCAACAGACGGAGAAAAATAAACAAATATAAGTATGTCAAATTTATCCAGAACATCCTGTAGATGATACATTGATCTTTTAATCTAAAAACATTTTTAAAAATCAAATATCACAGACAGACTAAATAATGTTGGTGCATGTACAATGTTATCTTCACTTATTAGTTTAATTCAATTTCTTCTTATAAAAAGTGTTGGGGCTTGCCATGAGGGTAATAGGGCTGAGACAGTCATATATATATATTTACCAACCCCTCCGCACGAGCAGGATGCGACACAAGGTCAATTTCTTAAGCGGAGTTTAACAGGTTTGAATTCAGAGTTTTCCTTTCTCCTAGACCGGTTGCCTAACCAAGGCTAAAGAGCCCAGCCTGCCCTACTATTTACCCATAGCTGGTGGGAGAATAGGATTCATACCTTTCCCAAGGGTATTAGCGCTAAGTGAAATGCAATTACCACGCCCAGGATTTGAACTCGGGGCGACGAGTCTATTTCCCATGACTTTAACCATTACACCATGCGCTTCCTGAGACAGTCATATAGGTGCTTGGGTGTACGAGAAGGAAAACTTGAAATTCAGACCTGTTAAAAGGTTGAATCACAGTGGTGGAAAAGCCCCTGTGAGCAGTTTAAAGTAGGCAAATAATTAACATTGATACGAAAACCGTTCTAGGAGAAGGAAAACTCTGAATTCAAATCTGTTTAACTCCGCTTAAAAAAATGAACATGTGTCGCATCCTGCTCGTGTGGAGGTGTTGGGTAATTACATAAACATGTTGTTGCATGTACAATGTTATCTTGACTTACGAGTTTAATTCAATTTCTTCTTATAAAAAGTGTTGGGGCTTGCCATAAGGGTTTTATTTTCCCAGTACCCCACTCGTACCGGGTCAGGCACGAAGTCCTATTTACGTGGGACCACCACAAGCCGAGACTCATGGGTGGCAGGTGGAAAAATTGCGTCGATCTGTTTCGGCAATAAACCCAGCCCTGCCCCTTTAAGTCAAGGGGGGCAGGTATTGCCTGGAGGGATGGCCCTCTGGGATCGACGCTATTAATTTACCATCTCACCGGCCGAAGCTCACTGGACCCCCGCCTGAGCGGGTGAGGCATAAGGGTAATAGAGTTGAGACAGTCATATAGGTGCTTGGGCTCGACGTGACCAGCTGATTGATCGGAGGGGCCACTCCGACCGACCGACCGTCTAGCCTAAGTAAGTGGCAAAGTGGACTGTTCAGCCACCAGGGCTCTATCCCTAAGCAACCCTGGTCGCCACCCACAGTCCACAGGTGGAACCATTGAGGTGACGATCTTACCCCTCTGCAGAGATCCAGTCGGTGTTAAAGGCTTCGTCGGTCTTGGTCTATGTAGTCTGTCAAACTGATCTCATAGGAAAAGAAAATATTGCTTCTTAGTAAATAGCATTCATCATGAAAAAGGAAACGAGGATTTATCAGGGATATATATATATATATTAATATTATATATATATATATATATATATATGTATGTATATATATATGTGTGTGTGTGTGTATATATATATATATATATATATATATATATATATATTAATGTCAAAAGATAAGTAGAACGAAGAAGCCATTTTGAGTAATTTCAGCGCTTGAATAAGATTGCTTCAAATTACAACAGCTCATTCATAAGTGAAGTTTCTTGGCCGAACAGCTACAGATGAGTTCATCTATTTAATGACTAATTAATTAATATTTTCTTGCAGGCATCAATTTAAAAATAAATAAATGGGCACAAATGCTAAAACTTAATCCGAATATTAATTAAAGGTTGATTTTATCAGTTCAAACGAATAATTGACAATTACTAAAAGCTAATCTTTATTCTCCCTTGTGTAACCGGCAATCATAATTTTACACACACACACACACACACACGCATATAAATATATATATATATATATATATATACTTTCACACACACATATACACACATTTATATACATATATATATATATGTGGGAGATTATCTGCTTAATTAAAGTCATACCTAATTTTGTTAATTAATTAATTGTAACTAAATGAATTAGGCGTGCATATCGGTTAAAACGTAAAGCATAAACAAATCGAGTCATCTCTGTATGTACATTTCAGCCAATTAGGCCTCATCAGAAGAGCTATAGACAGGGCAGTGCGTGATTCGAACCATACCTGTCAGGCTGACAGGCGGACATTCTAACCACTACACTAGCTGGCTACCCCAGAATTTCTCGTTCATTTTAAACTGGTATGTATATCGCACTTTTTGGGTGACTTATGGCACGACAGTATGAAGTAGTCAAACAGTGTGTTTGATAATGGCAAATGCCGACAATTTGTGGGAGATTATGTGCTTAATTAAAGTCATAACTATGTGTGTGTGTGTGTGTGTGTGTGTGTGTGTGTGTGTGTGTGTGAAGAGAGATGGAAGTGAATCCGTCGGTATGTAGTATAGTGAGAAATTTGAAAAAAACATAGGTTTAAATAAAATGAGTGGTAAGTTTATTAGCCGACGCTGCAGTGTTAGATCTTCTTCATGGCTTTTGTTGATATGAGGAAAAGTAAAAAATTGAGGTTTGTTTCGATGTCGTTTATCGTAAAATATATACACACACGCACAACCACACACACCTAAAAAAATGCTCAATGTCATTTTTCGATACACACACACACACACACACACACCTTAAAAGAAGAATATTTGACGTCATATTTCAAACCGTCTACCTTTTCCAGCGTTTCTTCTTCAAACTTCAAATTTTGAACAGATTGATAAACAAGGATTATCGCAGTTTTTCTCTTTATTCTGTGATAATTTCTTTTGCTTTTCCTCATATCAACAAATGCCCTGAAGAAGATCTACTTAACAGATCGAAACACTGCAGCGTCGGCTATATTTTCAATACATTATCAAAGAACGAAACATTGGCAGAAAGGTTTAGAGAGATTTGTCAAACTGAATTTTGCCTTTAAATATATCGTCAATGTTTGGTTTGGAATTGATACATCCAATCAAGAGAATTGCTTTCAAATGTTTATCAGTCAATTTCTTCGATGGGTTGATTTCACATATTTAAATTTTGTGCGCATACAAAAGTTCAATTACTGTCGGCGGACAAAAGTTGCTTTCGAGGGCCGGATTCGGCCCGCATAGCGTAGTTTGGTGACCCCTGCATTAGACGACGTATATATATGTGTGAAAATGATTGGTTGGTTGGTTTGGTTGGTTTATTAATTTTAACGGCATATCAACCCGTCCAGGGTTATATCATGCCTAGCGGTTGGGGTGTTATACATATTGTGCATTCATATATATACTTTTAGTAATTGGTTTTAACAATGTGTTAGCATTATTGGGAATTATATTGTATGGCATTGATTTGTTTCATGTCTATATTCTATGGTATAATTTTATTTCCCTCAAAAAGGAGAAAATATCCCCAATGTTAACATTTTCAAAAAAAATCCTTCATATTGTTTGCTTTAAAAAAATGGTTTCTGATGGGGGCAAAAAATTTGCATTCCATCAATAAGTGTTTAACTGTCAGGGGTGTTTGACATGTTTCACATTGTGGTTGTTGTTCTTGTTTGAGTATATAAGAGTGCGTTAGTTTTGTATGACCAATGCATAATTGGACATAATGACTTGTTCCTTTCTAGACTTCCTTAAAGTTGGTCTGCAGCCTCCCAAAGTCGGTTTGATTAGGAAGAGTTTATTGTGGATGTGACCGTAACGTATGTGTCTGTGTGTTTGTAACGAGTATGTATGTATGTGTGTGTGTGTGTGTGTGTGTGTGTGTGTGTGTGTGTGTAACCTGTGTATGTATTAAGCATCATTTTTGTTGTCTACTTTAATTGTCAAGATCAGTTTCGACTCTTTTCATCAGCAAAGCTACGAGTGACGGCCTCGACGTTAAATGTACATAAATCGCAGCTAAACAGAAGGTTTTATCTACTAAACACTTTCAAAGCACACGCTTTTTTTTTCTTATTCTCTCTCTTCTTTTTCTTCTTCCCCGCAGACGTCGCTACGCCAGCGGGTCTGCAAAGTTTGGCCTCAGACTGTGTGGGCGGAAGTGAATTGCAGCCGGATTGTATTCTATTCAGTCACCATGGAAACAGTTCCACAAACACAGGCAAAGACAACTTCTGTGACATTCGAACTAATCTGTGTTACAAGTCTGCATTTGTTTCTAGGCCGAAAACTAGTGCAGATACAGAGAGAGAAGAGAGAGAGAGAGAGAGAGAGAGAGAGAGAGAGAGAGAGAGAAAGAGAAAGAGAAAGAGGGAGAGAGAGAGAGAGAGAGAGCGTGTGGAGAGAGAGAGGGGGAGGGGGGCGTAAGCATATTCGCACGTTCCATGTACTAAGCCACGATTTGTAATGTATTAAAGAGAAGTGTTTAGGAAAGCGTGTATGGATCGGTATCGTTTACATTAGGAAATCGCAGAGTTGTACCAAAGTTTCTCGACAAAAGCCGTATTTTTGAGATTAAACAACTCTTATTATTACTTGTAAAATAAAAAACGCACTCCGGGCGATGTAAAAATAATTTTTTGAAATTTTTTGAAACATATTGCCTGAGGGGTAGGAGTTAAAAAATTCAATGTCAGCGAGTGTGTAACCTAAGTAAGTAAAATCATCAAATTCATTAAAGGATTAAAAAATAAAACAATTTGAAGTGTAAACATTAAATATGTATTAAAATAAAACAAACTATATATAGATATATAATACCAATCATGTATTTTATTAAAACTTGTTTTAAAAAACAATGAGGACTGTCTAATGTTGCATGTTCAAATTTTGAGTGTATTTATTCTATGTTATGACGATTTTGGGTAATGTGATGTAAGCAGTGACGTAATTTTTGTTACAGACAAAAACCGGAAGCGAATCTCCATTATTAATAGATGGAAATTCATAATGTATTTAAGAGAGAAGACCGTGTACTTTGATCTGTGTCGGTTACTCACAGATATTTGGATATTGCAAAACTGTACCAAAATTTATTGACGTATACTAATATTTTTAGAATAACCAACTCTTATTGTTTAAACCAATTACTTTGGCTAATCGTTTGATAATTGGTGTTTTGGTGCATATCGCATAAATGCGTCCTCGTCTCCTGCCCTGAAAAACGCTAAGCGGTGCCTGTTGAAAATCCAACCTCGCTACTATTGAACTCCCTAGCTGTTTAAAGTGATTTTCCCGAAAAGTTAATGCGATATGAAAGCGATAATTTACCCACCCACCAAACAATAAATATATTCAAAAGAGGAGGCGGGTAAATATTTACATTTTCTTGTCAAGAAAAGACTGGGGAGGGTTCAAAATATTGCTTTCATATTGCATTCACTTTTCGGGAAAATGCCTTCAAATGGAGTTCAGTAGTAGCGCGGGTTGGATTTTCAACAGGCCCACTTAGGGTTTTTTTTTTCGGGCAGGAGGCCAGGACGCATTTATGCGATAATAACCGTTGTTTTAAACACTACGTTTCGGCCGAGCATTCTCTAGCCTTCTTCATGATTTGAAAATTTTAGATGAGTCGTCATTATTGCATGAGTTATTCAGACTAGTATTCTCATCTTTTTTGTTGTTTTTGTTACTATCTTCCATGCGATGTGTTCCTTGGTCTTTCTCATTGTCTGAAATTATATAAACTAGCAAATATATGCACACTCCGGAGCAAGTATTTAAGTTTTAATGTAATGAAATGTTATATTGAATTAATAAGTATAATGAAACCAAATAAGAATGCAGATAAAAAAGATTTGAAACTACTCTTCCATCTTTCATTGCCAAAAAATTATAATTTAACTATTCAGTTAAAATAGGAAGTAAAGAATAAAATCAGTTATTTCTTCTTGTTAATGGATTTCTTTTAAGATTTATTGCCGAGATTTTTGCTCATATTCATTAAGATAAAACCAGACAATTAGAAATCAATAATACCAAGCACATATTTCAAAATAATCAAAAAAAAATAAAATCAAATTTTTAACATCAATATGCAAATTAGCCTTCCCGTTTACACTATAAACCGCTTTTTTATTGTATATATAAATACAATTGCATGTCATTAGCATGTAGATGAGCCGAACAGTAATAATGTAAAACAAATGTATTAAGATTTGAGGTTTAAATAATTATAAAATCATGGAGAATGAGACGTAAATAAATAAGGAAATCGTAACTTGAGTAGTGATATACTTTTGCTTACTGACAGGGAGATAAACAATCTCGATTATAATAAGATGCGTAATGTTTTTAAGGAGTTGAGGAAAGTATTTGTGGATACAGATACAGTAATTCATGTCTATCCGAGCCATGTCACCCAACCCTTCAATTTTTCTGAAATTTTGTCTAAGTGTAGGATAAAGTCAGCCAATTCCTAAAATTTGACCTTCCAAAAATTGGTGGAATTATGTCGATTTTAGCTCTCCAAATTTGAGGAGGGTCGCGAAAAATGGCCTCTTTTTATAACGTATTTTCGTCTGTAAAATTAGTTCTAGAGCTTTCCTACTTCTAAAAATTGGTTTATAAATCATTTTTGTATATAAAGGCGGTGTGGGCGAGAAACACATTTTTTTCTCGCCCACACCGCTTTCATATACAACTACGCACATACACTCACATACACACACACACTGTGATGTACCCACACATAGATGTGTTGGCAACACATTGCTTTAAAACCAATGTAACAATCGCACCTTAAATGTATTGTACAAGATACTATGATACAGCTCTTACACTCGCTTTATTTTATATTTTCTATTACTAGAAAAAAAAACTACCTATATACGAGAGTAAGTAAAAAGTAATGCCATTTTGTTTAGGACAGGTATAATTACCAACACAGGAACATGTATCATACATGAAAATGAAGCTGGTCCTCTGTGGATCACATCCTGCTTCCCCACATAGTCACCGTTTCTCTCAATAGTAATATTCCACCTTCGAATGAGAGCATGTATCCCTGCCCAGTAACATTCTCTTGACTGTTCTTAGGCCACTTCTTCACTACAGATTTCACTTCCTCGTCACTGGAATAATGTTTGCCTCAGACTATCATCTCTTCGGTCCCTTGAAAGAGGGTTTGAGAGGCAAACATTATCCCAGTGACGAGGAAGTGAAATCCGTAGTGGCATTACTTTTTGACTTACCGTCGTATATATATATATATATATATATATATATATATATATATATATATATTAGATTATGAGATAAATAATCTTATAATCTCATAATAAATAACGCAAGCACTGACAAAAAAAGACTAATAAAAGAGAAATAAGATTGACAGGAAAAGCGTTAATGTCTACTGGCCACAGCGGGAACACTAAATTGAATGAAAGAAGCAAGTGCCCAAGGACCTCACCCGGGAGATGACGAAACTGTGCAATATTAAAAGGCTACAATTGTACTGATAAGTGAGAAGATTACAACTGCTGTGAATTTTTACTCTCGAGACTCACTAGCCCAGCAAAACTGCTGGTGCGAGGATGATGATAATTGATGTCACCTGGTTATTGGTATATGGAAGCCGCGAGCCCACCCCACCAAAAAATCCAATTCGTAGATAATACTGACTAAAAATAGAAAATGTCGAGGAAAGTCGGTGAAAGAGTTTTTATCTTTCTTTATTTCCATCTTCATAGGAATGTGATGATTGTCACTTGGGAACAATAGATAGAACATCTCCACTACCCCCTCTCTTTCCCCTCCTTATTATTATTATTATTATTATTATTATTATTATTATTATTATTATTATTATTTCACTCCATTCGAGTTTTTCAAACCCGCCTTAGCCGGTGGTTCACTGGAGGCTGAGTGACAGGTCTCCAGCATTCTTCTGAGTATTATAGCCAATCTCAATGATGCTGTAGTCTGGATGGTCTCAATTCTTCCTCTGATTCCCAGTTCATCCAGACTCTTTTCCAGACTTTTGGGGGTCGTTCCAAGTATCCCAATTACAATTGGCACAACCTACACTTTCATGTTCCACAATTTTCTTAGTTCTCTTGCAAGGTCCAAGTATTTGTCCATCTTTTTGCTTTCTGTCACTTTCACTCGGTGATCGGTCGAGACAGCAAAATCTACGATATGACAAATTCTCTTCTTGTTAATCAACACTAGGTCTGGTCTCCTGGTCGGGATTAGGTGATCCGTCTGTACCCCACTCCTTGAGGATTTTTCACACCAGCCTTAGCTGGTAGTCTTTAACGGGAATCTGAGTGACAGCAAGTTTCTTCAGAGTATTCTTGCGATCCTAACAACGCTGTCGTCTGCATAGTCTCGATTCTTCCTCTGATTTCCAATTCACCCCAGACACTTTTTTCATGTCCTTGGAGATCGTTCCAAAGACACCAATTGAAATTGGTACGACCTTTATTTTCAGGTTCAACATTTTTCTGGCCAGGTCCAAATATTTGTCTATCATTTCATTTTCTTTCATTTTCACTCTTTGGTTCGCCTGGACAGCAAAATCCACGAGATTACGAAATCCACGAGATTCTTCTTTATCAATTAACACCGGGTCTTGTCACCTAGATGAAATATAATGATCTGTCTGTATCTCAAAGTCCCAGAAATTATTATTATTATTATTATTATTATTATTATTATTATTTCGCCCATGTGAGTTTTTCCCACCAGCGTAAGCTGATGGTCTCTCATCGGAGTCTGAGTGATTTCAAGCCTCTTCAGGTCTCTAGGAATCTTCAGAGTATTCTAGCCGATCTTAACAATGCTGTTGCCTTGGTTGTCTCGATTCTTCCTCTGGTTCCAATTTCTCTAGGTTGTTTTCTAAACTTTTGGAGACCGTTCCAAGTGCACCAACTACTACTGGTATCCCTTTCATCCTCATCTTTCGGAGTTTTTTTTTTTTGTTGTTGTTGTTGATTTTTTTTTTTTTTTTTCAATTATCTAGCAAGATTCAAGTAATTGTTTATCATTTTGTTTTCTTTCATCTTCACCCTGCGATCTGCTGGGACTGTAAAATCTACCAGTTGACAAGTTCACCTTTTCTTGTTAATCAGTACTAGGTCTGGTCTTCTGGCTAGCATAAGGCAATCCGTCTTTATGCAAATAGATTTTTATGCGTTTCATCCTCAAGGACGGATTTTGCTTTGGCATATACCATTTTGTTTTATGGCTAAATCATTATTTCACTCAATCAAAGTTTTTCACATCCGCTTTAGCTGGTGGTCTTTCACTGGAGCCTGATGTGTGAGCATGTCTGTACAGGTATCCAGCACTCTTCTGAGTATTCTAGCTGATCTTAACGATGTTGTTGTTGGGATGGTCTCGATTTTTCCTCTGATTTCCAATTCATCCAGACTCTTTATTAAATACTCGAGCACCGATACAAGAGCACCAATTACAATTGGTACGACTTTTACCTTCATGTTCAACAATTATTATTATTATTATTATTATTATTATTATTATTATTATTATTAGGTTTTAACACTTGCCTTTGCCGGTGGTTCACTGGAGGCTGAGTGACAAGTCTTCCCAGGTCTCCTGGATTCTTCTGAGCATTCTAGCCGATCTTAACAGTGCTGTCGTTTGGATGGTCTCGATTCTTCTGATTTCTAATTCACCCAAATTCTTTTCCAGAGCTTTGAGGCCGTTTCAAGGGCACCAATTACAATTGGTACGACCTTCACCTTTATGTTCACAGTTTCCTCAGTTCTCTAGCAAGGTCCAAGTATTTATCTATCTTTTCGCTCTCTTTCATTATTATTATTTACTCCTTTTGAGTTTTTACATAAGCATTAGCTGATGGTCTTTCACAGAGTCTGAGTGACAACAAGTCTCCTCAGTTCTCCAGAATTCTTCTAAGTATTTTGGCAGATTGCAGCAGTCCAGTATTGTGGATGGTCTCGATTCTTCCTCTGATTTCCAGATTTTCCAAACTTTTTTCCAATCTTTTTGGGACCGTTCCAAGTGCACCAACTAAAATTGGTATGATTTTGACTTTCATATTCCATAGTTTTTTCAGTTCTCTGGCAAGGTCTAGGTATTTGTCCATATTATTATTATTATTCACTACTTTTGAGTTTTCACATCAGCGTTAGCTGATGGTTATTATTATTATTATTATTATTATTATTATTATTAATTATTATTATTATTCAGGAATTCGCTGTACGTAGCGTGGCTTTGGGCTAAGCCATGCATGTGGCTCGTATTGCGTAATACATATTACCTACTATAACCTTACCTATTATCGTTTAGTTTGGTATCTTTTACCTTTTTCTTGGTAATATGGTACTGTTTACATGATATCTAATACCTTTTATAAATCACCCTTTTCTTTTTACCTTTTTGTTCTTTTATTTATCCTCTCACGGTAGATGACAGGAGCATTAAGAGAAAAGTTCTAAAATTTCAACTGACGGAATTAGCCGCTTTATATATAGATTATTGTTGTTGTTGTTGTTGTTGCCGTTGCTGATTTTATGTTTCCTCACCAGTAATAATTTAAGGGTTACATGGATATCAAGTGATAGCAAGTTTTCTCAACCCTTAACTGAATATACTGAGAAGAATTAATGACTCGACACGTTATATTAAACTGAAGCTTGTCTTTTTTTCCCACTTTTTTTTTGTTTCTTAAGCGAAAATTGAGTTTTGATTCAAGGGTTTGTAACTTTTAGAGTTTTTACGAGGTATGATGGGTCGGGTTAGCTCAGTCGGTAGTCCTACTACAAGGGTCCTAGTTCTATACCGGCCCTCGCCAACTCAGCGTATGAGTAGCACAGGGATCTGTGCGGTAAAGTAAGGAGCTGGTGGTAGGTGTAGCGCTCCACCTCAGACGCTAAAACAATCTCCATAGTCTAGCGCTAGTGAAAAGGGGATGGACTCCCTCGCTGATTGGCTGATACCGACTTTAGGCCACCCCGACGACTTTACTTTGCTTTTTAATTTTTTATGCGGTATGTCAGAAAATTTCCAGGGCTGCTGTCATAAAAAAAAAATATTTCAAATTCAAACTACAAACTACAAGTTATCCCCTTCGAAGTAATCCTACAGGAGTCTAACGCCCTTTCCCATCTTTCTCTGCCACTCTTGCATGCACGCTTGGAAGAATTCTTCCGGGATTCCCCGTGTTTCTGACAT
>CM042143.1:64355125-64370125 GCA_023376005.1 Doryteuthis pealeii | reverse complement strand
TTCGACAGATTCCAGATGGCTTTTTCCCCGTGGTACGGTCGGGTTGGTGGAGGCCGACCCCTACTCAGACATTTTCCATTTCGTCTTTTGTTTACATTAGAAATATTACTTTGTTCTCATTCAATTTAAGTGTCAACAATTTTCTTTCAGATTGTTTACACATCCGCTCACGGTTTGATGACAAATACACTCCAAACAACGTCCCATTTCTCTTGAATGTTTACATTTCGGCAGTCGCATTTACGGAGTCGAACTGGGTCCCGTTTCTTCCTAGCAATTGTAGACAATGCTTCAATCTACCAGAAGAAGAAAAAAAAACAAACAAAAAATTAATCCGGGGTGGATGAGGAACGCGGGTAGACGAGCCTCACGATTGCTATAGTTACAAGTCAAAACAATGAATATATCACATAAATAATCGCCTTCTTTTCGTTTTTCTGCTGATATGCACACACCCACACTTGACACTGTTGTAGTGGAGAGTGCTGACATTTCGAAACGACTGAACTGAATTTAAACAACAACAACAACAATAATCTATTAATAATGGAGATTCGCTTCCGGTTTTTGTCTCTAACAAAAATTACGTCACTGCTTACGTCACATAACATAGAATAAATACACTCAAAATTTGAACATGCAACATTAGACAGTCCTCATTGTTTTTTTAAAACAAGTTTTAATAAAATACATGACTGGTATTATATATCTATATATAGCTTGTTTTATTTTAATACGTATTTAAAGTTTAAATTTCAAATTGTTTTATTTTTTAATCCTTTAATGAATTTGATGATTTTACTTACTTAGGGTACAAACTCGCTGACATTGAATTTTTTACTCCCACCCCTCAGGCAATATGTTTCAAAAATCTATTTTTACATCGCCCAGAGGGTGTTTTTTATTTTATAATAATAATAATAATAATAATAATAATAATAATAATAATAATAATAATAATAACATGTTTTGTTTATTTTATTTGTTTAATTTCATTTTATGTTACGTCTTTGATTCTCTTGTTATTCACTACTAGCAGGACCTGTGAATATACCACAATACAGGGAGGTGTCAATGTTTAGGTAACGGGCATGTATGCTGAAGAGGATAGTTCTCTTAATGAAAAATTGTGATATTGTTTTTGTTTGTTTTGTTTTGCTTTATATTATCCTCGGTATCAAAAATGTTTAATCTATTTTATTGTTTCATTTTCTTTTCATCTTACGCCATTAATTATTTTATTATTTACTACTAGCAGGACCTGTAGATATACCACAATACAGGGAGGAGGTCAAGGTTTAGGTACCGGATATGTATGCCGAAAAGTGAGGTTCCATTAATGAAAAATTGTGATTTTCTGAAAAGTATCAGGTACCTATTACTTAAGTATAACATTTATTATCTTGATGTAGATACAATATAAATAATTCATTTATACCTCTAGATAATTAATTAAAATAATTTATAATAAATTATTTCAAATTTTTCAAATGTATGTCACGATGTCATTGTTTCTATTAACTTTAATTTTTAACGGAACTAATCAAGACATTTTATAATTTGATAAAGATATACAGCGTATTCAACTGTAGAATATAGAAATGTAATAGATTGCAATGGAGTGTTCCTTAATTGTACGACCGTTATCATCCTGCAACACCCTCTGGTTAAAAATGAGACCGCCCAAACCGTCCAAGATGAAATGCAAAAATGTAAGTCCTGGTTTTATGGTGTTGCTTATCCGCCGAATTCTTATTTCTTATGAGTGTCGCTACCTAAGCTAAATAATGAACCATTGCAATTTTATCATAAAGAAAGGAAAGGAAATGACATGCCACACAGAAAAATAAAATATGAAAGAAAGAAAGAGAGTAAGGGAATGAGAGAGAGCGTGAGAGGGGGGAGTGAGCGCGCGGAAGTGATAACGCTAAGCTGTTTCAATCGAACATAATGAAAAATTAAAAGAAGGAAAGAAACAATGGTGACATTTCGAAATGGCTGAATCGAATTTAGACGAGGACGACAACAACAACAACAACAACAACAACATCTTATTTATTTATTTGCTTATTTTGAAGGTTGGGTGACAGCAAATCTCGTTAGGTCTTCAAGACTCTTTTAAACTGATCTTAACAGTGCTGTGGTCTGAATCGTCTCTAATCTTCCTTTGATCTCCTGTTCCTCTAGTCTCATTTCGAGGCCTTTGTGGAGTTCTCCAAGGGCTCCAACTACAACTGGTACCACCGTTAGTTTCATCTTCCAAGATTTTTAGTTCTCTGTCAATTAAAAAAAAGGTAAAAGTAAAGTCGTCGAGGTGGCATGAAGTCGGTATCAACCAGACAGCGAGGGAGTCTATCCCCTTTTCAATAGCGCTAGAACAAGGATATTTTTTAGCGTCTGAGGTGGAGCGCCACACCTACTAGAAGCTTCTCACTTTAACGCACTTCTGTGCTACTCATACGTTGAGTTGGCGAGGGCCAGTTTTGAACCAGGAACCTTGAGGCTTGATGGCACGGCAAAATCCACCGAGATAATAAATTATTTTCTTCTTGTTGATTGACTCTTTGCCTACTTTAATCCGCTCACAGCTGCTCTCCCATCTCTGTGATCCTACCGTAAGCAAAGTACAAATACTGATGGATAGTTCATTATTATTGAGCAGAATGATTCATATTACAATAATAATAGTACTTTATTTGAATAGAATGATTTCTGAGGTGAACAGGTAGTGAACTAAAATATCCCATCATACAGGTAAAAAAATACCAAGAAAATTTCTAACAGCCGTGGTGGAAATTTGATAGACAAAGAGTTAAAACTGGGTCTAGTCTTTAAGCCATGATTTTGTGGTCAGTGTGTATCTCAAATCGTAGAGAATCTTTCACGTCTCACCTTTAAGAACAGATTCTGGTTTGTGTATATATTGTTGTTGTGGTTGGTTGGTTGGTTGGTTGGATTTACGGCAACCCTTGGGTCATTTTATGCCAAATACGTTTTTGTTTCATTCATTCTAGATGCGTATTTATATTTTTCTTAAATTAATTTCTAAATACAATCTTTGAACTTTTTTACCAATTTAATCCGTAGATTAGACGCTGACACATACTACCACTCCGGAACAGAGTGAATCTGGGAATAAGGGCAATGAAGGGGTACTCCACGCTCTCGAGAGCTCCAGAATTGGAGCCTCACAACTAGATACAACTTAGTGTTATACCCAGGAAAATAAGACCCTCAGCCATCGCCTTTAAGCAGATTTATGATTTTAAAAAAGGTTAGGCGTTGCCATAAGACCAATACATTCGGGATAATCACATAGGTTCTAAACTTGACGTGACTAGCCGATTGAGCGGAGGGGGCCCACTACGACCTCAAATCTAGCCAAGTAACGAACCAGGTAGCGTGATTCTGTCCTTAAGCATCCTTATGGTCAATTTCTTAAGCTGAGTTTAATAAGTTCGAATTAAGAGTTTTCCTTCTACTAGACAGATTGCCTAACCAAGGTCAAAGAGTCCAGTCCTCCCTAGTATTTACCCATAGCTGAAGAGAGAATAGTTGAATTCGTACCTTTCCGAAATTTATTAGCGCTATGTGAATCGCAAACAGCCTCGTCCCTGATTTGAACTCGTCCCACCGTGTTCATTTTTTACGACGGTAACTATTACACCATGCACCAAATCTACATTCGCAAGATATGACTATATATTTATATATTCATTATTTCCATCTAGCTTTTTCCTAAACTGTATGGCTACACCGCTTGGACTTTAACGAAACGATTGGAGGATTTGTCCTTAAGCATCACTGTCCTTAAGCATCACTGGTCGCCGCCCACGGCCAATGGGTTGTCCCATTAGAGGGGTCATACCCTTCTGCAGAGGTACAGTCGGCGTATTCTATAGCCCCAGCTCTCAGGCACAGCCCCGGCCACAACTACAGCCACAGCGATGTTGTTGTTTTCTTAAAGATAAGTGTTTTTGTATTTTCTTTTTTTTACAGTAGTAATTTTTAAGATGTATTATTTGGATTATACGGACAATTATCGTCATCTTTATTGTTATCTGCACAACATTTTGGCCGATGTGCCCTCCGGCCTTCTTGAGTACAATAGTCTGAATAATCCAAATAATACAAATTATTGACCTTCATCAAAAAAATTCAGAGGAATATTTTTAACAGTTAATTTTCTTTGAAAATATTAGCACACTTTCTATGTTTATATGTAAGATAATTTACTTATTCCAGTCTAAGAAAAAGAAATGATTTTCCTTTTAGCCATCCATAGTATGCGAGATGATCCCAACCTCTATAAGAAAACAATTCAGGAACCATAAAATCTAAGCGAACACCAGTGATGGTTTCGTTGGCCACCTGTTTGATATATGACCTTTGACCTGTGACCTGTGTTGGCATGCGAAAAACATCAAAGTGGATTTGCGTGCGATTTATGACCACAGTTTGTGAATATATATAAATATAAGCCTTTTCTTTGATAAAGATATTGCTGTGTATATAATTCTCAATTATATACATTGAGCTTTTGATATGAGCCATGCCAATTTTAATATTTCAATCTTTAAAAAGCCCTACTTCGAAACATTCCCTCTTACCTGGTATCTATCTATCTATCCGTCTATCTCTCTATCTCTTTCGCTCTCTCTTTATATATATATATATATATAATATATATATATATATATATATATATATATATATATGATATGTAAACATAGTGTGTTTGGATATGGCTTTTTGCCGACAATTTTTGGGAGAATATGTGCTTAATTTAAGTCGACCTAACTTTGAAAATTAATTGATTAATAATTAATTAATTAGGCGGGAATGCCTATTTAAATGTAAGGCTAAACAAATCGAGAAAAATCAATCTCTGTATGTACATTTCGGCCTATTAGGCCTCATCAGCAGAGCTATAGATAGGAAGACCGCCCTGTGCGTGATTCGAAACCGGGCTGTCAAGCTGACAGGCCAGTGTCATAACCCCTACACCAAACGGACCTCTTAGATTTTAGGATTTGTTTAGAGTAGGTTAATATTCCACTTGTAGTGACTTTATATATATATATATATATATATATATATATATATATATATATATATACTCAGTAAATGAAGGAAAAACTCTAAACTTGCTTCATTACAATAATTTATTTCAACCGTATTACTACGGCATCTTCAGGTAATCACAAGAACATGACTCATAGAGTTTTTTCCTTCATTTACTGAATATATTGCTCTGTCCTTCCATTCACTGGTATTAGGCACATTGAGCTCTCCTTATGATCTACCTGCATCAGCTTGGTTAAACCACACATGGAAAGATCCTAACTACAGGAAATATATATATATATATATATTGGTTTGGTGATTGGTTTTGAAGGCTATTACAATGCAAGTGTAAAGAAAAATGAGGTACTATGGTGTTGTTTGTTAATCTTTGATTTGAGCTTCGGTTTGTGCGCGGTTCCTCACTATAATGAACATTGTGTTCAACTTGCCTGGTGGGGTACTAGTAAATATTTACATAGGCGCATTTGCTGAACTCGGTAACAAGGCCACAAATTTATTTGGCGTGACAGGGTGACAAAACCGATCCATGTTAAAAAAATACATATATTCGTCCATCACCTTTCGCGGCTTGCTTTCACCAAAATAATTTGGCCACTCTATGGTTGTCGAAACTGCTTAAAATCCTCTCGGAGGAAGAAACTGAAATTCTATTTACAATTCGAATGAAAAAGGTGGGAGAGGGTCGCCGGTGATTATTCTGTTACAAGTGTTCTTGTTAACACTTGTAACGAAATGAGAACAATCTACCCCGATATTTTGCAAGAAACACCTGAAGAAGGACAAAGGGAACATCAGTCGAAACGGTGTGTATGCGTATTTCACTATAAAGGTGAGAACAACAGTCCCAATAATCAAAATAATACATATGCCTAACACTCATTTTGAAGGAAACAATTTTTATATTTATTATTTACTAGCACGACCTGTGGATATATCACAGTATGATAATTTAATTATTACATCGTTTGATATATTTACTTAAGAGCTATTGCTAAATAGTTCAATATGTAAAAAGTATAATAATCTTGATTTCACTCTCTCTCTCTTTTTCCACACACACACACACACACATACACTCTCTCTATCTGTCTTTCTTTCTCTCTCTCTCTCTCTCTCTCTCTCTCTCTCCTCTCTCTCTCTCTCTCTCTCTCTCTCTCCTCTCTCTCTCTCTCTTTCCTTTCCTTCTTTTCCTCTTTTATTATGTTCGATTGAAATATATTTGCGTTATCACCTCGCTTAAAATTTAATCTTTTTTTTAAACTTGTGTAACTACACTTACAAATTGACCTTGTGTCACATCCTGCTCGTGACGGACGGTTGGGTAAATACATACACCATTGAGAATAAAAACGAACAAAATCATCGACTAAAAACTTGTGTCTCTGTCTGTGTGGCTGAGTGTCAGTATAAAATCTGTCTGTCTGTCTGTCTGCCCCCCTCTCTCTCTCTCTCTCTCTCTCTCTCTCTCTCTCTCTCTCTCTCTCTCTCTCTCTGTCTCTCTTCGCTTTATTTATTGTTTTCACTTGTTTAGAATGTGGGTACAACTACACTCACTTCTTTCAACACTGAAATTCAGATATTTTTTCTCAAAAAAAAAAGCGCTCTTTGGTAATAAGACCTTGTGCGGACGTCATGTCGCAGTTTGGGGAAACCCGAAGCCGAGTGTATACGTCTCGAATGCCCTACAGGTGTACAGATAAGAATTGGCCGTGGCAAGTGAGAAATGAATTCCGAGAAGAAGGCTAGTGTGGTGTCAGCTGGTGATGAGGGCGCTCCATCTTCTGGCCACGGTGCGGAGTGCAAATCAGGTGATAAAGTCAGAGAAGGGGGGGGGCTCTAAAACGGGCAGTTGAAATGGAATAAAATGGAAACTGGAGAACAAGAAGAAAAGAAAAAACCCTGAAAGGGACAAGAATAGGAAGACCAAGGAGGGTGAGGAAGAGGAGGAAAGTGATGCTATTAAGGTGAAGTGATAAAGAAGGAAGGAGGGGGAGGAGGAATATGGTGCTGTTAAAGAAGAGTGAGAAAGGAAGAAAGGAGAGGGGTGAGTAGGAGGAATTTAATGCTGTTGAAGAAAAGTAAGAAAGAAAGAAGAAAGAGGGGAGGAAGAGAAATATGGTTTTGTTGATGAGTGAGAAAGAAACGAGAGAGAGAGGGGGAGTAGGAGGAGGAATATGGAGCTGTTGAAGAGAAGCGAGAAAGAAATAAGGAGGGGGGAGAAGGGATATGGTGCCGTTGAAGAGGAGTGAGAAAGGAAAAAAAAAGAGAGAGTAGGAGGAATTTAATGCTGTTGAAGAAAAGTAAGAAAGAAGGAGGAGGAGGAGGAATATGGTTTTATTGAAGATGAGTGAGAAAGAAAGGAGGAGGGAGGCGAAGGGGCAATATGGTTGTATTTGATGAAGAAATAGAAAGAAAGAAGGGTGGAGTGGAAGGAGGAGGAGGGGGTCAGGAGGAGGAATATGGTGCTGTTGAAAAGGAGTGAGAAAGAAAGAACAAAAAGGAGAAGGGCAGGGGAGGAAGAGAGTACTATGTTGCTCCAGCAGGCGGCCTAAATTTGGTATCAGCCAGACAGCGAGGGAGTCTATCCCCTTTTCAATAGCGCTAGACCAAGGAGATTGTTTTTAGCGTCTGAGGTTGAGCGCCACACCTACCATCAGCTCCTCACTTTACCGCATAGATCCCTGTGCTACTCATATACTGAGTTGGCGAGGGCCGGTATCGAACCAGAAACCTTGTGGTTACTAGTCGAACGCTCTACCGGCTTGCTTCTGAAGATGAGGCAAAATAAAGAAAGATAGGATGAAAAGGGGGCAAGGCGGAGGAAGATGCTGCCATTGAAGACGAGAAAGTAATAAAAACCGTAAAGTAAAAAGTAAAGTCGTCGGTGTGGCCTAAAGTCGGTATCAGCCAGACAGTGAGGGACTCTATCCCCTTTTCACTAGCGCTAGACCAAGGAGATTGTTTTGGCGTCTGAAGTGTAATATTCTACATATCATCAACTCCTCACTTTACCACATATATCCCTGTGCTACACATGCGCTGAGTTGGCGAGGGCCGGTATCGAACCTGGCATTTTGTGGTTCCTAGTTGGATACTCAATCGACTGAGCTAGAAAGAAAAAAGAAAAGAAAGACTAACAACAACAAGAAGAAAGACAAGTAGAAGAAGGAACAGCATGATGATGATGGTGATGATGATAATGATAATGATGATGAAGTAGAGGAGGTAATAAAAAAGAAAAAGAGAAAAAGAAAAGAAGAAGAACTAGAATGAGCTGGAGCAGGAGGAGGAAGATGATGCTGGAGTTGAGGATGCAATAAAAGTGGAAAAGAAAGAAAGAAAGAAAGAAGGGGAGAAGAAAGAAGGTGTTACTGCTGAAGACGAGGAGGTAATAAAAGTGGGAGAGAAAGAAAGAAGGAAAGAAAGAAAGAAAGAAGAGCAGGCCGGATGCTTAAGATGAGGCTGCAATAAAAGTTGAAAAGAAAGATAGAGAGAAAGAAAGAAAGAAAGAAAGAAAGAAAATATGCTGCTAAAGTTGAGGGTGGAAGAAAGAAGAAGAAAGAAGAAGAAGAAGAAGAAGAAAGGACGAGGACGTAATAAAAGTGGGAAAGAAAGAAAGAAAGAAGAACAGCCGGATGCTTAAGATGAGGCTGCAATAAATGTTGAAAAGAAAGATAGAAAGAAAGAAAGAAAGAAAGAAAATGTGCAGCTAAAGTTGAGGGTGGAAGAAGAAGAAGAAGAAAAGAAGAAGAAGAAGAAGAAGAAGAAGAAGAAGAAGAAAGAAGAAGAGGACGTAATAAAAGTGGGAAAGAAAGAAAGAAAGAAAATGTTGCTGCTAAAGATGAGGGTGTAAGAAGAAGAAGAAGAAGAAGAAGAAGAAGAAGAAGAAGAAGAAAGAAGAAGAAGAAGAAGAAGAAGAAGAAGAAAAGGATGAGGACGTAATAAAAGTGGGAAAGAAAGAAAGAAAGAAAATGTTGCTGCTAAAGTTGAGGGTGGAAGAAGAAGAAGAAGAAGAAGAAGAAGAAGAAGAAGAAGAAGAAGAAGAAGAAGAAGAAGAAGAAGAAAGGGGTGAGGACGTAATAAAACTGCGAAAGAAGGAAAGAAAGAAGGTGAGAAGAGAGGAGAGGGAGGGGGTTGTTACCACTGAAACTGAGGATGTAATAAAAGTAGGAAAGGAAGAAAACTCGTGGTTTTTTTTAAACGCAAAGCGGAAACAATAAAAATAAAAAGGAAATTAACTTTACCATGTTTACTCCAAATTGAATTTTGAAATTCTAATTTTTAGGCCAGAAAATGTCGACACATTCAAGAGTTAAAATAGGATGTATATAAACAGAGGCTGGAAAGGCTAAGATCAACTTTTGTTTTCAAAAATCAATACCATTAATTTTTTTTTTTTTGCCAATATTTGGTTTGGTTTGTTTTGTTTTACGGCATATCAACCTCAGTGGGTCATTTAATGCCAACAAAGTTTTGAAATAGATTCATTCTTAAATGGATAATCAACTAATGTTTTTCTATTAAACCCATAGATGAGACCCTAACAGACACTACCACTCCGGGTCAGAGTGGACCAGAGAGCAATGGTGGTGAAGGGGGGCTCCACATTCCCCAAACCTCCAAAACTGGAACCTCACCATAAGTTAAATTTTAACATAATTCCCAGGACATGAAGACCCTCAGCCACGGGCTTCTAGCACCCATATAATAAAAAGGGTTGGGCCTTTCCATAAGGGCAATAGGGTTGTACCAATCATATAGGTGCCTGACGTGGCCAGCCGATTGATCAGAGAGGGCCTCTCCGATCGCCCGTTTAGCCAATACCATAAATTAGATATTTCGTTAAAATGAACTATACATCAACCTATACACGAGTTCGTGGTGTAATTGTTAGCAAACAAGTCTTACAGATTCACCACTATTGAAAAGCGAGTTCGATCCTCGCTGGATATCTAATACTTGGGATCTTGTGTCAAATAATACCCGTGGTTAACGAGTCGGGTAAATATCATGGAGGCACGTGGTGTAATGGTTAGAGACGTAGGAAAGGATCAGAGTTCAAATCCTGGACGAGGCTGGTTGTATTTCACATAGCGCTAATACCCTTGAGAAAGGTATGCATCCAACTACTCTCTCTCCCCAGCTTTAGGTAAAATAGTAGGGCAGACTGGGTTCTTCAACCTTGGTTACGTAACCAGTCTAGGAGAACGAAAACTCTCTCTCTCTCTCTGTATATATATATATATTATATATATATATATATATATATATGTGTGTGTGTGTGTGTGTGTGTGTGTGTGTGTGTGTGTGTGTTGAGTCAAGAGGAGGCATGTGGTGTAATGGTTATCGGAGGCATGTGCTCCAATGGTTATCGTCGATTCGACGAGACGAGTTCAAATCCCGGATGAGGCTGTTTGAATTTCATATAGCGCTAATATCCTTGGAAAAGGTAGCTATTCTTCCTCCAGCTATGGGTAAATAATCGATTATAAACATTGATTATGTAACCAATGAAGAAAAACTCTAAATTCAAATCTGTTAAACTCCGCTTAAGAAATTGACCTTGTGTCACATCTTACTCATGCGGAGAGGCTGATATATATATATATATATATATATATATATATATATATATATATATATACATATATATATATAAATCCGTTTCAAACTCTTAAATCTATCTCACTCTCATTACACTCATTGCGAAACTAACATATATAACGAGGAGGTAATCAAGATATATATAGAGAGGGGGAAAGTCACAGACAAAATGTTAACTAAGAGGCGGGTCAGTTTTCAACTCAATTGCAAATTACGTCTAATTAGAGCCTACTAGAACCAAGTAAAATGTAATTTGTTTCAAACATAACTCAATTCTAAAAGTAAGGAATAATTTAGTTTAACTTTCGTGTCATTAAACTGAACAGTAAAAAAGACTTTAGGATACAAATATTGATTCACTCAGCTTCAGTATAATAATAATAATAATAATAATAATAATAATAATATGTGTGTGTGCGCGAGTGTGTTTGTGTGTCCGGTTTAGCTCAGTCGTTAGAGCACCCATCTCGCCACCATCAGGGTTCCGGGTTCGATAACGACCCTCGATAACTCAACGGATGTATACACAAGATAAAATCTTACACTCATGACTTATATACTACAAACAAAAACAAAAAATAGAAAAATAAAACACACCCTGATAAATAAAAAGTTTATTATTTTATTTTCTGTATCTCTTAAAGAACCTGACAAAAACTGGGTATTATGGTGGGGTGTACATTCATGTGGGGTGGGATTGCGTAAAAATGTTGTAAGAATCAGCTCAGAAAAATTAGTTCGCATTACATTCAGGAGTGGGTGGGCAAACGATTTTCAAGGTTGGGGCAGCCCTTTCCATCCCATAGAGACTGGCTTTACACACATTTCATTTTGGAAAAAAAATATTTGAGATAGGCAAAAAGTAGGTACTGGCAAAATGAGCCTAAAATGCGTTTTTGAAAAAATGACTTTAGCCACCCACCCCCTACAGAAAATAATTTACCAAAAATCAGGGAATTATCGGATTTTAATGAAATTTTCAGTGTTTATTTATCAATGAATGATCTTTATAATGCATTATTTATTTTATTTCAAAACTTTCTCATTTTTTTCAGGTTACTTAATTTTGACCCCCTTACTTTGGGGGTGTAAAATATTGGCGAGTTGGTCCTTGATTGATACTAATTACAGTATAAATAAAGAGATAAAAGACCGAACTTATGAATAGAAAAAAAAATACGGTGGCTTTACTATGAGAAAATAAGTACCGAAAATCGGAAAATAAAATGTAAAAAAATTATAAATATTCAATTTTTTGGAGATTTCTTTTTTTACTCATTTCAATAATTATTTAATTGGCTATTGTCTTATAAAAGAAAAAATAATACGTCGACATTTTTTCTGCTTAAAAGGGGGAGGTACATTTGTAATCGAGTTTTTCTTCAAAAAGTATTACTTTGGTGTAATAAAATAAGTTTCGATTAAATAGATATTTATTTCTAGAATCTAAAAATATAACATTTTAAACTTAACATCAGCCTTTTCACATTTTAAATGAATTTTATATATTAATTTTTCATAGCAAAAATACAAATTAAAGTTTTGAAAATAAAATAACTGATGCATTATAAAATTCATTAATTGATAAATCAATACTGAAAATTCATTAAAATCGGATAATTACCTGATGTTTTGGTAATTTTTTTTTTCAATCGTGAATGTTACATTAAAATTGTAAACAAGCGCGTAAAACCATTGAAAAATAGACAATATGGCGGATCGCGTCGAAATTGACCAAAACAAATCATTTTAAATCTGCTAAAAATAAACTGCATATGTAATGATATTTTTCCTTTTTTTTTTTAATGATGGTCATTATGTTACTACTTATCGATTTGGACAAAGTTTAACCTTAAATAATAGATTTAATTATTTTCAATTCGTTTTAAAACTCGTAGCAGCCGATTTTTTTGCCAGTGCCTAGCAAAAAAGACCAAAAAACCCTTTATTAATAACATAAATGGTGATAATTTTTTTAAAAAACCTAACATAGTTTTTATTTTACGGTTAATATTTATTCATCTGTTATTTATATTTATTTTCGGTAAAAAAAAATTAAGATTGTATTATTCATAACTATATTGTAAAAAAAGATATTGAAATTAGGTATAAATTTGAATTGTTGATTTGAGAAAAATAAATTCATATCTATGTTTATATTCATATTTAATCATAAATTTGAATAATTGATTAAGGAAAAAAGTTGGTATCCTTTATTCGGATTTAGAGTCTTCACGGATACGCCGAACAATATATATATATATTGTCACCACCTACAATGTGTGTCAAAAAAGTATCGAGATTTTTTGTACTTTTTGACACACCTTGTATTCTGAAAAAAATAACGTTCCATTCATTGATCATTCCTATATTGGTAAATATAGCTTCAAACTCGGCACTATTATGACACACCTTGTATTCTGAAAAATATTAACGTTCCATTTATTGTTCATTTCTATTCTTGGTTAAATACAAGCTTCAATCTCGATACTTTTATGACACACCTTGTATATAATCTGTACACCAATACACATACACACACACACACACACACATATATATATATATATATATATATATATATATATATATATATATATATGTGTGTTGTGTGTCTGTGTTGTCTATGTTTGTGTGTGTGAGTGTGTTAAGTATGTCACTGTTTTATGTGTGAGTTGCTGCGCGCAAACAATCGTCGAAGTTGTGCACACAACATGAAATTTCAAGTAACAAAACTTTTTAATTCTTATAACTACTAACAAACCTGTGGATATTACAACAGTATGATAATTTAATTGTTCCACACGGTTGATATGTTACTTAAGAACTATTGCAATATAGTTCAATATTTAAAAAGATTATAATATTCATGTAAGTCTCACTTCTTTTTTTTCTTCTTTCCATATTTTTCACTTTTCATTATGTCCAATGGAATCAGATTAGCGTTATTGCTTCCTCTCACCCACCCTCTCTTTCTATCTTTTACCTACTCTCTTTCTTTTTTTTTTTTTGTTTTTCTTATAAATTTTTTCTTGTAGCATGTCTGTTCTTTCTTTCTTTCTAACAAAAACCGAATGATCCATTATTCTAGTTAAGGTGCCAATACTCATAAGAAATAAGAAGCGCGGAGATAAGCAACACCAGATAATTAGGATTTACATTTTTACATTTTCTCTTGGATAATTTGCGTACGGTTTTATTAAACCCAGAGGGTGTTGCAAGAGTTTGATAACGTCGTACAATTAAGGAATACGAGTACTAATCTATAGATAACAAAAGAAGTTGAAATTATGTATTGAATTAGAATTATTGATTAGGGAAATATTAAATTATAATCTATACTTTAAATTTTGGAAAAATAAAATTTGAATTATTGAAAAAAAAATTGTCACATTTATTTCGGTTTCAGGGTCTTCACGTGTGTTGAGCCCCAAAATATATATATATAGGTTATCCACAGAACCACGTGTTATTGACTTATCAAGTCTCTATTCAGTGTGCCAGATATTTGTAAGCTACCTACAAAACGTGATTGAAATCCGATCTGTCAGTGTCCAATCCGTCACCTTAACCATTAGGCTTGTCATCACTGTACAGTTTATCTTTAACTGTTTTTAATAACCACACATTCACCTTTGTAATGTAAAGGCCGTCATAAGAGTGCTCCATCCCTTTGTATGCGGGAGAGCGCTTGCGGTTTACGGCTTTTTAGGGGGCGCGGTCATCAGCGAAAAATCCCCCCAGAGTTGGCTATGTGTGTTGTGTGTGTGTTTAAAGTAAACCAAAAACTTCTAGTTGGTTATTAAATTATGTGTTTAAAGTTTTTTATTACTTCTATTACCGGGGCCAAATCAAGAAGTTAGTTCGCAAGCGTCTTGTTTGAAAAGTCCAAGGTTGGGTTTTTGGCAAGGCCCCATAGTTAGTAGCCAAATTACCGCGGGTTAACAGCTTGAAAGGAATTTTTCCTTCACATTATCTTAAGCATAGGAGAAATTAAATTTCCTAATATGATCGAGTGGTCTTGTTCATAATTTTTAGTTTAAATCTTATTGAAAACTTTGTCTAATTGATGTATATTTGGCTTTTTTCACTTTCAATTAGATGAAATATTTTACTTTACCCTATTGTATGTGGGAAGACTTGCTCTACCTTAATTTCAGAGGGGGCCTCTTACTTTATATTTTTTCAAAAAAATTTTCTTTTGAAAAAACATATTTTTTAGGGACCAAGGGTTCTCTTCCATGAAAAAACTCAAAACTTTGATTTCGTTATGCGTAGTATTTATAACCTTGTCTGAAGATCTCTCTC
>CM042143.1:64349999-64355025 GCA_023376005.1 Doryteuthis pealeii | reverse complement strand
TTGTTGAGAGAGTCACTATTCGATACCACACCAAGCAAGTACAAAAACTGATGCGGTTAGTTAATATAATTGAGCAGAAGGACTTCAGATAATTAAATAGACTAGCAAAAAATGCGCAAGTTTTAATGTAATAAAAATATATGTTGAATTATAAAGACTAAAACTAAATAAGAACGAATAAAAATATTTACACTTATTTCAATGTTATTTTAATTGATTTCTATATGAAATTATATATAAGATTGCTTTTAATTACATTTGAGAATAACAAGTTTTGTTAAAGTCCTTATGCAAATAAATCCCACCATATACTATGTAAATATTTTATTCTAAGATATATAAATATATATATATATATATATATATATGAGAGACAAAAGATCATTGAACAAGAACAACACTCATTTGATAAAGGGTATCTAACGAACCCAAAATTTATGATAAAAAAATAATAATAAAAAAAATAAGTGAATCCAATACTCCATAACATCGAGTTCATTCATTTATTTTAGATGCTCGTAAATACGCCCAACTTAAAAAAAACAAACAATATATAATATATATTATATATATATATATATATATATATATATCATATTTCAGGATTTTAAATAGATTAATAATATGAGCAGTTTGCAGCAAATCTCACTCAGCTAGACTTTAATAGAGACAGAGTCAATAATTAAAATGCTAATTAAGTTTAAATAATGACTATTTCATAATCGTTGAGAATATAACTTAAATAAGATTGAAAATCGTGACGTCATTGATGACGTAGTTTTGCTTACAGACAGTTACATAATCTCCATTATAATAAGATAAGATATTACAATAACGGTAGGACTTTATTTGAATAGAATAAGTTGTGAGGTGAAGAGATAGTGAACATACATACGCCAGAATGGGCTAACAAGCAAAATACATTGATCAGCTCTGTAAGAGATTGTACGTTGTGAGAAAGACATGTTAGTTGCGATGGCTTATAGGGACAAGCGGCGAGAGAGAGCCATGGAAATCGTACTGTCAGCACAATCTGATGTGGATGAAAATGAACTTCGCAAAATAGTTCCATCCTATATTTTAGTATTTTGTTTGCTGCTTTTAAAATCACTGATACTATAAGCGTCAGGAAGCTGTCAAAGTTTTAAATACCGGATATATAAGTTCCTTATCTCTTTGTCTACTTTAAACCACTCACAAGCGGTCCCGCCACTGCAAGCCGCATCTCTTATTATAATGGAGATTGTGTGTTTGTCTGTCTGTACACTAAACTATATTCCTACTCATGTCAACAGTTTCCCTTAGTTATTATGTCACATTCTCCATGGATTTATTTTTATCTAAAACTCAGTTTTTAATGAAATTGTTTTACATTATTAATACTGTTGGCCTCATCTACATATTAATAATATGTATTTGTATTTATATATACAACAAAATAGCGGTTTACAATGTGAACAGGAAGGCTAATTTGCATATTGATATTAAAAATGTTATTTTAATAAATATGTGCTTAGTATTATTGATTTCTAATTGTTTGGTTTTATCTTAATGAATATGAGCAAAAATCCCGGGGATAATTCTTAATAGAAATCCATTAACAAGAGGAGATAACGGTAATCTTATTCTTTACATCCTATTTTAACTAAATAGTTAAATTAGGAAAATTTAGCAATGAAAGACGGGAGTGATGGAAGAGTAAGTTTCAGTTGTTCTATTTTGTATTTTATCTTCCTCTGTTTCAAATCTTTTTATCTGCATTATTATTCAGTTTCATTAGCCTTTCTAATTTAATATAATATTTTATTACATTAAAACTTAAATTCTTGCACCCGGAGGGTGCATATATTTGCTAGTAATAATAATTAATCAGTGTAGAATAAACATTACACTCACTGTAGAAGCAATATTCCAATTACCATCGAATTGGCTAGACAAGGCAACAAGCAAGCCGTAACTGAATACAGATCTTGCCTACTGCAGAATGCTAGGTTATTTATCAAGTGCCATAACACCACAGAAACCAAACAGCCAATAAGGCTCACGGAACGGACTCAGCCAAATGTATGAATGGAGGATTTCTGGGTGTCATAAATACCAGCTGCTTTAGGCACAAGTTCAGTTGTGCTTAGTTAGTTGTTGTTGCTCAAACCAACAATACACTGACACTCCAACAAGCAGAAGGACTCAGATTACAATATTGATAGGACTTTATTTGAATAGAAAAAGTTCTGAGGCAAATAGATAGCGAACACTGAAATATCCCATCGTATAGGTACACTCAATTTGTCGCTGGCTCTAAAAAAAAAGGGGGTGATCACAGGAAATTCTTCTAAAAATCATATAAAATAAACTAACTATCCGATTTTAATAAAACTTTCGGTATTTGAAGTAATAAAAGACGAAGTGTAATTGCAAATAAATGTTAACTAAATTGAAAAGGCTAATAATTTGTTTCGTTAGTTTTTGTTTCGCGCATTGATCACTCGAACAAATATCTTTGTAATTTTTTTTTTTTGGGGGGTATAAATAAGTTTTTACATTTTTGGAAAGATAATTTAATGACGGAACATATGTAAAAAAAAAATAATAAAATCGCTACTAATTCGGTTTTGGTAAATAGTGTATCTAAACATTTGAAACTTAAATCTCATAAATAAGAAAAAAAGATGTATCTTTTTTTTCTCATTTTTAGATTATTTTCTAAAGAATTTCATATTAAAAGTTCCTGTTGTCTACTTTTTTATTTTATTTTTTTCAGGGATTTTTAAAATATTTATAAAATCATAAATAAATATTTTTGTTTAATGGCTCGGAAATTATCGTATTTATTTAAGCAAAGATAATATTGTATAAAAAATATCTAGCTAAAAATAATGGCATAATATATTTCGGTATTTATTTTTGAAAAATTCTAAAATAATGTTTGAATTAAAAATTGTCGTCATTCTTATTAATGGATGGATCTATGGAAAATAATACTCTTCGTTTTGGGGATGGGGGAAATGTTGTTGATGGCTGTTGGTGTAAATAAGTTTTTATTTTTATTTTTTTAACAAATCGCGCGCTTTTGAAAAGCAAGGGGCCACGTTAGTTCAGTCGGTAGAGCGTTCGGCTAGAAACCACAAGGTTCCTAGTTGGATACCGGTCATCGCCAACTCAGCGTATGAGTAGCATAGGGATCTGTGCGGTAAAGTAAAGAGCTGATGGTAGGTGTGGCGCTCCATCTCAGAAGCTAAATACAATCTCCTTGATCTAGCGCTATTGAAAAGGGGATAGACTCCCTCGCTGATTGGCTGATACTGACTTTAGGCCGTCCCGTCGACTTTTACCATCGTACAATATAAAACTACCTAGAAAATTTGGTACAGCCTTTGGGAGAAATTTGTTATGGAAAAATTAAACTTCTTTCACCCTCGGTAAACGGTAGCAGCTCAATATTTTCTGAATAAGCAGCAAAACTCCCAAATGCGTAAAGGAGTTGTAATCCTTAATAGCAAATTAGAAACTAATAAAATCTGAAATAAATACTTTTGTTTAGTGGCTCGCAAAATCGTATTTATTTAATCAAAGATAATATTGTATAAAAAATATCTGGCTAAAAATAATGACATAATATATTTCGGTGTTTTTTTATTTTTTTTATTTTAAAATAATGTTTGAATCAAAAATTGTCATCATTATTATTAATGGATAAATCTAAGGAAAATAATACTCTTCGTTTTGGACGTGGGGGAAAAAGTTTTTATTTTATTTTTTTTTAACAAATCGTGCGCTTTTGAAAAGCCCGCAAATTGAGTATACCTACCATCGTACAATAAAAAAAAACTACCTAGAAAATTTGGTACAACCTTTGGGTTGGTTGGTTGGTTTATTAATTTTACCGGCATATCAACCCGTCCAGGGTTATATCATGCCTAGCGGTTGGGGTGTTATACATATTGTGCATTCATATATACTTTTAGTAATTGGTTTTAACAATGTGTTAGCATTATTGGGGATTATATTGTATGGCATTGATTTGTTTCATGTCTATTTTCTATGGTATAATTTTATTTCCCTTAAAAAGGAGAAAATATCTCCAATGTTAACATTTTCAAATAGATCCTTCATATTGTTTGCTTTAAATAATGGTTTCTGGTGGGAGCAAAAAAATCTACATTCCATCAATAAGTGTTTAACTGTCAGGGGTGTTTGACATGTTTCACATTGTGGTTGTTGTTTTTGTTTGAGTATATAAGAGTGTTTGTTTTGTATGACCAATGCATAATTGGGACATAATGACTTGTTCCTTTCTAGACTTCCTTAAAGTTGGTCTGCAGCCTCCCAAAGTCGGTTTGATTAGGAAGAGTTTATTGTGGATACAGTTATTCCAGTGTTGCTGCCATTTTGTATGAAGGAATCTATTAATTCTAGGTTTCAAGTCAGTATATGGTATACAACCTTTGGGAGAAATTTGTTATGGAAAAATGAAACTTCTTTCACCACTCAGTAAACGGTAGCAGCTTAATATTTTCTGAATAAGCAGCAAAACTCCCAAAGGCGTAAAGGAGTTGTAATCCTTAATAGCAAATTAGAAAGTAATAAATCAACAAGCTTTATTGGTTAGAGAAAGACAGCAATGCAGAGAAGTAGAACTATTTATAACAGAACTATTTGTTTATAAAGCGAAGGATGTGAATCTCTGTTATGAGAACAAATACATGTTTGTTTGGCTTTTCCTTTAATCAGCATCAGTGTTGATAAGCAAGGCCAGTGTACGGAATAATGTAACCACAGTAACACTATAAATACTTATATTATTATGCATTTATGAATATGTAGATTTAAAAACAAATCCCAGGCATTTACTAAGTTTACGTTAGTTTGGCATATGGCCTTAACTCTTTGCCTACTGTTGTATCGTCGAGGTAAAATGATATACATAAGAAATTAAGTGCTTAATATATATATTCAGTACCAGTATCCGGTGCTAACGGATACATACGAAAACACAGAACGATAAGTTACAAAACAATTAGCAAGA
>CM042143.1:64332499-64342499 GCA_023376005.1 Doryteuthis pealeii | reverse complement strand
CAATGCCTGAAGAAGACAATAGATCAGAAACACGTGTCGCATATGTAAGATAAAAAGAATAAAACATTTTTTCGGAGAACATAATACATTTTGCGGCCCTTCCTTTTTATAAAATATTGAATTTTCTCCCGTTGGAACCAGAACAACATTTTATATATATATATATATATATATATATATATATATATATATATATATAATATATAATGTGTGTCAAAGAAGTATCGATATTTTTTGTACTTTTTAACACACCTTGTATTCTCAAAAAATCAAGGTTCATTGTTCATTTATATCTAGTAAATACAGCTTCAATCTCGGCACTTTTATGACACACTTTTTTTATAAAAAATTCTGCAAAAAATGAACATTCCATTCATTGGTCATTTCTATCTTGGTAAATACAGCTTCAATCTCGATTCTTTATATATATATATATATATATATATATATATATATATATATATATATATATTCTCTCTCTCTCTCTCTCTCTCTCTCTCTCTCTCTCTCTCTCTCTCTCTCTCTCTCTGTGTGTGTGTGGTGGTATGTGCCTGTGACTGTGTCTGTATATAGTTCTCAATAATGCATTTAAGAAAGATGTATTTGTCACTGGTATCGGATAACCTAAGCTCTTATATACTTTTAGAGTATGTAACTTGTATAGTTTAGCACTTCCTTTAGAAGCCCTATTACTTATACACTACAATAAGGAGGCTCTGCTTTCTTTGAAAATTGGCATTCAAAATGTCGATGTTTGTTACCTAGGCTCAAACACTGACTACAGAAACCGGTGAGAAATCCCCACTTAACCTATCATAACAAGTCATCCGTTCCTTTATTTTATTTGTTTATGTACATATATGACTGTATCTAGTTATCTGTTCACCTAACATGTTTACACAGTTGATTATTCAACATAGGACGCTATATAAAAGTCAGTTTAAGCAGTCATGATAAGATCTCAATTGGCAGACTGACACGTGTGGCCACCACACCAAACACAAGATATTTGCTCTCGGCGCCATCTCACCATATTGTGGTGGATACGGACCAGCTTCTCTCTGACCATATGATACCAATTACAATGTGTCACGGGGTGTATATTTTTCTTATAAATATATTTATCTTTTTTTTTTTCATTTTTTTATATTCATTACAACGCCTTTCCATTATGGTAGACATTTTCTAGGAAGACATTGGTATTTTGACTTATGAATGCCCCAACTTATGACTTTGCCGAATTTCAAGCTGTTACCCACTCTATGTTGTAGAGTAGGTAACACCCCTTCGGCACTTTATCAGATGGACTGGCCCATAGCCATAAAATAGCCTACAATTAAAGTAGATTAATGAGCTGAATAATATTCAGACTGACTTTGCTGCATTGAAAAATCTGAAAATAAATTAATGTTCCATTCATTGGTCATTTCTATCTTGGTAAATACAGCTTCAATCTCGATTCTTTATGGTAGACATTTGCTGCATTGGCTATGACACTTATTTGTACTTATTTGTTCTGTGTTTGTATGTATCTGTTCGGCACCGGATTCTAGTGCTTAACAATGTGTTAAGCACACTATTCATCTGTATATTTTTCACCTTGTGATACAACACTATTTTTTTTCTTTGTGATATAGATAGAAATTTGAGGTACGAACAAGCTTAGAATACACTGACTGCAGAGGAATAGAACTCCCTCAATGGGTTCACCTGTGGCGACACGTGATGCTTAAGGATGGAACCATGGTCGCTGAGCAGTCCATGACATGCAACATTCCACTTTGGTATTTACTTACCTAGAGTCCCCCACTGAGCAATCGACTGGTTACGTCAAGCCCCAGCACCTAAGTGATTCTCCCGTGCCTATTGCCCTTATGGAAAACCCCATATTATTTTCATCATATGGGTGCTAGAAGGCGATGGCCGAAGGTCTTAGTGTCCTGGGTATGACGTTAAACTCTATCTGATGGTGAAGTTCCAATTCTGGAAGTCTGGAGAACGTGGAGTACTCCTTCATCACCATTACTCCAAGGAGTGTTATTACCTGTTAGGTGAGTTCTTTTTTAAATGTTTAAAAATGGAGTTTAAAAAAAGACATGACGTAAAACCCAAATAACCAATCAACCAATCAACGAGCGAGTTCCTTTCAATTCAGATAATTTTGATGACAACAGATTACTACTATGAAGAACTAAGCGTTTTCTTTTTTATTTCTTGTTATATTCATAAATACTAACAGTAATGCACCTTACTAGCAGGACCTGTGGATATACCACAGTATGATAATTTAATTATTACAACATTAGATACTTAAGAGCTATTGCAAAATATTTCACTGTGTAAAATGTATAATAATCTTCATTTAATGATCTCTCTCTCTCTCTCTCTCTCTTCCTTCCTTCTGTTCATATTTTCATTATGTTCGATTGAAACAGATTAGCGTTATCGCTTCTGTGCACTGACCTCCTCTCTCTATCTTTCTCCTTCTCTCTTTCTTTTGTATTATATTGTTTCTGTGTTTTGGTGTTTATATCATTTCTCACATTTCAGTATTCCATAATATTTGCATTTTTTAATATATACTATGCACCATTTTATCATGCATCTCTTTATATTCTATCGATGTTATTATTACTGTCTATATATTAATACTCTTGTTCCTTAATCTTCCGACCGTTATCATCTTGTAACACCCTCTGGTTAAAACTGAGTCCGTCCCAATCGTAAAAGATGAAATGCAAAAATGTAAATCTTGATTGTATAGTGTTGCTTATCCTTCAAATTCTTATTTCTTATGAGTGTCGTCACCTTAGCTAAATAATGGACCATTCCGTTTTCATTATAAAGAAAGAAAGGGAAGAAAAAAGACATGATACACAGACAAAAATATAATAAATGAATAGATAGAGTAGAGGAAAGATAGCGAGAGTGGTGGGCCCGTGGAAGCGATAAATCTGTTTCAATCGAAAATAATGAAAAGATGATAGTAAGAAAAAAAGAGTATGAGAGAAGAGAGAGGGGGGGGGTAAATCAAGATTATTATACTTTATTACCTACAGAAGTATTTTGCAATTGCTATTAAATAAATATGTCAAAGGTTGTAATAATTAAATTATCATACTCTGGTATATCCACAGGTATTGATGGCTGCAACCTCTGGGCTTCTCCGAGTGCCCGATGTATTTGGAAACATTGAATCCTTCTTAGGTTTTTGTGAGTTTGGGATATACAGTCGTACCTTGACTTACGAGTGCCCCAACTTACGAGTTTTTCGAGTTACAAACTGTCAATCAGCCGATTTTTTGCTTTGTATTGAGAGCTAATATTTGAGATACGAGGTACGCTTATGTTACTAAGTCTACAAAAAAGTTTCCAAATTTATTACGCCAAAGAAAATATTATTTATAAAAAAAAAATAAGCATTAAAACATAATACAACACATAATTCATTACATCCTATTTTATTATGTTTCTATACAATACAATGATATTTTTCTTATTATAAAACGTAATAAGAAAAATTAGGTTGGTTTTTATGGGGGGCTGACACGGATTAATGGTATTTCAGTTTATTTCAATCGGAAAAATTGATTTGATATACGAGGGAATAAAGTTACGGGTGGACCGAATTAAACTGGTAAGACAAGGTACCATTATCCCGCTAGATCACTGAAGTTAAACAGCAATAAGACTCTAAGTGTTCTATACTTAATTAGGAGACGATTTAAGCAACTGCAGGTACTTTAAACAACTTGAGTACTTTGTTTGTCAAAAATGGGGTGATCTGGCATTAATTGGCCTGAAAGAGGGTTAATATGCCATTCAAATAAATAAATAAATGAAAATAACCAACCAATATAGCACTGTATAATGTGTATGGGTATGAAAACACAAGCCTACTCTCCCATGGTAAAGTTCCACAGTATACACGCTAGGAAAACCGAAGAATAAAGTGGTTGAAATTTTGCAAGAAAAACGGTAGGCTGTGAATTCAGAGGCGTAAACCTTTACCATAGTCTACCAGCCATATGACAGTGGAATATGAAATGAAGCTCTAGCGTTGTTATTTTAAGGGAATTGAGATTATAAACTTATCAAGTCCTATATTTAAATTAACTGAAAATTAATATTCGCTAGTAAATATACCGAGTATTTAACGATATCTCTATTTTATAATGACAATTAAAAATTTTAAAAAACTTAAATTTGTCCACTTTTGTAGTTCTGAGGTCAAAAAGGTATATAACTGAATCACTACGCAACAACTTTAAATACAAACAACATCAATTAATGCTGTCCTTTGGGTTTTTTTTTTAATGAATTGCGTATTAAGTTGTGTTTTCCTTAGAGTTTCAATTTCATTAAAAGTATTAATCCCAGTTGAGAAATTTAAGATATATAAATTGGACTTCATTTCGCATACCACTAATATCTGTCCGGTAGACTATGGTAAAAATCTACGCCCCTGAATTCACAGCCAACTAGAAAAACAAAAGGAGGATATGAATCCGATATTAATCAAGATATTTCTTTTCTCACTTTATATCTATTTCGTGACAAATCACACAACCTACATTTTCGTCTGACTTGGCGTTCGCATCGAAATAGAACCAACCACCTGCCGTGTACACGTGCGACCTACACAGCTTAGGAATGTTGTGTTTGGCCCTTTAAAACCGCGAAGGAAAAGATGGGGGTGGGGGGATTTACTAGGAACTAAATAAAAAAAAAGGCGGCAAGTTGGTCGTTTATGATAGGGTAATCATAGCGATCTCTTAACCTTTAAGGTCAAAATTTGGGGGGTTGGGGTTTAAGTATCAAGAGATGCCGAAACTTCAGATGGGTATTAAACAAGAATGTTGAAAGATCAAAGAATTAACTTGAGAATTATTGGATCTTTGATTATCTCTTTTAATTTGTTTGTTCTTTTAGTTTTTTTTTTTTTTTTTTTTTTTAGTTTTTTTTTTTTTACGGCCGAGATAGAAAATAAATTTAGTTGCTTTTCATCGCAGCTTTCAGACTATCATTCTACAGCTATTAGCCGTAATATTATCCAGCAAGAATATAATTATAAACTAGCAAGAATATGCGCCCTCCAGGCGTAATTATTTAAGTTTTGTTTGTTTGTTTGTTTTGTTTTACGGCATATCAACCTAAGTGGGTCATTTAATGCCGATAAAGTTTTGAAATAAATCAATTCTTAGTGGATAATACAATTTTTTTATAAATACATTTTTCTATTTAACCCATAGATGGGACCCTAACAGGTACTACCACTCCGGGTCAGAATGGACCAGGGAGCAATGGTGATGAAAGGGGTGCTCCACATTCCTCAAACCTCCAGAACTGGAACCTCACCATCAGATAGAGTTTAACGTCATTCCCAAGACATGCAGACCCGCAGCCACCGCCTTCTAGTACCCATATGATAAAAAGGGGTTGGGGCTTGTCATGAGGGAAATAGGGTTGGGAACATCATATAGGTGCTAGGGCTTGACGTGACCAGCCGATTGATCAGAGGAGGCCTCTCCGACCGCCCGTCTAGCCCAAGATAGGGCCAAAGTGGAGTATTGCATGCCATGAACTGCTCATCCACCTGGGCTCTATCCTTAAGCATCACGGGTCGCCACCCACGGCCAACAGGTGGCCCCATTGGGGGAGTCTTACCCCTTTGCAGAGGTGCAGTCGGTGCATTCTAACGCCGCAGCCGACAGGGCGGATTTAAGTTTTAATGTAATGAAATATATCAAATTAAAAAGACTAACGAAATTAAATAAGAACGCAAAAAGATTACATTTATTTTAATTATATTTAAATTGATTTCTATATAAAATCATTTATATGACTGATCTTAATATGCTGGAGAATAAAACAATGATATTAGAGATCAATAACACCAAGTAATTATTTATCAAACCCGGTTTTGTTAAAACCAGTATGCAAATTAACCACACAATATATTATGTAAAGCTTTATTTCTTATATGAGACAGTTTGTCTTGAGGATAAGCGGGTAATACACTGATTTGAAACTAATGGTAACAAACCCCTTTTAGTTGTATAGTATACCATCTACATATTAATACTCGTGTCTTAAAAATACGACTGTCATCATTTTGCATCACCCACTGGTTAAAAATGAGACCGTCCAAATCGTCCGAGATGAAATGCAAAAATGTAAATCTTGATTATCTGGTGTTTCTTATCCACCAAATTATTATTTCTGACGAGTGACGTCACCTCAGCTACATAATGGACCATTCAGAGAGAGAGAGAGAGAGAGAGAGAGAGAGAGAGAGAGAGAGAGAGAGAGAGAGTTGTGTGTGTGTGTGCACGGAAGTGATAACGCTAATCTCTTTCACTTGAAAATAATAAAAGATGAAAAGAAGGAAAGAAAGGAAAAAAGAGCGAGAAAGAGTTAAATCAAGATTATTATACATTTTGCATATTGAAATATTTTACAATAGCTCTTAAGTAAGCATATCAAACGTTGTAATAATTAAATTATTATACTGTGGTATATCCACTGGTCCTGCAAGTAACAAAGACATATATATATATGATATTTGTATATATATATATATATATATATATATATGATATTTGTATGTATATATATATTATATATAATATAATATATTATATATAATATATATAATATAATATATATTGGAGGGGGGTTGTGTAATGCATGGGTAAAGTGTGAAATAAATGAGAAACTCCGTTAGATGTTATGTGTTAAGTTTCATTTTATTTCATTCAATATTTCAAGGAGGTTATTCCTCTTTTTCAAGAATTTCTAGACTGGCTGATTGGTGCGGTCGTTAGCTCTTTTAATTGGTAGGAATATTGAATTTCCGATCTGCCTTTGGCTTGAGGTCACCTATTTGGCTACTAGGACTGGAATTGGCTGGAGTTGGGGTGTCGCTTTGCTGACTGGCCTTTATTTCACACTTTACCCATGCTTCACACAAAATCCAAAATATATACTATATACATATATATACATATAAAACATATGGACCAAGTAACCAATAAGCACCCCAGCTGGGAGCGTTTTGAAAGGAATGCCTTTGCTTTTCACCGTAAACCCCCAGTTGTTTTTTGCATTTAGAATTTCACTGTAAGATTTAAAAAGTTTATTCATGTATATTTACAACCCAAAGGCACTTTTCATACTAAAATAGTTTTCGATTTTGATAAAAACAATTTGTTATTTCATGTTGTTGTTGTTAATTCAATAGGAATTTTTTTTAAATCATAAAACTTTAAACGAAAGACACGTTTTTTATATTAAAGACACATTTTTTATATTAAAATAGGTTTTGTTTTATCAGAAGAGAAATACAGATATGTTATTTAAATGAAAATAGTTTTTATACAAAATATTTTTTTAATGTTTATCTAAATAAATGGATGTTGGGGACCAAGTAACTAATAAATAAGTAATTTTCTTTATTAAAATCGAAAAAACTATTTCAGTATTAAAACGTGACTGTGGTTGTAGATATACATGAACAAACTTTAAAAAAAAATCTTACAGTGAAATTCCACCGCCTGTCGGCTGGGGCGGTAGAATGCACCGACTGCACCTCTGCAACAAGTGGTAAGACTCCCCCAATGGGGCCACCTGTTGGCCGTGGTGGCGACCCATGATGCTTAAGATAGAGCCCAGGTGGATGAGCAGTTCATGACATGCAATACTCCACTTTGGCCCTATCTTGGCAGACGGGCCGGTCGGAGAGGCCCCCTCCAATCAATCGGCTGGTCACGTCAAGCCCTAGCACCTATATGATTTTTCCCAACCCTATTGCCCTTATGGCAACCCCAACCCCTTTTTATCATATGGGTGCTAGAAGGCGGTGACTGAGGGTCTACATGTCCTGGAATGACGTTAAAACTCTATCTGCATGGTGAGGTTCCAGTTTTTGGGAGGTTTGGGAATGTGGAGCCCCCCTTCATCACCATTGCTCCCTGGTCCACTCTGACCCGAGTGGTAGTACCTGTTAGGGTCCATCTATGGGTTAAATAGAAAAATGTATTTATAAAAAAATTGTATTATCCGTTAAGAATTTGATTTATTTCAAAACTTTATCGGCATTAAATGACCCACTGAGGTTGATATGCAGTAAAACAAAACAAAACAAACCAAACAGTGAAATTCTATTGTAAAAAAAATCGTCTGTTGTTTGTAAACAAAAAATCGGGAGTTTACGGGGAAAAACAAAAGGTGTTCCTTTCAAAACAGCTCTGAGCTGGGGTGCTTATTGGTTCCAAATATATATGTAAATATGATATACACATTGAGAACTAGACTCACCAGATATACCAACCAAAAAGCACACGTGGACTCCACAACGACAACGACAATATATTTATAACTTTCAAAGAAAGAAAAATGTATGTAAAAAAGTATGTGTAACACCCGTCCCATGAGGCTGAGGTTCATTTGTTAGTTTCTGGTCGAAATAAAAATATATAACGAATGACGGTTTGTTAAAATTTTCTTTCTTTGACAGTTAAGTATTGCTCTGTATATAATTTAATTTATTGATTATTATTATTGATTATTATACATTGAGCTATTTTTAGGGATCTATAAAAATCCTTGTATGATTTAAGATAAGTAAATAAATTGGTAAATATGTATATATTGTTATTTACTAAGCTTAGCTTAGATGTGGCACAAGGACAGAGATATGGGGCGCCTAATGAGTATCGAACTTATTAATAATGGTCTGCGAATCTAGTTTCCAAACCATTACACCACGTGACGTGCCCTAAATATGTATATATAAATCTCGTCGTAATGTAACAGTCAGCTCGTTTAGCATTACTTCCATACTGAGTTAGCGTCTCATTAAATAGCTTATATTTATAGGTTTATGTCAGACTCAGCAGCTAAGATTTGAAAGTGGCAATACTATTGCTATATACGATTGTATCTACTCGTACACCTGTGTGTGTGTGTGTGTGCGTGCGTGTGTGTGTGTGTGTGTGGTGTGTGTGTGTGTGTGTGTGTGTGCGTGTTGTGTGTGGTTTCTCACAAATGTTAACTACTTACTCTTGAGTAGGGCGCACTGAATCTAATCGTTTGTTCGTGCCGATTTGATTTGTGATTTAAAGCACTCCATTCTGGCGAGAGGAAGTCTGTCGTTAAAAAAAAAGAAGGCTCGAAATTACAAACAAAATAAAAAGCAAATCAATTAACTAAGCCCACATTAATTTACTGTTCGATCGAGAACAAAAAGAAAGAAAAAAAAACACTAATATAAAATTCTAATTAACCCAACGATCTTATAATAAACACTCGACTTGGGAATTGTATTGTTCAGGTTCGAAAAGTTTGTCCACCTCTAAATATTTCTAGAGGTTAAAAATAATTCCATGAAAGTTAAAACATTATGTAAGGGTGACAAGACTTTCAGACCACCTTATACAAAACGAAATTTCTTGTAAATGATTTAATTTTTAAATATCTTTTTAGAGGTAAAATAATTACATTGTTACTGTATATATTATATTACTAAACAAAAAAATAATGAAAGTTAAAACAATATGAAGAGATGAGAAGGTGTTCGGACAACACTGTACAAATAATTTAATTTTCATAGACTTTTTTAAATAAAAAAAAAAAAATATATATATATATATATTATATTATATATATATTTATATAATATATACATATATATTAGTCGTACCTAATTTTGAAAATTAATTAATTTTAATAATGAATTAGGCGGGAATACCTATTAAATGTATGGCTAAACAAATCGAGAAAAATCAATCTCTGTATGTACACTTTCGGCCTATTAGGCCTCATCAGCAGAGCTATAGATCGGGAAGACCCCGCCCTGTGCGTGATTTGAAACCGGACTGCCAAGCTGACAGGCCGATTCCCATAAACCCCTACACCAAACGAACTTCTTAGATTTTACGATTTGTTTTAGAGTAGGTTAATATTCCTCTTCTAGTGACTTTTATACACGACGATATGA
>CM042143.1:64309367-64332299 GCA_023376005.1 Doryteuthis pealeii | reverse complement strand
CACATGAAGAAGGCCAAAGGGCACATCAGTCGAAACGTTGTGTATGCGTATTTCACTATAAAGGTGAGAACAACAGTCCCAAAAATCAAAATAATACATATGCCTAACACTCATTTTGAAGGAAACAATTTTTATATTTATTATTTACTAGCACGACCTGTGGATATATCACAGCATGATAATTTAATCATTACATCGTTTGATATGTTTACTTAAGAGCTATTGCTAAATAGTTCAATATGTAAAAAAGTATAATAATCTTGATTTCACATCTCTCTCTCTCCACACACACACTATCTATCTATCTATCTATCTCTCTCTCTCTCCTCCTCTCTCTCTCTCTTCTCTCTCTCTCTCTCTCTCTCTCTCTCTCTCCTCTCTCTCTTCCTTTCCTTCTTTTCATCTTTTTATTATGTTCGATGGAAATATATTAGCGTTATCACCTCGCTTAAAATTTAATCTTTTTTTTAAACCTGTGTAACTACACTTACAAATTGACCTTGTGTCACATCCTGCTCGTGACGGAGGGGTTGGGTAAATACGTACATCATTGAGAATAAAAACGAACAAAATCATCGATCTAAAAACTTGTATCTTTGTCTGTGTCTGTGTGGCGGGTGTCAGTATAAACTCTGTCTGTCAGTCTGTCTGTCTGCCTCTCTCTCTCTCTCTCTCTCTCTCTCTCTCTCTCTCTCTCTCTCTCTCTCTCTCTCCCTTCGCTTTGTTTATTGTTTTCACTTGTTTAGAATGTGGGTACAACTACACTCACTTCTTTCAACACTGAAATTCAGATATTTTTTCTCGAAAAAAAAAGCGCTCTTTGGTAATAAGACCTTGTGCGGACGTCATGTCGCAGTTTGGGGAAACCCGAAGCCGAGTGTATACGTCTCGAATGCCCTACAGGTGTACAGATAAGAATTGGCCGTGGCAAGTGAGAAATGAATTCCGAGAAGAAGGCTAGTGTGGTGTCAGCTGGTGATGAGGGCGCTCCATCTTCTGGCCACGGTGCGGAGTGCAAATCAGGATGATAAAGTCAGAGAAGGGAGGGGACTCTAAAACGGGCAGTTGAAATGGAATAAAATGGAAATTGGAGAAAAAACCGAAAGGGACAAGAATAGGAAGAATAAGGAGGGTGTGGAAGAGGAGGAATATGATGCTATTGAGGTGAAGTGAGAAAGAAGGAAGGAGGGGAAGGAGGAGGAATATGGTGCTGTTAAAGAAGAGTGAGAAAGGAAGAAAGGAGAGGTGTGAGTAGGAGGAATTTAATGCTGTTGAAGAAAAGTAAGAAAGAAAGAAGAAAGAGGGGAGGAACAGAAATGTGGTTTTGTTGATGAGTGAGAAAGAAACGAGAGAGAGGGGGAGTAGGAGGAGGAATATGGAGCTGTTGAAGAGAAGCGAGAAAGAAATAAGGAGGGGGAGAAAGGATATGGTGCCGTTGAAGAGGAGTGAGAAAGAAAGAAAAAAGAGGGGGAGTAGGAGGAATTTAATGCTGTTGAAGAAAAGTAAGAAAGAAAGAAGAAAGAGGGGGGAGGAGGAGGAGGAGGAATAACGGTTTTATTGAAGATGAGTGAGAAAGAAAGAAGGAGGGGGAGCGAAGGGGCAATATGGTTGTATTTGATGAAGAAATAGAAAGAAAGAAGGGTGGAGGGGAAGGAGAAAGAGGGGGCAGGAGGAGGAATATGGTGCTGTTGAAAAGGAGCGAGAAAGAAAGAACGAAAAGGAGAAAGGCAGGGGAGGAAGAGAGTACTGTGTTGCTCCAGCAGGCGGCCTAAATTTGGTATCAGCCAGACAGCGAGGGGGTCTATCCCCTTTTCAATAGAGCTAGACCAAGGAGATTGTTTTTGGCATCTGAGGTTGAGCACCACACCTACCATTAGCTCCTCACTTTACCGCACAGATTCCTGTGCTACTCATATACTGAGTTGGCAAGGACCGGTATCGAACCAGGAACCTTGTGGTTCCTAGTCGAAGGCACTACCGGCTTGCTTCTGAAGATGAGGCAAAATAAAGAAAGATAGGATGAAAAGGGGACAAGGCGGAGGAAGATGCTGCCATTGAGGACGAGAAAGTAATAAAAACGGTAAAGTAAAAGGTAAAGTCGTCGGGGTGGCCTAAAGTCGGTATCAGCCAGACAGCGAGGGACTCTATCCCCTTTTCACTAGCGCTAGACCAAGGAGATTGTTTTGGCGTCTGAAGTGTAATATCCTACATACCATCAGTTCCTCACTTTACCACATATATCCCTGTGCTACACATGCGCTGAGTTGGCGAGGGTCGGTATCGGACCTGGAATCTTGTGGTTCCTAGTTGGACTCTCAATCGACTGAGCTAGAAAGAAAAAAAGAAAAGAAAGACTAACAAGAAGAAGAAAGACAAGTAGAAGAAGGAACAGCATGATGATAATGATGATGATGATGATGATGATGATGATGATGATGAAGTAGGGGAGGTAATAAAAAAGAGAAAGACAAAAAGAAAAGAAGAAGAACTAGAAAGATGATGCTGGAGTTGAGGATGCAATAAAAGTGGAAAAGAAAGAAAGAAAGAAAGAAAGAAAGAAAGAAAGAAGGGGAGAAGAAAGAAGGTGTTACTGCTGAAGACGAGGAGGTAATAAAAGTGGGAAAGAAAGAAAGAAAGAAAGAAGAACAGGCCGGATGCTTAAGATGAGGCTGCAATAAAAGTTGAAAAGAAAGATAGAAAGAAAGAAAGAAAATGTTGCTGCTAAAGTTGAGGGTGGAAGAAGAAGAAGAAGAAGAAGAAGAAGAAGAAGAAGAAGAAGAAGAAGAAGAAGAAAAGGATGAGGACGTAATAAAAGTGGGAAAGAAAGAAAGAAAGAAGAACAGGCCGGATGCTTAAGATGAGGCTGCCAATAAATGTTGAAAAGAAAGATAGAAAGAAAGAAAGAAAATGTTGCAGCTAAAGTTGAGGGAAGAAGAAGAAGAAGAAGAAGAAGAAGAAGAAGAAGAAGGGGATGAGGACGTAATAAAAGTGGGAAAATGAAAGAAAGAAGATGAAGAAGAGGAAGGGGGAGGATGAGGAGGGGGAAGTTGTTGCCACTGAAACCGAGAATGTAATAAAAGTAGGAAAGGAAGAAAACTCGTGGTTTTTTTTAAACGCAAAGCGGAAACAATAAAAATAAAAAGGAAATTAACTTTACCATGTTTACTCCAAATTGAATTTTGAAATTCTAATTTTTAGGCCAGAAATTGTCGACATATTCAAGAGTTAAAATAGGATGTATATAAACAGAGGTTGGAAGGGCTAAGATCAACTTTTGTCTTCAAAAATCAATACCATTAATTTTTTTTTTGCCAATATTTGGTTTGGTTTGTTTTGTTTTACGGCATATCAACCTCAGTGGGCCATTTAATGCCAACAAATTTTGAAAGAAATTCATTCTTAAATGGATAATCAACTCATGTTTTTCTATTAAACCCATAAATGGGACCCTAACAGACACTACCACTCCAGGTCAGAGTGGACCAGAGAGCAATGGTGGTGAAGGGGGGCTCCACATTTCCCAAACCTCCAAAACTGGAACCTCACCATCAGTTAGATTTTAACATAATTCCCAGGACATGAAGACCCTCAGCCAGAGCCTTCTAGCACCCATATAATAAAAAAGACCGGGGCTTCCAATAAGGGCAATAGGGTTGGAGCAATCATATAGGTGCCTGACGTGACCAGCCGATTGATCGGAGAGGGCCTCTCCGATCGCCCGTTTAGCCAATACCATAAATTAAAGATTTCGTTAAAATGAACCATAGATCAACCTATACACGAGTTCGTGGTGTAATTGTTAGCAAACAAGTCTTACAGATTCACCACTATTGAAAAGCGAGTTCGATCCTCGCTGGATATCTAATACTTGGGATCTTGTGTCAAATAATAACCGGGGTTACGAGTCGGGTAAATATCATGGAGGCACGTGGTGTAATGGTTAGAGACGTAGGAAATGATCAGAGTTCAAATCCTGGACGAGGCTGGTTGTATTTCACATAGCGCTAATACCCTTCATCCAACTACTCTCTCTCTCTCTCTCCAGCTTTGGGTAAAATAGTAGGGCAGACTTCAACCTTGGTTACGTAACCAGTCTAGGAGAACGAAAACTCTGAATTTAAACCTATTAAATGCCGATTAAGAAATTGAATTTGTTTCACATCCTCCTCGTCCAAAGGTATATATATATATATATATATATATATATATATATATATATATATATATATATATATATGTGTGTGTGTGTGTGTGTGTGTGAGGTCAAGAGGAGGCATGTGGTGTAATGGTTATCGGAGGCATGTGCTCCAATGGTTATCGTCGATTCGACGAGACGAGTTCAAATCCTGGATGAGGCTGTTTGAATTTCATATAGCGCTAATATCCTTGGAAAAGGTAGCTATTCTTCCTCCAGCTATGGGTAAATAATCGATTATAAACATTGATTATGTAACCAATGAAGAAAAACTCTAAATTCAAATCTGTTAAACTCCGCTTAAGAAATTGACCTTGTGTCACATCTTACTCATGCGGAGAGGCTGATATATATATATATATATATATATATAATATTATATATATATAAATCTGTTTCAAACTCTCAGATCTATTTCACTCTCTCTACCCTCATTGAGAAACTAACATATATAACGGGGAGGTAATCAAGATATATATAGAGAGGGGGAAAGTCACAGACAAAATGTTAACTAAGAGACGGGTCAATTTTTAACTCAATTGCAAATTACGTCTAATTAGAACCTACTAGAACCAAGTAAAATGTAATTTGTTTCAAACATAACTCAATTCTAAAAGTAAGGAATAATTTAGTTTAACTTTTGTGTCATTAAACTAAGCAGTAAAAAAGCCTTTAAGATACAAATATTGATTCACTCAGCTTCAGTATAATAATAATAATAATAATTATAATAATAATAATAATAATAATAATAATATGTGTGTGTGCACGAGTGTGTTTGTGTGTCCGGTTTAGCTCAGTCGTTAGAGCACCCATCTTGCCACCATCAGGGTTCCGGGTTCGATAACGGCCCTCGATAACTCAACGGATGTATACACAAGATAAAATCTTACACTCATGACTTATATACTACAAACAAAAACAAAAAATAGAAAAATAAAACACACCCTGATAAAAAAAAAGTTTATTATTTTATTTTCTGTATCTCTTAAAGAACCTGACAAAAACTGGGTATTATGGGTGGGTGTACATTCATGTGGGGTGGGATTGCGTAAAAATGTTGTAAGAATCAGCTCAGAAAAATTAGTTCACATTACATTCAGGAGTGGGTGGGCAAACGATTTTCAAGGTTGGGGCAGCCCTTTCCATCCCATAGAGACTGGCTTTACACACATTTCATTTTGGAAAAAATATTTGAGATAGGCAAAAAGTAGGTACTGGCAAAATGAGCCTAAAATGCGTTTTTGAAAAAATGACTTTAGCCACCCACCCCCTACAGAAAATAATTTACCAAAAATCAGGGAATTATCGGATTTTAATGAAATTTTCAGTGTTTATTTATCAATGAATTATCTTTATAATGCATTATTTATTTTATTTCTCATTTTTTTTCAGGTTACTTAATTTTGACCCCCTTACTTTGGGGTGTAAAATATTGGCGAGTTGGTCCTTGATTGATACTAATACAGTATAAATAAAGAGATAAAAGACCGAACTTATGAATAGAAAAAAAAATTACGGTGGCTTTACTATGAGAAAACAAGTACCGAAAATCGGAAAATAAAATGTAAAAAAATTATAAATATTCAATTTTTTGGAGATTTCTTTTTACTCATTTCAATAATTATTTAATTGGCTATTGTCTTATAAAAGAAAAAATAATACGTCGACATTTTTTCTGCTTAAAAGGGGGAGGTACATTTGTAATCGAGTTTTTCTTCAAAAAGTATACTTTGGTGTAAAAAATAAGGTTTCGATTAAATAGATATTTATTTCTAGAATCTAAAAATATAACATTTTAAACTTAACATCAGCCTTTTCACATTTTAAATGAATTTTATATATTAATTTTTCATAGCAAAAATACAAATTAAAGTTTTGAAATAAAATAACTGATGCATTATAAAATTCATTAATTGATAAATCAATACTGAAAATTTCATAAAAATCAGATAATTACCTGATGTTTGGTAATTTTTTTTTTTTTTTTGCAATCGCGAATGTTACATTAAAATTGTAAACAAGCGCGTAAAACCATTGAAAAATAGACAATATGGCAGATTGCGTCGAAATTGAACAAAACAAATCATTTTAAATCTGCTAAAAATAAACTGCATATGTAATGATATTTTTCCTTTTTTTTTAATGATGGTCATTATGTTACTACTTATCGATTTGGACAAAGTTTAACCTTAAATAATAGATTTAATTATTTTTAATTCGTTTTTAAAACTCGTAGCAGCCGATTTTTTTGCCAGTGCCTAGCAAAAAGACCAAAAACCCTTTATTAATAACATAAATGGTGATAATTTTTAAAAGCCTAACATAGTTTTTATTTTTACTGTTAATATTTATTCATCTGTTATTTATTTATTTATTTTTCGGTAAAAAAAATTAAGATTGTATTATTCATAACTATATTGTAAAAAAAGATATTGAAATTAGGTATAAATTTGAATTGTTGATTTGAGAAAAATAAATTCATATCTATGTTTATATTCATATTTAATCATAAATTTAAATAACTGATTAAGGAAAAAAGTTGGTGTCCTTTATTCGGATTTAGAGTCTTCACGGATACGCCGAACAAAATATATATATTGTCACCACCTACAATGTGTGTCAAAAAAGTATCGAGATTTTTTGTACTTTTTGACACACCTTATATTCTGAAAAAAATAACGTTATATTCATTGATCATTCCTATATTGGTAAATATAGCTTCAAACTCGGCACTATTATGACACACCTTGTATTCTGAAAAATATTAACGTTCCATTTATTGTTCATTTCTATCTTGGTAAATACAGCTTCAATCTCGATACTTTTATGACACACCTTGTATATGTATCTGTACACAAACACACATACACACAGATATATATATATATATATATATATATATATATATATATATGTGTGTGTGTGTGTGTGAATATATAATATATATGTGTGTGTGTGTGTGTGTGTGTGTGTCTGTGTCTATGTTTGTGTGTGTGAGTGTGTTAGTATGTCTATGTTTGTATGTGTGTTTGCGCGCGCAAACAATCGTCTGAAGGTTGTGCACACAACATGAAATTTCAAGTAACAAACTTCTAATTCTTATAACTACTAACAGAACCTGTGGATATACAACAGTATGATAATTTAATTGTTCCAACGGTTGATATGTTTACTTAAGAACTATTGCAATATAGTTCAATATTTAAAAAATATGATAATATTCATTAAACTCTCACTCCTTTTTTTTTCTTTCTTTCCATATTTTCATCTTTTCATTATGTTCGATTGAAACAGATCAGCGTTATCGCTTCCGCTCACTCACCCTCTCTTTCTATCTTTCACCTACTCTTTTTCTTTTTTCTGTTTTTTCTTATAATATTTTTTTCTGTGTAGCATGTCCTTCTTTCTTTCTTTCTTTCTTTCTTTCTAACAAAAAACAGAATGATCCATTATCTAGTTAAGGTGCCAATACTCATAAGAAATAAGAATTCGGGAGATGAGCAACACCAGATAATTAGGATTTACATTTTTTACATTTTCTCTCGGATAATTTGGACGGTTTTATTTTAAACCAGAGGGTGTTGCAAGATGATAACGTTCGTACAATTAAGGAATACGAGTACTAATCTATAGATAACAAAAGAAGTTGAAATTATGTATAAATTAGAATTATTGATTAGGGAAATATAAATTTATATCTATATTTAAATTTAATAATAAATTTAAATAATTGATTAAGGAAAGAATTGGTATAATTTATTCGGTTTCAGGGCCTTCAAGTTTAGCCCGCAAATATATATTATATATACATATATATATAGCCATCCACAGACACGTGTTTCGACTTGTAAAAGTCTCTTCAGTGTGCCTAGATATTTGTAAGCTACCTACAGCCGGGATTGAAATCCGATCTGTTCAGTGTCAATCCGCCACCTTAACTATTAGGCTGTCATCACTTACAGTTTATCTTTAACTGTTTTTAATACACACATCACTTTGTATGTAAAGGCCGTCATAGAGTGCTCCATCCCTTATATGGGAGAGCGTTGCGTTTATGCTTTTAGTTGGCGGTCATCAGCGAAAATCCCCCCCCCCCAGAGTGCTATGTGTGTGTGTGTGTGTGTGTGCATGTGAGTGTTTAAGTAACAAACTTCTAGTGGTTGTAATTATGTGTTTAAGTTTTTATACTCTATACGCATCAAGAGTTATTTCCAAGCGTCTTGTTGAAGTCCAAGTGGTGCAGCCATATAGTAGCAATTACGCGGTTACAGCTTGGAGGATATCTCACATTATCTTAGCATAGAGATCAGATTTCAATATGATCGATTGTATGTCTATAGTAATCTATAACTTGCCTATGGCTTCACTTTCAGTAGATAAAATATTACTACCTATGTATGTGAACTGGTCTACTAATTTCAGAGGCTTACCATATTTTTAAAAAAATCCTTTGCACATATTTTTAGGGACCAAGGGTTCTGTTCCTGAAACTCAGACTTGATTCGTTATGCATAGTATTTATAACCTGGTCTGAAGCCACCCTGACGCAACACCATGAAGCCAAGAGGCCCAGAAGAAAGCACCAACGACAAAGCACCGACACATTAACATCTTCAGGGACAGCGTTCACATGCAACATCTGTGGTCGAGAATGTTTGACGAACATTGGATTTTGCAGTCAAAGGAGGTGCTGTAACTTCGGGAGCACAAGAACTATATAGTCTTCCGAGACTGCAATGCCAATGATGAATGGGTTCGTTTTTAGAACGCAGGGTGTTCCTTTGCTAGTGCGGTATCCTGGGTATGACGTTAAACTGCATCTAATGGTGAAGTTCCAATTCTGGAGATCTGGGGAGTATGGAATACTCCCTCGTCGAGATTACTCCTAGGTCCACCCTGACCAGGAGTGTTAGGGTACCCTCTAAGTGTTAGATAAAAAATGAGTGTTAATAAAAATGTAAAAAGTATTTTAAAATAATCAAATTCAAAAAAAGAATGTTTAATACTCATCAAGAATAAATAAAACAAAATGTCTTCGGCATAAAATAAGCCAAGAAGTGTTGGCATGGCGGAAAATCCAACGAACGAACGAATGAATGAACCAACCAACCAACCAACCAACCAGTGTGGATATGTGTCCATTTTCAACTCCATTTTCTCTGTTCACATAGAGGTCAATTCCCTTTGCCACTTTCTCAAGGTTATGCAGCTGAGATTCGGTTTGTACAGGTGTTTTTGCGATAACAATAAAAATCATTAAAAAGGGTTCATTTATCATTTAAGATGCATTTATAACATCAGCGCTTTTATAATGGTTGTCTTGGACTTGCTCGAGTAATTCAAATAATAGAAATATATCTTTTTTTAATTTTCATTATCTAAAGTCCATAGGATTAGCATTCAATCGACACCAAATTTGCTTTAATAGGAATTAGTCTCGGGTATGACCACTCTATCGGGTATGACCATCAGCTCTTGGCACTAAAGCTATTGCGCAACTATCACAGCCACGAAGCAAGTTTGAACAGGCTGAGAAGTACTAGACTTCTGGCTATGACCTCTCTTATGATTATGCAACTTATATCTGGTTATGGCTGTGTGTGGCGTAATGGTTAGAGCTGCAGGAAATGGACTCGGTGACCCGAATTCAAATACTGGACGAGGTTGTTTGCATTTCACATGGCGCTAATACTCTTGGGAAAGGTATGCATCCAACTATTCCTTCCTCATCTAAGGGTAAATTCTAGGACAGACTGAGCTCTTTAACCTTGGCTAGGTAACCATTTTTCGTGAGAAGGAAAACACTGAATTCAAGCGTGTTAAAATTGACCATGTGTCACATCCTATTCGTGGGGAGGGTTTGATATATATATATATATATATATGTATATATCCGGTTTAGCTCAGTCATTAAAGCATCTATTTCGGAACCATCAAGGTTTCGATTCGATAATAGCCCTCACCAACTCAGCGAATGTGTAGCATAGCTTGGATCTATGCAGTAAAGAGGGGGGGCTGATGTTAGGTGTGACACTCTACCTCAGATACTCAAACAATATCCCTGGTTTAGTGCTGTCCGGCTGATATCGAGAATATGTCACTCAGCCGATTCTACTTTAATATTATCACTGATCAAAGGGCAATTTTTTTCGACTTGAAAAGTTCAGATTAGTCTGTCTGCCAACGCACGTTTATTTTTTTTATTTTTTTTTTCACAGAGAAGGTTTATTTTTTGTTAGAATATATCCGGTTTAGCTTAGTCGGTAGAGCATCCACCTCGAAGCCACAAATATCCGGGTTCGATACCGGTTCTTTCCAACACAGCGCATGACCAGCACAACTTGTCTCTGTGCGGTAAAGTGGGGAGCTGATGGTAAGTGTGGCGCACCACCTCAGGCATACAAAAGCTCTCTGGCCTATTGCTAATGAAAAGAGGATAGACTCCCTCAATATTCGGCAGATACCGATAGTAGGCCACTCCGCTAACTTTACATTCTTGATAGATTTTAATTCAGACCGGTTGTCATACCAAGGTTAAAGAACCCAGTTTGCCCTACAACCAGGGTTATTCAATAGATAAGGCAAATATTGCACTAGGAGTTGGCAATAAGAAGCACTGTTTACAGTTGTGATTTATTTTTTTCAAAGAAATCAATAGTGATGGGTCCTTTCATGTCCCAAAAGTGTTCGATTATTTTGTGTATATAAGGCGTGCTGTAATCCGCCACTTAAACTTATATACTCGGCACGGTCACGTGGATTAAATCACAGCCAATCAACAGCTCGAATACGTGGGAGTTAACTATCAAATCGCCGGGATAGACTGCCGTTCAATTGCACGTAATTCGACATTGACGAACGGGCCTGCAACGAGGGACTTTGCTGAACGCAAGGATTTTACCCAACACTAAAGGACATCAAGGAACAACCAGAGGATCATACCCAACACTGAGGGCCACCAATAACAACCAGAGGATCATACCCAACACTGAGGGACACCAATAATAACCAAAGGATCATACCCAACACTAAGGGATATCAAGGATCACGCTCTGCTTAACACAAGGGATCTCCGCTGGGGAGTGCTCTCGCTTGAAGCCTAAGGATGGCCACAAAAATCATAACGAGAAGACTGTCAACATGACCTTCCTTACTGACCGCTGCAACCGGAACTTTTTTCTTAACCGGAGAGACAACCCATACATTTTGCATCGACTCTCAACGTTTGTACGATGCCATTATCGTGTGTGAGACCCACTTCTCTTATCCGGTCCCATCAAATTTGTGAATCAGACTGGCAGATAACACTTCGACCTCCCTAATGTTATCCTCATTATCTCACCCATATCTTCAAGATGTTTTCGGTTTAAAGACAAAGTGTGAGGGAGAGTAAAAAAAAAATTATCCGCTCATTCGCCATAACACACAACTTTGGACAAATTAATAAAACCAACCGCTTTAGTTTCAACTTTCTTTCAACTTACAGTTAGTTTTAGACTCACTGGAGTGACCGGGTGTAATCGATTTCTATCTTTTCCTCAGGTTAGGTCATTTGCAGTGGTTGGCAGTAATATGAATCTATTTTCGCGCCAAATGAGGAAATGTGTTTGGTCTTGAAAAATATTGTATCATCCGTGAGTGCATCAGATTTTATCACGTCCAGACATTATTGTCTAAACTGTCGATTACTTATCCTATGGCCATTGTCTGCGATTGACGTTACTCCAAGGAAACGTACGAAAATTAAAATGCAGCACGCCCTACAGAGAGCTAGTGGATATTAAAGTAATAAAAACTTATTTATTTTGTTTCAATTAATTCGCATAAGGTGTATCTTTATTATCTTATTATGCAAACCCACCGCTCGGGTGGGGATTGCTATAATTAACAGCGTTGATCCCAGTGGGCCACCCCCAGGCAACACTTGCCCCCTAAATTTAAATGGGCAGGGCTGGGTTTATTTTCCATTGCCTGAGGTGCCCCCCTTGAGGGGGAATGTTGAAGGGATCAACGCAATTTTTCACACGCCACCCATAAGCTTCGGTTTGTGGGTGGTCCCACGTTAATAGGGACATTTGCCTAACCCGTACAAGTGGGGTACGAGGTAAATATTGTGTATCTTTATTATTGTCACAATGCGTTCTGTGCATGATTACTTATAATTGACACTGTAGTGTTCATCTGATCGAAGTTTGACCTCGGTCATGCCATTTATTTATTTATTATTATTATTATTATTTTTATTTTTTATTTATTTATTGTTCACTCCTTTTAATTTTTTCACATCAGCGTTAGCTGATGGTATTTCACTGAAGTCTGAGTGGCAACAAGTCTCCTCAGGTCTCCAGGACTCTTCTGAGTATTCTGGCAGATTGCAGCAGTGCAGTATTCTGGATGGTCTCGATTCTCCCACTGATTTCCAGATTTTCCAAACTTTTTTCCTATCTTTTTAGGACCGTTCCAAGTGCACCAATTACAATTATTATTATTATTATTATTATTATTATTATTATTATTATTATTATCATCTATTTATTTATTTATTTTGCTATCTTGACGGTTCAAACATGGCCGCAGAACTAGCAGAATACACCAAGGAAGTGACCCGATTTCTCGGAAGGAGTGTCAGGAGCTGAAATTCATCGGAGTCTTTTATCACCATATGGGGACAGTGCACTACTACGTACAGGTGTGTATGAGTGGATATAGACTTTAAAAGTGGCGGAACGTGTGTGGTGTTAGAAAAAGGAGCAGGACACCCGTCAAACTACACCACTGATAAAATGATTCAGCAAGCTTGAGATGTTAATGGCGATGCGGCGAGTTATCATCGATGAGGTACCTTGTTTCTCTGCAGATTAGTTACAGTTCTGCCTATCAAATCATCCACGATGAGCTCGGTTTCCATAAAAATGAGTGCTGGTGATTTTCGAATCTAAGGCAAGACCTATTCCATCTTCCTTTCTTGATACATATAGCCTATCTCTATGGTCTCTAGGGTGTAAAGCCTTGAGCATTGTCATTAATTTTCAAGGCTTTTAGTCAATCTGCATGAATTCTTCATTTATCCATTTTAAGAATAACCTACAGTATCTAATAATGGAGACGGCCCAGGTATGTATTCCTTCGATGAGGGTTCTGCCGCAGAGTTTGGTTTCTAGGAGTTTTCTTGATCTCTTGAGGTATTCTTGTTTAACTTTTCCTTTCATCTCTGTTTGCTCGATGGTGTTCGCTTCTAAGATTCCTAAGTTTTTGTAACTTCCTTCTTCTCTAAATGTTTTTATATGATTCTGATTTGGTAGTTGTATTCCGTCCATTAATTTTCTTTTCCTTTTTTTCATCACTCGCATGGCACATTTTCCAATTCCGAATTACATTATTATCATTACATTATATTATTATTATTATTATTATAGTAGTAGTAGTAGTAGTAGTAGTAGTAGTAGTATCGACTTTTACAGTGATTGTCAAAGACTTGCTCGAATAATTCCACACAATTTTGTGTAGTTATTTCTAAAGAGATTTTGTACACATTTATATGATATCAAGTATTCCTATCAGGCTAGTGTGCTGGACTATAACATCTTAGTAAACAAATTTAAATCTATTCTCGCTTGGTCTTTGATTTAATCCACTCACAGTGACTTTCCCATCACTGCAGTCCTACTATAAGCCGCAGAATAATAATTGTGCAAGAGGACACAGATTACAATAATAATAGGACTTTATTTGAATAGAATGAGTTCTGAGGTGAATGGGTAGTGAAATTTGAAATATCCCATCACACAGGTAAAAAATACCAAGAAAATTTGGTCCAGCCGTGGGGTCATTTGGTAGACAAGGAGTTATGGAAAAATTGGGATATTGTAAAAAGTATCTGGTACATATCACTTAAGCATAACATCTATTATCTAGATGTAGATGTAATATAAATGATTTATCTATATATCTAGGCAATAAATTAGATAATTCATAATAAATTATTTAATTTTTTAAATGTATGTCATCATGTATTTTTTTTCTCATAACTTAAAATTTTAATTCAATTAATCAAGTCATTTTAGGATTTAATATATATATATATATATTTACCGACCCCTCCGCACGAGCAGGATGTGACACAGGGTCAATTTCTTAAGCGGAGTTTAACAGGTTTGAATTCAGAGTTTTCCTTCTCCTAGACCGGTTGCCTAACCAAGGTTAAAGAGCCTAGTCTGCCCTACTATTTACCTATAGTTGGAGGGAGAGTAGAATTCATACCTTTCCCAAGGGTATTAGCGCTAAGTGAAATGCAATTACCACGTCCAGGATTTGAACTCGGGGTGACGAGTCCATTTCCTATGACTTTAACCATTACACCACGCGCTTTCTATATATATATGAAAAGTTTCTTAGCATTTTATGAGGAAACGTAGAAGCGTATTCATCATGAAAGAGATGGAAAAAATTTCTAAAAAGAAAATTAGGGTACCCTTATATATATATATAATATATATATATATATATATATATATATATATATATATATATATATATATATATATATATACATTTATTTATTTAAAGACATCTCATTTAACTGTGGCATATGGAAATCTAATAGTGTGCAATGGATTTATTAGAATGATAATTAATAAGAATATTTTTATTTATTTTGTTACGGTCTAAGAGTACTACAATTGTTAAATTACAACAATACGTATAGTAATAGATACACGAGCGGTTACCTCATTTTAAGAATGATCCACCCACACTTAGATGTACCAGTTACTTTTACAATATCACAATTTTTCCTCTTTTTGTCTTACATTTCTTATATCTAAACTTTGACCCCTTATATGCTCCCCTATTCGAAAGTACACATCCCTTCATGTAATTTGATTCGGTGAACGTCAATTCTCATTCGGTCAGTTGAAAACTAATTAAAATAGTTCATCAAGTAAAAACAATTCCGTCTAATTTACAGTATCAGGTACTTTTTACAATATCACAATTTTTCCTTAAATGAACCCCTCTCTTTTTTGACATACATTTCCGGTATGTAAACTTTGACCTTCTATTTTCTACTCTATTCTAAAGAGAGGACCCCTTCAGGTAATTTGATTTGGGGAAAAAAACGAAAAAACAATCCCTATACGTTCGGTTGAAAGTTAATTTAAATAGGTCATCAAATAAAAACAATTTCGTTTTTAATTCGCGGTAATTTGAGACGAGAACCGAGCGGGAATTTGAAGTGTCAAAATTTGGGGGTAAGATTGACAGTCGACATGTGATGATCGTGGATTTTATTAACAGATTCATGTAGAAAAGATTAATTTAGTTGTATCTCTTCACGACGATAGATGTTAAAAGTTTATGGATTGAGTGACAACGAGAGAGGAGGAAGATTGTAACGGGGCGAGGTAGTGGGCTGCTTGCGACCTAATGTAAACAGTCGGTGTTCTTCGTAACCAGCAAAAGGGAATGTTCTAGTTCTGGCCATAAAAAACTACTGACCCATTCGCCGTTCCTTTTCTTTTTTATTAGTAATACGTTGTAAAAATGACACATTGTTGATCTCTGTTGAAACGGCAAATGGGAAAAACAGGCTAATGGGGAGATATTTTCCTGACCTCCCACCAGGCCAGGTTTGGATACACACACACACACACACACACACACACACACACACACACACATATATATATATATATATATATATATATGAAGTGAACAAACAATGTGTTTGAAATGGCGAAGGCCGACAATTTTTAGGGAGGTTATGTGCTTAATTAAAGTCATACCTAATTTGTTAAGTAATTAATTATAATTAAATGAATTAGGCGTGCATATCGGTTTAAATGTAAAGCGTAAACAAATCGAGAAAAAGTCGATCTCTGTATGTACATTTCAGCCTATTAGGCCTCATCAGCAGAGCTATAGACAGGGCAGTGCTTGGTGCGTGATTCAAACCTTACATGTCAGGCTGACAGGCGCACACTCTAACCGTTACACTAGCAAGCTTCCACAGAATTTCTCGTTTATTTTAAACTGATATATATATATATATATATATACATATATTTCTCGTTTATTTTAAACTGATATATATATATATATATATATATATATATATATATTTCTCGTTTATTTTAAACTGATATATATATATATATATATATATATATATATATATATATATATATATATATATATCACGTCTCTTCAGGACGGCTAGACATTTGCAAGCTACCTCCAACCGGGATGCAAACACGATCGATTCATCATCAGTCAGGCTTCTTAACTACTCTGCCATCGTCAATTACAAACTGGAAGGTGGATTTTAACTGATAAATACACACTTTTGTTTATATGTAAAGGCCACCAGAGAGTGCTTCATACGTTTTATAGGAGAGCGTTGACTTTAAGCTTAGTATATATATATATATATATATATATATATATATATATATATATATATTGGTAAGATTGATGCTAAAGACGATTCACCAACGTTCAATATTAGAATTAGCAAATCCGTGATATACAAACACTCAACACAACGGAAGGAAAAGGCAAGAAAAATGCTTCCGGGGAAAACCACCAATTACTGAGTTAAAACCACTTGCTTACTGGCGTTGGGGACCACGCACAAGTCGAAGCTCATGCAGATGCCAGTGCACAAAGTGTGTGAATCCCTTCGACGTTGTCATTTTAAGGCGCATCAAGCACCGGGTAATAAATCCACTCCTGTCTCTTTTAGACTAGGGGAGGAGTTGCCTGGGAGGACGGCCTACTGGGATCACGTGATTTAATTAATATCTCACCGATCCAGAAGCCGAAGTCCTTGGACACAGGGCACGATGTGCCGAGTAAGTTGTGCTTATGGCTATGTTTTAACCCAACACCTCCGCACGTGCAGGATGCGACACAAGATTAATTTTTAAGCGGACTTTAAAAGGAATACAGAGTGTTCATTCTCCTAGAATGTCCTGGGTATGACGTTAAACTGCCTCTAACGGTAAAGTTCCAATTTTGGAGCTCTGGGGAGTGTAGAGTACACCTTTATTCCCATTACTCCCATGTCTACTCTGACCCGGAGTGGTAGTACCAATTAGGGTCCAATCTATGGGGTAAACAGAAAAAAAATTTTTACAACAACGTATTTACAAAGAAAACTGAGTTTGAAAAACTGAATACCCAACAAGATTGAATAAAACATAACGTCTACGGCATAAAATAACCCTAAAAGGGTTGAAATGCCGTAAAATCCAACCATTCATTCATACTTTATCCAAGAGTACTGTTAGATTGGCTAGAGTGCTTAGAACAGCCCTGGAGACCCAATCAGACTTTCTATCACCTAGACTTCAGTGAAACTCTTTGCCTACTTTAAGCCACCCACAGTGGCTCTCATACTGCTGCGATCCTGCCGTTAAGCCGCTGGCAGTGGCTCTCGTATGGGTCACTTGTTTACACTGAAAAATCACTACGTGAAACCCCTGCCATCTTTTATTTTGTCTGTGAACCAACTCTGTGAATGGTATTTGATCCTTTTGCAATATCCTATCATACAGGTAAAAAATACAAAAACATTTGGTTCAGCCAAGAGGTGAATTTAGTAGGCAAAGTGTTAAAATTGTTGTCTAAAACTGGCAAGGAATGAAAAAATTATAATCGAGCTCATTCTAAATTAAATTTAAAATCTGTGAAATAGATCACTAATTAGAACTGAACCTATTCTAGTAGTAACCATACCAAGCGGAGTTTAACAGGTTTAAATTCAGAGTTAAAGAGCCCAGTCTGTCCTACTATTTACCCATAGCTGGAGGGAGAGTAGTTGGATTCATACCTTTCCCTGAGACATTAGCGCTATGTTAACTGTAGCTACGTCCTGGGTTTGAACTCGGATCGACGAGTCCATTTCCTACAACTTTTACGATAACATTACGGCCTCCAACTTAAGACGAGAAAACCACGTTGACCATTTATTAGGACCACTAATTAGACCACAGCACTGTTAAGAATACTCAGAAGAGTCCTGGAGATTTGAGGCCACTTGATGTTACCCAGAACCCAGTGAAAGACCACCAGTCTTATATATTATTATTATAATCGAACCCATTTAGACCACAGCATTGTTAAGATCGGTTAAATGCTTAGAAGGGTCCTGGAGATCTGAGGTCACTTGTCACCCAGACCCCAGTGAAAGACAAACTGTCAAAATTGGCGAGAAAAACTCGCAAGGAGTGAAATCTTATTATAATGGAGATTATGTAACTGTCTGTCTGTAACCGAAACCACGTCACTACTGACGTCACAATTTCCTTAGTTGTTTAACTCATATTCTCAATGGTTATAAATTACTCATTATTTAATGTTAATTAGCATCTTATTTATCAACAATGTCTCTATTAAAGTTTAACTGTGTTAGATTTGCCGCAAAACTGCCATATTATTAATTCATTTAAAATACTGAAATATGTGTTATATATATATAAGAAATAAAGATTTACATAGTAGGTGGTGATAATAATTTGCGTAATGATTTTAACAAAACTGGGTTTAATAAATAATTATTTGTTGTTGATGATTTCTAATACCCTCATTTTATTCTCAAACGTATTAAAAGCAACCCTTTGTTTATTTCTATATAGAAAGCAATTAAAATCACATTAAAATAAGTGTAATATTTTTATATTCGTTCTTATTTAGTTCTGTTTGTTTTCTGATTTTGTATTATATTTCATTGCATTAAAATTTAAATACTTGCACCCAGAGGATGCATATTTTGCTAGTAATAATAATGGAGACTATCTAGACTACAACACTGTTAAGATCGGCAAGAATACTTAGAAGATTCCTGAAGCCCCAAGGACGTTTGATGATACCTAGACCCCAGCGAAAGACCACCGGTCTTATATATTATAATACAATCTGTTTTGCAGACCCCGTTGAAAGTCCACGAATATGATAGTAATTGAGCTCATCCAGACCACAGCACAGTTAAGACCTGCTAAAATACTTAAAACAGTCATGTTGACCCAAGGACACGTGAATTTACCCAGACCCCAGTGAAAGACCACTGGTCTTATATATTATAATAATAATCGAGGCCCATCCAGACCACAGCAATGTTGAGATCGGTTAAAGTGCTTAGAACAGTCCTGTACACACGAGCAGACTTTCTGTCACTCAAATTTCAGTGAAAGACCACCAGTTAAAACTGGTGCCGAAAAAAAAAAACAGAAGGAATTCGCATAGAATAAAAATAACAACAAAACGAAAATTGAAACTCCACCTGTTTTTATATTCCTTCATTAATTCAGGAAATGTTTGAAAAATCTGTTGGATTTGTTTCTGGACGCGCTCATAAATCTGATGGAATCTCAGATACCATTTTCATATGTCAAAAGTCTTCATTCCAATAGTTCTGCTTAATTTAAAGAATATGTCGGCGAAAAATTTGATTTATTGTAAATTGTGCCAAGTTGAATCTTGGCCAGCTATAAATAACTTTCTGAATATCCTTACGCATATATATATATATATATATATAATTATATATATATATATATATATATTGTATATATATATATATATATAAATATATATATATATATATGCATGCTCCCAGAGCCCGGTAGAGGTCTCTAGAAGCGACTTTAGCGAACTTTCACCGGCTTAGAGTAAGGCATTCCTTGTCTGTTGTTTACAGACGAGTTCTCTAGGTGATCGTAACATACATCTACAGATGTATGTATTTATTAGTTAAAATGTTCGCACCTTACTGATAGCTATGGACGGTCGAGTGGAAAGGGGTGGATTGCTGAAACGCCTGTCAGGTATTGCTTCCGGCTAGAAGAAGCTGTTAAGTATAGCCTCACTGATGAGACGTAAACGTCAAAACACGGTGTCTGTGGATGACTATATATATATATATTTGGGAGATTATGAGCTTAATTAGAGTCATACCTAATTTGTTAAATAATTAATTATAAATAAATGAATTAGGCGTGCATATCGGTTTAAATGTAAAGCGTAAACAAATCGAGAAAAAGTTGATCTCTGTATGTACATTTCAGCCCATTAGGCCTCATCAGCAGAGCTATAGACAGGCAGACAGGCGGACGTTCTAACCACTATACTAGCTGGCTTCCCCATAATCTCTCGTTTATTTTAAATATTTAAAATAAACGAGATATATATATATATATATACATGATATCAGTTCGTCTCAGTTTTATTTCGAATCACGCACAAATCACTGCCCTGTCTATAGCTCTGCTGATGAGGCCTAATGGGCTGAAATGTACATACAGAGATCGACTTTTTCTCGATTTGTTTACGCTTTACATTTAAACCGATATGCACGCCTAATTCATTTATTTATAATTAATTAATTAACAAATTAGGTATGACTTTAATTAAGCATATAATCTCCCCAAAATTGTCGGCCTTCGCCATTACAAACACATTGTTTGACCACTTCATATATATATATATATATATATATATATATATATATATAAACATACCATGTTAGTAGCGCGGATATTTATGATAATCTTTCACCAGCCGTCCCTATCATTCATTTGTTCTCGGGAGATCCTTTGCACAGAATCTAGTATTCGCGCAGATCTGGTCAATGTAGCTCTTTGCTGGGCGGCCAACACTGGCGTTACCATGTGCTTGTATCCATGGGAGAACATAACTCATTACTTCATCCTTGAGACAGAGAGAGTGAGAGAGAGAGAGAGAGAGAGAGAGAGAGAGAGAGAGAGAGAGAGAGTGTCAAATCTTTGCCATGAAGAGAACTAAGCGAAATTTTTAGTAGGTATATCTGACTCATTAGGTTAAACTTTATATATATATATATATATATATATATATATATGGTGATTGCCGCTTCTTGACAGAATATGGCCATTTCTACAAGTAGTCCAGATGTGAGCAGTTGTGAGCACGCAGATGGCCCACGGATCCAGCTAGTTTTTTATTTATTTTTTAATTTTTTATTTTTTTATTTTATGTACCCCATCACACATATGAAATCCTCGACATACAGGCGCTGCCACACAGGTCAGACTTCAATGTAGGAAATGTTTCCATGGTGTCCGTCATGTGTTGCTTCAGAATGGAGGGTTCTAGTCACCTTACCTCAAACTTCTTACAGCCTGTCTTCCCATGAGGATGTGTATCCAGACCTCCTGTCAATTGGACCTTATAGCTGGAGCTGATTTCCGCAAGAGCATCGGTGTCTGTCCCTTATCGAGATACTTCCCTGTCACGATGCAAGTATGTAGTTTGGGTTTTCCCAGTCTCAAGATCGGGAGGTGTCCAGACATTCCAGGTGGCTATTCTTAGCCTTGTCTTGTGTTGTAGTATTTTCTAGTTTTTGTGGACAACCGTCGAAATGTTGGTTTCTGGCCAGCTTGATAGGTGAACCGGCATTTGTTTAGGTCACTTTTTCTAGACACTTCCCAAATGGCTGGGTGAACAGTGTTAACCAAGGGGCTGCTCATTCACCCACAACCTCGCCGAGGTACGTTGCTGTTCAATCAGCAAAGCTGTGACGTTAAGTGCGCCACGAATCACGCCGTATGTATGTAGATTCACATCTGCATGCTTCCATCCCGTCAGGCCTGCATACCACACCATTCCTACATCACTCGGGGACTTGTAGAAATATCTGCACATGTTTTTTGTTTTACATGTTGCGCGCTTGTGCGACACACACCGCATGCTCTCCTTCCCCAAAGTCAAGTATCAGTGACAAGCCGAGGCAAGATGACTGGGAGACTTTGGGGAACGCAGGTGGATGATCTGATGAGATCTACGGGTCCACCACACCGGAAAAAATATATATATATATATATATATATATATATATATATATATATATATATATATAAATTAATAGCGATTATATAATATGGTATATCTGTAAGTAGATAGGGCTCATTTCTTATTAATAGGATATGTATATCTAAGTTAGGGTAGAGTGGACATAACGTCAACGGCGCTTGGTAACTGACAGTTTCTCGCCGATGCGATTTTGAAAGTAGGGTTTGAAAATCGCATCGGCGAGAAACTGTCAGTTCTTACAGTTCTCACAGAATTGATAACTTTTAAGTGAAATATCTTTTTCTTTTCGGTCTAAACACGCTGAAAAAAGACGCTCTAAAAAATTCTAGAGCATTTGTTTACAAAAAAGAAATGTCACGTTACCTCTCCTCCTATGGAGGACCTACGTTGATGAAAACAAATATATAAAAAAAAAAATCCGGGAATTATCTGATTTTGATAAACTTTTCTGAGTTGACTTATTAATCAACGAATTGTTTTTATCTTTAATTACTGAATCGTTACAATCGAATTGATTCAATGGAAATAAATCGAAATTCTTTAATATAAATATTGCTGTTTACCATAGCAGAAATAATTTATCATACCTAATTGACAGATAAAATTCATTAAAGATATTAAACGGCTAATTTTAATTTTCCAATTTCATATTTTTAGATTCTAAAAAAAAACTTTATTCAATAACTACTTTATTATTGTTATCCAGTAATTTTCTAGAAAACTCTATTGAATATTTAGGCCCACGCCTTTTTAAACAGAACAAATATCGATGTATAATTTTTTCTTTTATAAAATAATAGCCGATTAAACATTTATTGAAAAGAGTTTAAAAAAACAAACTCCAAAATTATTTTTTTAGCCTTTAATTTTACATTTAATTTTCCGAT
>CM042143.1:64269367-64304367 GCA_023376005.1 Doryteuthis pealeii | reverse complement strand
ATAGTATCTGTTTTGTAAATAATCTCCTCGTACTAAATTTTTTCATGGTATCTTTTGATGTCTTTATCTATTTAGTATCTAGTTTGTCTATTTGGTATTTTTATCTATGAAGGTTTTCAGTAAAGTAAATGTAAAGTCGACGGAGTGACCTATTGTCGGTATCAGCCAGAAAGCGGGGGAGTCTATCCCCTTTTCAGTAGCGCTAGACCAGGGAGACTATTTTTGCATTTGAGGTGGTTCGCTACACCTAACATCAGCTCCCCGCTTTACTACACAGATCCCTGTGCTACTCATACGCTGAGTTGACGAGGGCCGGTATTGAACCCGGAACCTTGTGGTTTCGAACCGGATGCTCTACCGACTGAGCTATGGTAGGTGTGGCACTCCACAATCTCCCTGGTCTAGCGCTAGTGAAAAGTGTATAGAGTTTTTTTAGTAAATATGGTTACTTTTGCATGAGGAAATAGCAATAGAAATGACTGTTATTTTATTCGACATATCATATTTTTGCTAGTGTATTTATTAAAGCATTTTATTATATATATATATATAATAAAATGCTTTAATAAATACACTAGCAAAAACAATCGTCCTCCGGACGGTGTAAAAACTATTTTTTTGCCACGTCCTTTCATAAAAAATGTAAACAGATGTTTGAAATCTTATATTTTATTTAAATATTTAACATAAAAATAGTTTTACTATCAAAATTCAAATAATAAACCTTTCTTTCTAAAAAAAACAAAAAAAAGCAAGTTTCTATGTTAACAGTTAGATACAAATTAGTTCAAATATTTAAGGTTTTTCTTTTGGGAGACATTAAATGAAAAAAATGTTTTTTTTACAACAAACGATAATCAAAACATAACTTTTTTTTACCGTATAATAAAATATGAATTATCAATTAATATTGATTAGATTGTATTATACACTTATTAATATTAGTTAATAACTTTATTGCAAAATGCTAAAATTTTCTACAGAACACCTCTTTATATATATATTATATATATATATATATATATATATATATTTCTTGAACTCAACGGACAATTCTTGTTGGACGAGTTTTTGTTCAATCCTTTCTAATTGTCTGGCCATCTTTTTGATATTCGGGTGGAATTGGTGTATGAATCCACCAAGAACCGAACCCATCGATATACTGTCATGCTGGATATACAAAGTGCCTTGGTGGTTATAAAATGGAAACTTCTGTTGTGCAGCAGAGGAGGAGCTTTTTCAGAATATTAGGGTTGATTTTGAATGGTGGATATTCTGGATTATTGTAAATGTTTATTATGATAATGTCGATGGTTTCTTTTACCGTAACATTTGTAAAAAGATTATCAACATCAAGAGAAGCTATAATTTGGTTATTTGCTTATGGGGTTTGTAGATTTTAAATTAGTTCGTTTGTGGATTTTTCAGACAAGAATTGTCCGTTGAGTTCCACAAAATATGTTTAACACAAAATATGATAGCAAAATATACTTATTTGAAAAAAAAATATATACTTATTTGAAAAAATATATATATATGTATATGTGTGGATGAGAATAGAGGAAAATGTGGATATAACAACACAAACAGCTAAATTCAATTGATATTTCGCCTCATTTTTGGTTGAATCTTTCTCAAAACTTTATTGAATTATGTGCTTGTACATTCTGCTTTTATAGTGAAAAGGTAAATAGGTGAGGGGTAAGAGAAAAATAAAAAATACCATTGCCCACACACCAACCCTACCAGACTTTTTCTCTCATCCCTCACCCATTTACCTTTTCCCTATAAAAGCAGAATGTACAAACACTTAAGTAAATAAAGTTTTGAGAAATCTTCAGCCAACAATGAGAAGAAATATCAATTGAATTTAGATGTTTGTGTTGTTATATCCACATTTTCATCCATTCTGAACCACATTTTTTGGATTTATTCCTTCACTCCTTATATGTATATGTATATATGCATATTATTATTATTATTATTATTATTATTATTATTATTATTATTATTATTGTTCACTCCTTTTGGATTTTTCCCATCAGCCTTAGCTGATGGTATTTCACTGGAGTCTGAGTGACAGCAAGTCTCTTCAGGTTTCCAGGACTCTTCTGAGTATTCTAGCAGATTGCAGCAGTGCAGTATTCTGGATAGTCTCAATTCTCCCTCTGATTTCCAGATTTTCCAAACTTTTTTCCAATCTTTTTGGGATCGTTCCAAGTGCACCAACTACAATTGGTATCACTTTGACTTTCATATTCCATAGTTTTTTCAGTTCTCTGGTAAGGTCCAGGTATTTGTCCATCTTTTCGTTTTCCTTCAGATTGTGATCTGCTGGAACTGTAAAATCCACCAGTTTAAAAAGTTCTTTCTTTTTTGTTAATCAACACTAAGTCTTGTCTTCTTGCTGGTATAAGGTGATCCGTTTTTATCTCAAAGTCTCAGAGAATTTGTGTTTCGTTCTCCAGAACAGTTTCTGGTTTATGCATATACCATTTTTTTTGTATGTTCAAAATATAATTTTTTGCATAATTTCCAATGGATCACCTTCCCCACCCAGACATGTCTAGGTTTGTATTCCTGTTTTGCTAGTTTGCTACATTCGCTTAGTACATGGTTTACAGTCCCATCTCTGTCACCGCATAGTCTACATTTACTATTTTGTTGATTCTTATCAATTTTTCCTTTGATATAGTTTGTCCTTATGGCATTATTTTGTGCAGCAATTATTAGTGATTCAGTTTCTCTTTTGGGGTCTTCTTTTCTTAACCATTTCCAAGTCTTTTCATGTGCAACCTCCGCGATTTTTCGTTTGAAGTGCCCATATAGTTGTTTTTCTTCCCATTTGTGTTTTCTAGTTTTTGTTGTTTTTCTGTTTGTCCATATGTTACTTCTGCTATTATTGGCTGCCTAAGTAATCTGTCTTTGTTCTTTCTTGTGTAGTCTTCGAGTTGTTCGATTGGGGCTTCTACGCAGTCCTCTATGTCAACAGGACCTCTTCCCCCTTCCATTATTATTATTATTATTTATTATTATTATTATTATTATTATTACCAACGAGGTAATTTGGTTATGGAAGACGAGTCTGTTGGAATGCACACTTACTCACACACTTCTTCGCCAACTATCATTGTTTGTCAGCGATTAGATATTATTTGGGAAGATAGCTGGTGATGTGACAGGTCACAGGAAGACTTGGATTTATGCATTTCCCAAGTGAATATAAGCAGTCTCATATATATATATATATATATATATATATATTAATATATATATATATATATATTGTCTTGATTCACAATCTGATGAACTACGATCCCTTCCCCATCAAAAAAGAAAACAAAACAAAAAAAAAAGACAAAAAACTCTCTCGAGATATCTAAACCAGCCGCCCCTGAACAAATATATTTCGAGAGAGATATCTCGTCAGCTGTTCTCGCGTCATTATTTTGTTTTCAATAAAAACCAGGAAAACTCAAGCTAAAATCCTCCTGTCGGTGGGGCTCAGAATATTCTGACTCTCTCAGCTTCCCTGTCCCTTGGGGCGCAGGTCCAGTGGCTTCGGCTTTGGACTACTGAAGTAATTAACAGCGTTGATTCCAGGGGGCTATCCACCCAGGCAATACCTGATCTCTTGATTTAAAGGGACAGGGCTGGGTTTATTTTCCAGTGCCTGAGGCGCCTCCTTTGAGGGGTAATGCCACCGGGATCGATGCATTTTTTGCAGCTACCACCTATGAGTCTCGACTCGTGGGTGGTTTTTACATAAAAATGTCCTTGTGTAACGCCTGCATAAGTGGGATGTATGGCAAATACATCTCCCTTGAAGAGAAATAAGTAAAAAATAAAGTAAGTAAAATTGGAGGAGTGGCCTATTGTTGGTATCAGCCGGACAGCGAGGGAATCTATCCTCTTTTCGCTATTGCTAGACCAGGGAGATTGTTTTTGCCGCGGGGGATCGCCACACATACCGTCAGCTCACTAATATACCGCACATATCAGATTACCCAAGATTACCTACTCGTGCTCTGAGTTGGCGGGTACCGGTGTCGAACCAGGAACCTTGCGATTCCTAGGCCAATCCTCTACCGACTGAACTAAACTGACCCTTTAGGCTTGACACTAACCTGCAAATGATGGTAAGGCTACATTTCTAGTGATCTATGGAGTGTAGAATATCCCTTCATTGCATTACTCCTAGCTCCACCTTGGCCCGGAACGGTAGTACCTGTTAGGGTTTAATCTATGAGCTAAATAGATCTGTTTAAAAATCAACTGTATTCAATAGTAATATGTTGATAGCATATAACTGTGAATCATTTTTCATCAACTCTTTACCTACCAAATTTTCCCCACGACTGTACCAAATTCTCTTGTTAATTTCTGCCTGTATGATGAAAAATTTCAAAGTTCACTATCTATTCACCTGAAAACTCATTCTATTCAAATAAATTCCTGTTAATATTGTAATCTGAGTCTTGCTCAATTATAATGAACTGACATCAGTTTTTCTAGTTTGCGTGCCATAGTGAGAGAGCCGCTGTGAGCGGTTAAGTAGGCAACGCTATAAAGATCTAGAAGCTATAAGTATTTACGCGGGATTATTCCTAGTTACTTGAAACAATATAACTTTTTGAAAACGAATGATTTTTATTAGATAGTAATAATTACTAGAAACAATATAGTTATTAGTATTACATAGTAATACTTGAAACCATACAACGGTGTACTAATTATTTGTATTGGATAGGAATATTTGATCTATAACTGTTTGCAAGAACAAAACTCTGAAGAAACAACTGCATATAAAGTATGAATATAAATGTACATCCCTAACCTTAATCCTTACCTCTAGGCATGAAATAACCCTTGACGGGTTAACATTTAAAATCAATCAATCAATCAAGCTAAACTATTAGGCAACGAACCGCTCACTATGTAATGGTTATCGTCGTAGGGAAATGGGCACAGCAGTCATAATCCAAATCCTGGGTGAGGCTGTTGGCATTTCGAATAGCGCTAGCAATCTTAGGAAAGGCATGAATCCAGCTATTTCCCCCCCCCCCAGATACTATTGGTTCCACACCAACATATTAACCAAGACAAATCACTATGAATTAATAAATATAGTAATTCAAATCAGTATGAATTATTTTTATAATTCAAAGTGATTTGTCTTGAAGATAAGCGGCTAATACGAAATTTGAAACCACTTTTTAATTGTATCGTGTTTCATAATAAATAAATAAATATATCTCTTACATCTGTAATCGAACACATTATTTTACCTATATATATATATATATATATATATATATATATATATATATATATATATATATATATATATATATAAAGTGTTGTTCTGGTTCCAACGGGAGAAAATTCAATATTTTATAAAAAAGGAAGGTCCACAAAATGTATTTTGTTCTCAGAAAAAATTTTAAATTCTTTTTGTTTTACATGTGCAACACGTGTTTCAGATCTTCTGGTATCTTCTTCAGGCTTTGATTGATAATATGAAAATGAATTCTTACATGCATGTGTATATATATACATACACATGAGTATTTCACCTCCTCTTTCCCTTTTTATGGGAGTGGAATGGAATTTCATTTTTAACATTAGTCTTTTAAACAGGTGTTTTTGTTTTTTGGGTGGTTTACCAATAAAGTCATTAGCTGAATTTTTATAGCTTTTTTTAAAACTTTTTTTTATTCTTATTACTTTTCTATTTGGGTTGTGACACATTGGGTCACCCATTCAGCTCTGGATAGATAATTGAGATTAGGGAAAATGGAGTTACCAAAGCGAATACAATGTTTTAAAATAAATATGGCCTGATGAAACCTGCCGTGCGTTTATGTGTGCGTGCATGTACGCAATAGACTCATCTACACTTACATAAAACATAGCATACATATACGCAATTTCAAATCACCAACGCACAATCCCTTTTATCTAGATTTTTTACATTTCTTCAAACTCTTTTTACTGCCACATGATTGCTCTGTTTAAACGAGCATGAAACCAAATGGTAGCAAATAAAGATCCCTGTAATTAAATACATACCAAACCTATATATATATATATATATATATATATATATATATATATATATATATATATATATATAATTAATATATGCACACACCGGGTGCAACTATTTAAGTTTTAATGTAATAAAATATTATATCAAATTAGAAAGGCTAAGGAAACTAAATAAGAATGCAGATTAAAAATTTTAATATCAGTATGCAAATTAGCCTTCCTCTTCATACAGCAAACTGCTATTTTGTTGTATATATAAATACAATTGTATGTTATTGGTAAATAAATATGGTCAACAGTATTAATAATGTTAGGCAATTTTATTAATAATTGATGTTTAAATAAAATTGGATAAATTAAATGTGACTTGAATGGCAATATAGTTTCGGTTACAGACAGACAAAAACACAATCTCCATTATATATATATATATATATGTGTGTGTGTGTGTGGAGAAAGGTAGACAAACACGGTTTGTTGTAGAAAATGGATGTTTATTGTAGGTAGGGAAAAGAAAATGTTCACCATTGAAGCAAGAACTCTATCCTAAAGTCCTGAAGAAAGTCTAACAGACCGAAACGTTACAATGTCGACATCACAACCTACAATAAACTTCCATTTTCTACAACATCCCTTGTTTGTCTACCTTTCTCCATATACTGTCGGATTCATGTCCTCTTATTTCTCCCATAGGGCCGGTATAGCTCAGTCGGTAGAGCGTTCGGCTAGGAACCAGAAGGTTTCGTGTTCGATACCGGCCCTCGCCAACTCAGTGTATGAGTAGCACAGGGATCTGTGCGGTAAAGTAAGGAGCTGATGGTAGATGTGGCGCTCTACCTCAGACACTGAAATAATCTCCTTAGTCTAGCGCTAGTGAAAGGGGGATAGACTCTCTCGCTGTCTGGCTGATACCGACATTAAGCCGCCCCGACGACTTTACTTTTATGTATATATATATATATATATATATATATATACGTGAAAATTAGAATCGGCACGAAAATCATGAATACATAAATGCTTCAGGACTTCGCTGATCCTGGCTCTCCACGACGTCCTTTACAATAAATTATGAATTACCATAACTTTCCCTGATATCAATCTAATGTCACTATAACTGATGTTTAGGTCAACCTCCAATTATAAATCTGTCACGAACATATCGACTCATACACGAATATATACGTTATTTCCTTCCCTCTCCTTCCATATCACTGTAGTTGTTTTTTTTCTTCTTCTTCTCTATCCACTCCTTGCTTCCGAATGAGCCCAGCTGGTGATAAGAAATCCCTTACCAACAAAGGCCAATGGAGAAAAAAAGCAACAAGAAATGAACAAGAGGTGAACACGTGATTACTTGTGCTGAGGTCTCCACCCTCGCCCGAGGGCCGCGGCTTGGCCCGGTGGCTACCATCTGTGGCAAGCAAAACGTTATGATGTTATCGTCACCGAGCACATTCCTTCCTTTCAGCACACACATTTACTACGTCTTTAAATTCTGCACTTTCCTGATCCGCGACTTGGAGGTATTCTTTCTTTCTTTCTTTCTTTCTTTCTTCTTCTTTCTTTCCTTCTTTCTTTCTTTCTTTCTTTTTTCTTTCATCCTTTTTTTCCTCCATTCCTTCCTTTCCTCTTATGCTAACTTATTTCTCTCTTAGGACGTTTTGCCTCGAAAAGTTCCAGTTTTGTCACTAAGGTAGTTGTGTTTTTTTCTAATCGTAGGTAGAAGTTAGTATTACGAAAGCTGATTTTCCAGGCTGTTTTCTCAGTGAAAGATTGGCGTAATAGAATCTTCCCAGACATCCGTGTTATACTAAATATTGCTAACCTCACTTAATTTAATGCTGACTAAAATCCCGCCCTAATATTCACCCATATACACACATGCATATAAAATAAATAAAATAATTCCATATAAAATAAATAAAATAAATTCCATATTAAATAAATTGCATATAAAATAAATAAAACAAATTTTAAAATAACTAACCTATCGATCGGTGCCGGCAAACATCGAATTAAAGTATTCTAATATTGTGATATTCGCTCAATACACTTTCGTTTTATTTCAACTTGCGCGGTCATTGCGCGGGATCTCCATCAGAAACGACTGCCAAGCCAAAACTGAATTATGAATTAACTAAAACCTACAAAAAATAACAACTAGAATATGTCCAAAGCCAAATAAATAAAACTGGAAACTCTGTCGAAGATAGATTAACACAATTAGCATGGTATACAGAAAATTAAATTAGCCCTAGGTATTCCTATTGGTATTCCGATACTAAAAGCTGCCCAAGGAGACAGACTCATGGAGTGGAAAGAACACATTAAGAATCTAAGAAACCCCCTATAATTACAGATAAAAACGTTTAAAAATCAGTAATAGCCAACTGGATATCAAGTTAAGACATTTTATGGAGGAAGAACTCGACAAATTTGACGACATACTTCTTTGATTATGCAATGCAGTGTATAAACAAATTACAATATAGAAATGGACGAAAGGGTGCATCCTCCCATTTTAGAAGAAAGGTTACCTCGGAATCACCAAGAACTACAGAGGTATAACTCTTAGTGCTCTTCTTCTCAAACGCGTCCGGCCTGAATTAGAGAATATTCGTAGGAAAAATCAAAATTGGTTTCGTAGAATTTGATCCACAATTTCTGAGAATCAGACTATCCGTCGAATCATAGTAGGGATTCGAGCAAAAAAATCTCGAAGCGACCCTTTTATTTGTAGAATTCTTGAAAGCTTTTGACTTCTTACACAGAGGAAAGATGGAGCAAATACTCTTAGTTTATGGTGTCCTCAAAGAAACACTTACCGTTATAATTATGCTCTACATATTCACGAAAGCAATAGCCCCTTCACCAGATAGTGAGTCAGATGTCTTTGACATTGTCGCTCTAGTCGTACAAGGAGATACATTAGCTACACTTTTATTTGCTACTTTTATTTGATTTGAGGGGGGGGGAGTTTTCAGACCCAGATTTACTTGTTGCGAAGCAGTTCAATAAACTAGGAGACACATTAGACAACTTAAAAGGCATCCTAATAGATCACGACTTCCCATCAACTCAAATAGGCAAACAAAAAAAACCAAAAGGATAATTCATCTTAACTCACACTAAAAGGCTCATAAACTGACCTAGGCGCCTTAAACGCATACAAATACTTCAATGAATTCCCTCCGCCCACATAGTAACCCACAAACAAATATAGCCCAAACAAACATCTTTTCCCCTCCCCATCATTTCCAACAGAGTGAGGAATCCATTGAGATAAGGGAACAACACAAAAAAAACATAACATCAAAGACAGCCAACTGACCACTAGGCCGACACTATGTGATCCAAAGAAAATAACATAGATATGTGAAAGAACAATCAGTCTAAAAATAAAACTCTGAGAAAGTGGTAGGTACCTCGGAATATAAGGAAAATAAATAATATTATCCGACAAAGTTTTTTTACAAGCTAAAGGCACGTGATACTAAATACAAATAATAACAAAAAATTAAAAAATAAAATAATTGATATAAACACTCCAGTAAGTATTTAACATATTTACTAGCATATTTCATTCCAAAACTAAGCGCGCATATTTATTAAGATCTACCACGTGGAGACTATTCAACTATACACCTATTAACTGTTAATTATGCATTTATTTAAAGAATTATTGTTAGAACGTAAATAAAGTAAATTTTTGATATAATTTAGGTCTTTGATGATCGGCCCACTCTGTCCATGTCTAATTGTCTGCAGGAGAACTTCACTGATGATTCCGTCCCTTCTTCTCCAGCAGAGTCCAACGTCTCTTGTTCATCTTATTTGAATGGTTTGTATGATAGAAGGTACTTTTTTCGGGATGGAGCTTCCATGATAATCTCAAATTCCTGGCAATACCTTTCTGCTATGATGGTTTCGACAGAGCTCCAGTAGTTTGATTTCATTTGCCGTCCGCCAAAGAAATTGAAAATCAAATTATTTTTATAAAGCTTTCATTCGGATATATGGTTTGGTCCCTCAAAGCGATCCAGACCCTGAGGAGAAAGCCGTTGGTTGTCATATACAATCCATCCTTTTTCTAGGCGTCCCATCGTGATATAATGGTTGGCAAGCTAGTCTTGCAATCCCATCTATCTATGCATATATAAAGGGGAGACGGTGTGTAACTATGTGTGTATGTATGTATGTGTGTCCGGGTGAAACTACGAAAATAAAACAATTAACTATAAAGTAAATATATATGCACAATAAATATCAATAGTTCTTGCTTTTTGAGAAAAAAAATATGAAAATTTGATTTATATTCGAGGATATTTAAAAATTGAAATATACATGGAAATAGCATTGAAATTCTACTTTAAAATGTCCAGCATTTGTAAATCTCAAATGTAAACAAATCAATACACCAGTGTATTTTGCCCCTCTCTACCCAGTCGATGTTGGCTAGTCTCTTCTAGTTACTATTAAAGAGCCAGTTTGGTCCTCGCTGAATTCCCGATACTTGCGACCTTGTGTCACATCCTTCTCGCGGCGAACAGGCTGTATAAATACCAAGAATTCATTTCTTCTATCAAATAGGCTTTTTTTTATATAGATACTTTTTGGTTGCACAGATGTTGCATGTCAAGGACTTAGAAAATGAGATCGACAAGCTAGGTTCAAATCCTGGATGAGGCTATTTGCATTTCACTTTAATGCTGATGTACCAGAGAAAGGTATGAATCGGTCTCTTCTACCCTTACCTATGGATAAAAAGTAGTACAGCCTGGGTTTTTCTTAACCCTAATAAGGCAACCCCTTTAGGAGAAGAAAAACAAGTCTGAATTTAAAACCTAGGGCAACTCAACTAAAGAAAAAAAAAACTTGCTATGAAATCGCAACACCATCCCAAAAATGGTGTGTGTTGTGTCCCTATGCCCTAAAAGTTAATAGACATAAAAAAAATTTGAGCATTTTCTTTTCAGTTTTTGTGGCAACTATTGTTTGAAATAAAACCAGTTGTTTCTACACATGCTGTTAAAATTTGCAATCATTTGAAAAAGAATTGATCCAATTATCAGATTACAAAATCAATTAAACCCCCACTAGATCTCAAATGACATCGAATATTTTGTAAACATCCTATATATATATATATATATATATATATGAAGATCGCATAACCGAGAAACTGTCAGTAATCAGGTGTCGTCGACTTCATGTCCACGCTACCTTAACTTTAATATAAATGATCTATCAATGATATTGAGCACTGTTTACTTATACATATAGCACGCATACTACATAATATATATATATATATATATATATATATATATATATATATATATTATATATTATATATATACACACACAAAACACACACTCACACACAAACACACACACACATATATATATGCACACATAAGTACTCTGAATTTTTTCTGTCACTCTCTCACACACACACACACACACATACACACATATATACACAAACACACACACAGATGCACACACACACACACACACACACACACACACACACACACACACACACACACACACATACAAGAATACACCCCATAACGCCGATAAACACCTCCAAACTTTTATATCTCAACAAGCTCGAAAAGAATTCTCTTTTTCATTCAGTTTTTCCTTTTTCTTTGCCCCCCCCTTTTTTTCATTTAATTCTTTTTTTCTATTTTTTCCTTTGACAAGAAGCGTGACACTTGTTTACAAACGAGTTGCTCGAACGCACACACATTTTCTCCCCCCCCCCTCCTCGCTCCTCGTCCTCAGTGATTTAGTACCGTCTCCTCAGTCGAGCATCACAGTTAAGGTTAACGAGCCAACACGAATGCTGTATAAATCCATCAATTTGGCCCTGTTTAATCGCCAGCGGACCATCAAAAAACTTTAACCATTTTTTTTTTGCTCTTCCCTTTTTCGCGCGCAATTTTTTGTTATTTTTTGGCTCTTTTTATTATAATTCTTTTACGCGAGGCTTGACAGTTTTTTTCTTCTCTCGTCTAAGAGTCTCCATACATGTCGTCTTTATCTGCAACAACCATATTTTTTTATAGTTTTTTTTTCTTCTCATCAAATGTTACATTTTTTCAAGAATAATCGAGTCACGTGACGGTACAGACTTGTGACACCGCGTCCTCTCTGATGACGATACGGGTGCTAGCTACCATATCTCGAAAGCAATTAAAACCTGATAAAACACGCTTGTCGACTCCACCTGTGTGGTCCGATTTTATAACAGGAAAGTTAGGGGTTTATCACCTTTTGTATTGGTGAACGAACTAGTTCTGAAAACTATTACTATTGTAGAGTAGTAAAGTGGACTACTGTCGGTATCAGACATACAGTGAGTGAGTGAGTCTATCACCTTTTCACTAGCGCTAGGCCAGGGATATTGTTTATGCGTCTGAGGTGGAACCCCCACTTTACCGAACGCGAAACCTTGTAGTTCCTAGGCGAATGTAAGTAGTGAGTTGACAGAGTGGCCTATTGTCGGTATCAACCGGATAGCGAAGGAGTCTATCCCCATTTCCCTAGCACTGAACCGAGGAGATTGTTTTCGCGTCTTGGGTGGAACGCCACACCTAATATCAGCTCCCCACTTTACCGAACGCGAAACCTTGTAGTTCCTAGGCGAATGTAAGTAGTGAGTTGACAGAGTGGCCTATTGTCGGTATCAACCGGATAGCGAAGGAGTCTATCCCATTTCCCTAGCACTAGCCCGAGGAGATTGTTTTCGCGTCTTGGGTGGAACGCCACACCTAATATCAGCTCCCCACTTTAGTGAACGCGAAACTTGTGGTTCCTGGGCGAATGTAAGTAGTAAATTGGAGAAGTGGCCTATAGTCGGGTCAACCGGGTCAGCGAGGGATACTTTTATGTCGTGATCGAAATTCAATTGAGGTTCCCAATAACGATATGAAGGCTACCGAAGAGAAATTTCCCGACTTTGACAAGAATTACCTGAAGAAGGCCCGAGGGCACATCGACTGAAACGTTGTGTATAAAACAATAAAAATGAAGACAATAGTCCGTATAATCCAAATCTTATTATAATGGAGATTGTGTGTTTATCTGTCTGTAACCAAAACTTTGACAAAACTCAAGTCACAGTTCCCTTAGTTATTTACGTAACATTCTCCATTATTTTATTTATATCTAAACCCCAATTATTAATAAAATTGTTTTACATTATTAATACTACATACTAATAACATACAATTGTATTTATATATACAATAAAATACAGGTTTACAGTAAAAACGGGTAGGTTAATTTCCATATTGATATTAAAATTTGATTTTAATAAATATGTGCCTAGTATTATTGATTTAAAATTGTTTGGTTTTATTTTAATAAATATAAGCAAAAATCTTAAAAGAAATTCATTAACAAGAAGAAATAACTGTCATTTTATTCTTTCCTTCCCTTTTTAGCAAAATAGTTAAATTAGGAAAATTTAGCAATGAAAGACGGGAGTGATGGAAGAGTAAGTTTCAATTGTTCTATTTTTCGATTATACCCACCTCTGTTTCAAATCTTCTTATCTGCATTCTTATTTAGTTCCAGTAGCCTTTTTAATTTGATATATTTTATTACATTAAAACTTAAATACTTGCACCCAGAGTGTGTATATATTTGCTAGAAATTTCAATTAATATTGGGATTCAGATTACCCGAACCATAAATGCGACTTTAACTAAGACTTAATAAATCATGCACACTTGATGCCACCTAGATGCTATCCATTTATATCCATTGACTTTTATTATTGGCACAACTTCAATCCTTATATCCTGCAATTTGTTTAGTTCTCAGGCAAGGTTTTGGTTCATTATTATTCTCATTTCTCGTGTTTTATTTGCTCGAAGGTCTTTTCAAAAAAATTTTTTTTGTACAATTTCAATCCTCATGTTCTGTAGTTTGTTTATTTCTCAGGCAAGGTCTAAAGTCGGTAAAATCCCGCATACAGACTACGTAAATGATCTAGTGCTTCTAGAAAATACACCTGCACAAGCTGAATTACTGCTGCATAGCATAGAGAAACATGGGCCTCAATGTGAATTCAGACAAAATTGAGTACGTGAGTTTTAAACAATCGATGGTAAGCCTCTGAAAACAGTAGACCAGTTCACAAACCTAGGTAGTAATATCTTATCTACTGAAAGCGATATCAATACATGCATAGGAAAGGTATGGACTGCTATAGACAGTTAATCAATCAGATGGAAATCTGATCTCACTGATGATATAAAGTGAGAATTCTTCCAAAGCGTAGTCGTGTCAGTGCTACTGTACGTTAGCACCACTTGGACCCGAACGAAGCGCTTAGAGAAAAGGATAGATACGAGCTGATCATGGATGTTGTATGCTGTCTCAGAAAATACTGAAAGCAGCATCCAACAAGAAAACACATGTATGGTCAACTCCCTTCTATCACACAAACCCTCTGGGTGAGGCGAACAAGACATGCTGGATACTATTCGAGAATTGAATAAAGTAAAGTCGTCAGGGTGACCTAAAGTCGGTATCAGCCAGACAGCGAGAGAGTCTATCCCCTTTCCACTAACGCTAGACTAAGGAGATTGTTTTAGCGTCTGAGGTGGAGTACCACACGTACTCCTCACTTTACCGCACAGATCCCTGTGCAACTCATACGCTGGGTTGGTGAGGACCGGTATCGAACCCGGAACATTGTGGTTACCAGTCGGACGCTCTACCGAAAGGCATTCTTCTATGAACAGCTACACATGGACACACCAGTGTAGCTGACCAGCAAAAACCTACATCAATCAACTCTGCGCGGTTTCTGGGTGCCGTGAAGAAGACCTGCCAGGGACTGGTGGCGAGAGAGTCATGGTAATCCATGCTGTCAGACAGAACTAATGATGATGATGATTATTAGGATTTGTTGTGTTTTTTTGTTTTTTGGGGGTTTTTTTTGCTATTTTCTTAGAAGGTTTTTTTTTAATTCAAATCAAATTTTGTCGAGGAAATTATTAGTATAATTTATATCCTTATGTACTGCAGTTTGTTTAGTTCTCAGGCAAGGTTTTGTTTCTTTATTGTTCTCATCTCCTGTGTTTTAGTTGCTATTTCATTTGAAGGGTTTTTTTTCATCAAATATTGCTGTGGAAATTATTATTCGCACAATTTCAATCCTTCAGTTTGTTTGGTTCTTAAGCAAGTTTTTGGTTCATTGTAATCTGGGCTTCTAGTAAATACATCTGCATAAGTCGAATCATTGCTACATAGCACAGAGAAGGTGGCGAGAAGCATTGGTCTCAATGGGAACTCAGATAAAACACTAGTTCTCAGGCAAGGTTTTGGTTCATTATCATTCCCATCTCTTGTACTTCAGATGCTATTTCATTTGAAGATTTTTTTTAAATCAAATTTTTTTTAGGAAATTATTATTAGCACAATTTCAATTCTTATGTTCCACAGTTTGTTTAGGTCTCGCGCAAGGTTTTGGTCCATTATTCTTTTCGTTTGTTATGTGTTTTAGTTACCATTTCCTTCCTTTCTTTGAAGCTTATATTTTTTTTCAAATCAAATCAACCGCAAGTCGCCTGTTTTCATTTCCAGCTTTGCAAAGCGTCCCATTACAACGAGGCACATGTTTTATTGGCGGCAAAATAAGGTGTGCTGTCTTTTGAGGTGTCAGCGCGCCAAATACATCTGCTAGCAGAAACAGACGCCCTTACAAAAAGAAAAAAAATGGGTCTGTGTGTCGATCCCAGACATCGCAGAACTTGGCCTGTAAAATTCTTCCTCCCACAACATCTCTCTCTTCTCTCTCTCTCTCTCTCTCTCTCTCTCCTCTCTCTCTCTCTCTCTCTCTCTCTCTCTCTCTCTCTCTGTCCTCCCTTTTACCCCGATACTTCAGTTGCGAAGTTCCGTTTCAGGTTGATTGTTTTTTAAGTATTTAATTTTATTTATTTTAAATTTTCAAACGTCATTGGTCAACACTCTCTAGTGTTAAGTCTTTTATAGATTTCTAATACAATGCAAAGGTTGTTATTTTAAGTCTAACCACTCCTTCACTCGTTTTAATTGGTCGATACTTAGATTTCTTTTCTTTTTGTTATTATAGTTGTTCTTTGTTGATTGTTGTTATTGTTTTTTTTTTTATAGAAAAAAGTTCTTTGAAGTCGTAACCATTTTTTTTTTTTTTTTACTTCGCCTCCCGAACGCCGAGTTCTTCAAAAATAGATATTCTATAACAAAAGAGATACTCAGACTATAGTTGTATAAAGTTATGAACTCCTTCAGTTTTCTCAAGATTCGGCTTTGTTCATTTATGAAATTATTATAACGTTTTTCGTTTTCATTTTTTTTGTTGTTTGTGTTTTCTTTTATTATTTTCTCTTGAATGTTTTATTTTAGGTTTGGTCCGACGCGAATTCTTTCTTATGGTTCCATAACCACTTGTTTGGCACTTGGACAAAAAATGTGCTTAAGTGGGTGAGAAACAGAATTCTTGAGGAGTCCTTTCTTGTTTGTGTTTTATTTGTTTTGTTTATGATTCCTTGGGTGGGGCGGGGGTAAGTAATTCAACATTTTGCGTACAAATAACCTTTTTTTTTTTTCAACTATTCTTTCTTCCATTCATTTCTCTTTTTTCCTGGTCTTTTATCTCAGATGCCAGCAAACATAAGGTTCTTCAAGTTCTTCAAGTTAATGGCACTTCCGTTAAGGAGAAACTAATCCATAAATTCATTCTGGATTACTTCCTGGAAGGTTGGTTTGGTTTGGTTTGTTTTACGCCATATCAATCTCAGTGGTCATTTAATGCCGACAAACCTTTGAAACAAATTTATTCTTAATTGATACTCATTTTTTTTATAAAGACATTTTTCTATTTAACCCATAGATGGGACCCTAACTGGTACTACAACTCCGAGTCAGAGTGGACCAGGGAGCAATGGTGATGAAGGGATGGTCCACATTCTCTAAATCTCCAGAACTGGAACCTTAACATAATAGAGTTTACCTCCATTCCCAGGACATGAAGACCCTCAGTCACCGCCTTCTAGCACTCCTGTGATAAAAAAGGGATGGCACTTGCCCTAAGTGCCATCCCTAACATATAGGTGTTAGGGCTTGACATGACCAACCGATTGATCGGAGGGGGCCTCCCCGACCGTCCGTCTAGCCCAAGTAAGGGCCAAAATGGACTGCTCACCCATCACGGGTCGCCACCCACGGCCAACAGATGGCCCCATTTGGGGGAGGGGTCTTACCACTCTGCAGAGGTGAAGTCGGAGTATTCTAATGCCCCTTTACGCCGGGTATATAAATGGCGAGAGAGAGTGAGAGAGTTCTTAAGCGGGTCTATTTCGTCAACTGACCATCTTCTTATGGGTTGCTTTCCTCCTCTGGTCGATACGGCTTCTGTTATTCTGGACTACGGTTGTCTGTACTCATTTCCTTTAAAAAGGGTTTTAACCGTGCGGCGAGAAGTTGGCATACTTCGGAACATACTAGTTCCTCGGACGAACGGCCAGGATCTAAGTATTCAAGCTCAGCCCCTTCTCATGCCTTGCTTTCAGCCAATCAGAAATCAACAGTTTGGTAAGCGAAAGATAAACTGGTTGTCAGTCACTACATATAACGGTTATAATGATAATTTTCCATTTACCATACCGTTATTTAAATTTTAGTACACTTACAGTCATAATTAGTAGGCTACCCACGAATAATGTAACAAACAGCCAATAAACTCCATAGCGAGTCAGACACTATTTATAGAATTTGTATTGTAATCCATTATAAATAAGGACAAATAAATTAGGTGAAGTACTCTATAATTAACATTTACAATTTATGTCCACTTCAAAAACGATAATGATCGGGGCGAACGCGAACGTCAACCTACAGTATTATGACTAAGTTACAAATTGTGTTAGTAATTTGCTTTATTCTCTTAGCTCCATTTCTAAAGCTGTTGCAATTTACCACTTATACTTTGTTATAGTAATAAACATAAAAAAATTAAACACACAAACACCCACTCAAAGACACACACACATATATATATATATATATATATATATATATATATATATATATATATATATATATATAAATGTTATTACTAGTAGTAGAGGAAAAGAGTTAAGGTTTTATCATGGTTTCAATCCAAATGATTTAATCAGGACGCTAACCTATACTTAACTAAGTCGAAGTAATTCCTTCGTTAAACTGCGATAAATCTTTCCGACAATAACGTTATTTAATATGTTTATATTTTCCAATTACCACGTGTGGCTTATTCTTTTTGTTTATTTATTCTTAATTTCTCTTTTCTGTATTGTTATTAACTCAATTCTAATAATAAATAATAACTAGTAAAAACAGTTAAAATTTAATTCTAATAATATTTAAGGGATTTGATATTATTAATTTGTAATTTTTACTGTTCTTTTCAGTATCTCTCCTATTCAAAATTAATAACTATTCCAAAAAATGTTTTTCTGATTTAGTTACTTGGATGATAATATTCTAGTGACGGGCTCAACCTATGCCTACAATTGCAAATTGAGTTAATTTTATAATTTAAAGGTTTTTCTTATCCGGAATCGAATTATACTACTTTGGTTTTGTTTTGTTTTGTTTTACGGCATATCAACCTCAGTGGGTCATTTAATGCCGATAAAGTTTTAAAATAAATCAATTCTTAATGGATAATACAATTTTTTTATCAACTCATGTTTTCTATTCAACCCATAGATGGGTACTTTTTGGTGTAGACATAGAAACATGGATCGTTTAAGAGATCTGCACATTGATTTTCGTAAAATATTTCAATAATTAGTTTTATGTTCTGTTCCTTTAAATCACAAATATAACTAGATATAGTTGTTGTGTTTCTAAACTTAATATTAGAAAATATTATCTGAATTAAAAATAAGTCATTTTTCTGGATTTTTTTAGATGACGCTTGATAATTTATATTATTTGGATTAATCGGACTATTGACCTCATCTTTATTGTTATAAGTACAACGTTTCGACCGATGTGCTCTCCGGCCTTCTTCAGGTATTTCTTGTCGGACCCCGGAACCTTCTTGAACTCGGAAACCTTCTCTTCGAGCTCTGGGACCTTCTTGTCGTAACCGGGAGCCTATATCCACTACGCCATGTGTTCAATTGGGGTTAATACAATTCTAAGTGACAGTTATCTCTGGTGCTTGTTCAATTCATGTTTAAGAGTGACGCCCGCATAGAATAATAATTAACACAGCTTAACACTTGTACCCAGTCATGGTTAGCGGAATGAGAGCAGTATACTCCCGTGGATTAATGAAAGGGTTGAGTCCAATGTACCGTGATGGCTCCCGATTACTACAAAAAGGTTCCAGAGTTTGAAGAGAAGTTTCCAGAGTTCGAGAAGTTTCCCAAGACCGACAAGAAATACCTGAAGAAGGCCGGAGGACACATCGGCCAAGAGGCTGTACAGATAACAATAAAGATGAGGTAGTCTGAATAATCCAAATAATACTAATTCAATAAACAGGTAAGAATTAAAATTCTGTCTTTACAATAGAAAGAAGCTAAGAATTAGAAATATGAATTTTTTCGTATTGCAATTTCTTTTCCCTTTTTCGTTTTTTTTTTAAATTTTTTTTTTTTACTTATATCTAAATAGCATCATAAAAGAGGTGTCCTTTAGTTGAAACATTTTCATGATTTTTTAGTTCGTCAAAAAAAAAAACAAGATTTTTTTTTCTTTTTACAATTAGTCTTAAATTACCAAAAATTTTTTTTTGAAGAAGCATTGAATTCATTTGGTTTAGTTTGGCTTCTTTGTTTAATAGTATATCAACCATCGTATATTATTTAATATTGAAGCCATTTTTGTAGGAGAGCATTAGGGTAATTAGTAAAAATTTTTTAAAAATAATGTTGTACTTTTCTTTATCATGAACATATTAAGATGTATACGCGATTTTAATTCTCAAGGACATCTCTTTTCTGCACTGTAGGCGACACGTAGATACCAAATCAGACGCGACTATTTATATATATCTATATCTATACACATATGTATGTGTGTATGTTCTTTATTAAACATGTTTATTCTGAGTTTCGAACGACCGTTTTTAGCTTTTAATTAATGAATTAAAAAAAAAGAAAAGCAATTCAACCTTAAAAAAGGCAAGAGACAGATGATGTAGCGCAGAGACTATTACAGATGCGGACTGTGCATAATTGCTGTATAGCCTAGAGAAGTCGGTAAGGGGCCATGTGACCTAAAATAAAAAGAGGGTGTTGCAAGATGATAACGGTCGTAGAAAATAGGAACACGAATATTGATATATCTTCTATTTCTATTATCTATTAATAATGGAGATTCGCTTCCGGTTTTTGTCTGTAACAAAAACTACGTCACTGCTTACGTCACTATACCCGAAATCGTCATAACATAGAATAATTTTTTTTTTTTTAAATAAGTTTTAATAGATACATCCCCAGTATCATATATTTATATATAGTTTGTTTTATTTTAATAGGTATTCAAAGCAAATAGAACTTAGTTTCGATTTCAAATCGTTTTATTTATTTATTTTTTTTTACTCGTTTAATAAATTTGATGATTCATGATTTATGGTTCAAACTCTCCGACCTTTAATTTTTAACTTCCACCTCCTCAAGCAATATCTTTCAAAAATGTATTTTTACATCGCCCGGAGGGTGTTTTTTATTTTGCTAGTAGATATTAATAATGTTATTTAATATGGTGCTGAAGATCGAATCGGTTGGGGTTTAATAAAAAGCAACATTTTCTTTTAGAATATATTAAAGAATAATAAGCGAAAACGCTTCATCTTAGAAATTCTTTGAAGTTACCCAGGCTCGACCCCCTAACGACTGAATTTATTTTCCTCTCACAGACATACAGGCCATTTTAAGAGTATTAGATTTTCACATAGCGCTCCATACTTCAGGCCTTGTGCCAAACTAAGGCAAGCTTAGTAAATTAAAACTCGTTACATCCAGACGTCAGGCGTGCTTAGTATTACGGTTATCGACATAGGAAATGGAATCCACGACTCGAGTTCGAATCTTAAAGAAATCTGTTTGCATTTCCCTTCGCAATAATGCCCTTGCGAAATGCATAAATCCAACAACCTCAACAATGGATAAATAGTAGTGCAGGCTAGTTGATTTACTGATTGATTATTTTAACGGCATATCAACCCGTTTAGTGCTATTTCATGCCTAGAAGTTAGGGAATTGAGTTCATTGTACGTTCACATTTACATTTTTGTGTAGCTGTTACTTAAGATTTTTCTTTTTTGCACACTGTCCGATTAAATACTAATAATGTTTAAATAGAAATATTCGGCTCCTAAATAGGACTCTAACAGGTACAACCATTTCAAGTCATAGTGGATCTGGGAATAATGACAATGAAGGAGCACTTCACATCCGCCAAAGCTTCAGAACTATGACATTACTACCAGAAGCAGTTTAGTATCTTACTGTTATCATCGTAAAATAGAATGACAGCGATTGAGTATGAGGTCACAAAATTAGTCAATGTTAGCTGTAAACCTCGTATAGGCTACGTTAAAGCAAATAAAATCAGCATCATATTATGTTTCATTTAAATTTTAAGACCAAAATTCGTTCATTATTTTAACTAGCAAAAAGAAAACAACCTCTGGGCGATGTAAAAATAGATTTTTAAAACATATTGCCTGAGGGATGAGAGTTAAAAATTCTATATCAGTGAGTTTGTACCCTAAGTAAGTAAAATCATCAAATTCATTAAAGGATTAAAAAATAAAACAATTTGAAATGTAAACTTTAAATATGTATTAAAACAAAATAAACAATATATAGATATATTATACCAGTCATGTATTTATTAAAACTTGTTTTAAAAAAATGAGGACTATCTAATGTTGCATGTTCAAATTATGACGATAGTATGACGATAGTAATGTAACGTAAGCAGTGACGTAATTTTTGTTACAGACAAAAACTGGAAGCGAATCTCCATTATTAATAGATTGTAAAAAATTTGAAAACATTTTGTTAATAAATTATAATCGGCATTTTTTTGATTTGCATGTTTTTAGAATTATTCTGTAAAGTTACAATATCGCAATTTTTAAGTGATTATTAATCCCATACAGCAATAACTGAATTATGAATTAGATACATATAAACTATAATTAAATAGATAAACAAACGAAAATAATTACAAGTAAATGCTAAATATATTCTAAAAAATTAGATATAAATAAGAAACCAATAAATAAAATAAAACAAGCAATTAATTTTAATATAGTTAAACAATAGATGTTAAAATCAAATATTCATTGAAAAATATGTTGCAAATAGAAAATTTAAAGACTGAAATTCGATCATAATTTCAATTGTTTCAAATTTGAATACGCCTAACTTGTTCCTGATAATATTATTTCCCTTAAAACAAAATAAAAAAGAACATTATTTAAAAGAGCATTTGTAGGGCTCAAGACAAACGTCTTTTCTATTTTGTGATCCTCATGACAAATGTCAACATTAAAAATAAGCTCATAATCTTCAAACATTCAATTGCATGTTTGATTTTCTTACCAATGGCTACATAATCAAATAGAACAAAAATTGTAGTTGTATCATTTGGATATTATAAAAAATCTCTATTTAATCCCTGAAAATAACTGTTTATTTTAGATATTTCTTCCACATTATCTCTTCCAGATAAATTCTTAAAAACTGCATAACAGCAATCACCTGTTAAGTATAGTATTAAAAAAGAACTCTTTTTTTGTAAGAGCGCCTGTTTCTGACTCTCAGATGTATTGGCACAACACTAATACTAAAAAAAAGACAGCACACCTTATTTTACCGCAAATACAACATGTGCCTCGTTGTAATGGAATGCTTAGCAAAGTTGGAAATGAAAACAGCCACCTTGTGGTTGATATCTGAACTATTTTCTAGAGAAAATTTGACTTCAAGAAAAGAAAAAAACTTCACAGAATAGAAGGAAATAGCAAGTAAACTACAACAAATGATAATGAACCAAAACCTTGACTGAGAATTAAACAAACTACAAAACACAAGGATTGAAATTGTGGCAATAATAATTTCCTCGACAAAATTTGATTTGAAAAAAACTTTACACTTGCCAGTAGCGTCAATCGGAAGTCCCATCAGAAATGACAGTTAAACCAAAACTGAGCGTGACGGCGAGGCGCGTATGGGCAGGTGCAATTGCATGCACATAAAGCATAACCGTGCAGCCAATAGCCGGAAAAACAGTTTCCCAGCATTCCTAGCGCTTTGGAGACCTTTCTTGTTAAACGGACAGATCACCCCTAGCGCCCTAATAAGTTTATATCAGTAAATTCCCTCTCTTAAAAGTGGGTATGTAGAATTCAAAAATGACAAATTGGTCGAGTTTCGATCCCAGCCTGAGGCAGCGTGCCTTGTCTAGCTGCACTGATGAGCCATGAAACAATGAACAGGACTAATATGTGGATGATAGCTGATATATATATATATATATATATATATATATATATATATATATATATATATATGGAGAATAAGTGTTTAATTGAGTCGTACCTAATTTTGAAAATTAATTAATTAATAATGAATTAGGCGGGAATACCTATTAAATGTATGGCTAAACAAATCGAGAAAAATCAATCTCTCTATGTACATTTCGGCCTATTAGGCCTCATCAGCAGAGCTATAGATCGGAAGACCGCCATGTGCGTGATTTGAAACCGGACTGCCAAGCTGACAGGCCGATCCCATAACCCCAACACTAAACGAACTTCTTAGATTTTTATGATTTGTTTAGAGTAGGTTAACATTCCTCTTCTAGTGAATTTTATTACACGACGATATGATAAGTTGTAAACAAGGTTTGTTTAGAATGGCTTTTTGCCGATAATTTTTTGGAGAATAAGTGTTTAATTGGAGTCGTACCTAATTTTGAAAATTAATTAATTAATAATGAATTAGGCGGGAATACCTATTAAATGTATGGCTAAACAAATCGAGAAAAATCAATCTCTGTATGTACATTTCGGCCTATTAGGCCTCATCAGCCGGACTGCCAAGCTGATGGGATCGGCCTGTCAGCTTGGCAGTCCGGTTTCAAATCACGCACAGGGCGGTCTTCCGATCTATAGCTCTGCTGATGAGGCCTAATAGGCCGAAATGTACATAGAGAGATTGATTTTTCTCGATTTGTTTAGCCATACATTTAATAGGTATTCCCGCCTAATTCATTATTAATTAATTAATTTTCAAAATTAGGTACGACTCCAATTAAACACTTATTCTCCAAAAAATTATCGGCAAAAAGCCATTCTAACAAACTTGTTTTACAATATATATATATATATATATATATATATATATATATATATATTATATATATATTTGGGAGAATATGTGCTTAATTGAAGTCGTACCTAATTTTTGAAAGTTAATTAATTAATAATTAATTAATTGATTTATTAGGCGGGCATACCTATTGAATGTAAGGCTAAACAAATCGAGAAAAAATCAATCTCTGTATGTACATTTCGGCTTATTAGGCCTCATCAGCAGAGCTATAGATAGAAGGTGGTCTTTCTATCTATAGCTCTGCTGATGAGGCCTAATAGGCTGAAATGCACATACAGAGATTGATTTTTCTCGATTTGTTTAGCTTTACATTTAATAGGTATGCCCGCCTAATTGATTAATTAATTAATTATTAATTAATTAACTTTCAAAATTAGGTACGACTTCAATTAAGCACATATTCTCCCAAAAATTGTCGGCTAAAAAAAGCCATATCATAAATACATCGCTTGTGTATCTACTTCTCATATATATATATATATATATATATATATATATATTATATTATATATATATATTAGCTGTACAATTTATGGCACGTAAAAAAAAAACGACAGAGAAATAAATCTAAATATCTCGTCAAATTCCTCTCAATCAATCTGTTGAATATCACCCTTCTTTTCTTTTTTTTAACCAATTGTTCTTCTTAAAGGCATTCCATTGGCGAAGACCTGTCAGTCGTGTGCCCAGGGCTAGTCACGTTCACTCTCGAACCCTTTAATTCTTTACAAGCAGACTCCCAGAGAAACCAGAATTGCCAAACGTGCCTTTCGGCAAAACCAGAAACACAGACCCGGATCATATTTGTTTGTTGTTGCATGAAGTCTGTGATGAAAGCACTTGTGACCAGAGCGTTTGATAAGATTTGTCACCGGTGAGAAGTTGCTCGTAACATTCAGCACCGCAGCACGGATAGACTGATGATAGGAAAAATAAACATGTGGTTCCCCCACCTCCAACACCACCGCCGTACTGTTGCTGCCACCCCACCACACCACCACCACACTCACCCTCTCCATCCACCCCCCTTCCATCCTCTGGACGGTCCTGTTTCTTATTTCTTTTTGACTCTATGTCGACTGTATCTTATGTCAGACTCCAGCAGATCATTGCGGTTCCCACTCCCAGATTCTGTTGTTAAGTCTTTCTTGTCAAACATGGCAAGATCCACGGGTTTAGTTAGATTGGACTTTTTTTCTTTCCTTGTTGTCTGAGGTGCCTTATTCTCTCTCTCTCCCTCGCCCTCCCCTTCTCTCTCTGTCTCTCTCTCTCTCTCTCTCTCTCTCTCTATATATAATATATATATATATATATATATATATATATATATATATATTAAGTAAATAAAAACAAAAGACTTAGAGATTTTAGCGTTATAGTCTATTTCAAGGGAGCTTAGACAAATAGTCCTAAATCTCCCGACTCATCAGATGCGAATGATGAAATTTGTTTATGCTTTAAAAGGCATTTGAAAACAGATTTTTATTTATATATTTTTTTAATTTTTTTAGAATTTTGTAGTCCTGTGATATGAATTCCAAAGGTAAATCTTTTGATGTCGCAAAAAAGGAAAAGTTTTTATGTTGCAGTTTCAACTTCCGCCACAAAAAAATCGGTCGACGAAAAGGTATCTCTTACTGTAGCCAATTTTTTTTTTGACAGACTAGAAAAGAAGACATATTCAAACTAAGTCACCAGGAGAATTCCCTATTTCAACTAATTTGAAAAAAGCAACGGAAATAAGGAAGGATTTATATTTAGCAATAAAATTATTTAAAATCTCTCTCTCCCCTTCTCTCTCTCTCTCTCTCTCTCTCTTCTCTCTCTCTATATATATATATTATATATATATATATATATATATATATATATATATATATATATATATTATATAGTAAGATAGTTAAGAAGAAGTTATTAAATATTAGGAAAGATAGAAAATTAAAATTAAATAAAAAGTGAATATAAATTAATCTATTTTATTAGATTTAGTTCTAAGTTCACACACACACACACACACACACACATATATATATATATATATTATATATATTATATATTATTATACATACACACATATACAAATATACATATATACATTTGCATGTGTATGGATGTATGGGTGTATATATGTATATTTGTATGTGTGCGTATGTATATATATATATATATATATTATTATATATTATATATATATATATATTAATATATGTACATACGCACACATACAAATATACATATATACACCCATACATCCATACACATGCAAGTCCATACACATGCATGTATAGACTATAATGCTAAATCTCTAAGTATTTTGTTATTTCTTTACTCATATATTTGCTCTGTGACTCTAACATTAAGAGCACACATTGAGCTCTCAAACTGCGACTTGGTTTTGTTTAAATAAAACTCTTGTGTCGTAAGGAAGATTTCTTCTCTGGACTTTTGGATTATATATATATATATATATATATATATATATATATATATATATAATATATATTATATTCCATTCCAATCCTTTCCATTGTTTATTACAGAAATAACAAATGCAATCCGGTTAAAAATTGATTTGTATCACATCCCCCCCTCTCTCTCTCTCTCTCTCTCTCTCTCTCTCTCTCTCTCTCTCTCTCTCTCTCTCGGCCTCTGGGAATAAAATAGATCCAGGGAGATTGACATGCCGTTAAAATCAGTCAATCAATCGATGTAAATTAGATATTATGTGAGCCCAAATTTAATGTACCACCACAGACAAATTGTAAGATAAATTTTGATTGTAAGATATGTTTTGTTGGCATCCTTCCGTCTACGAGAGACGATGGAGTAGTGCCCAATTTTTGTTGTTGTTGTTGGAATTACGTAGTCTGGGCGGGTTGATATGGAGGAGATGCTGTTGCTCAGGCAACAAATTCCCCTCTCCACACAGCCGCTGTGATCCAAGGGAAAGGTCAGAAGCCAATGCAGTTAGGCAGAGGTGGTGTTGTAGGAGTTGCTGGGTAACACTGGAGTTCAACATTACACCAACTTAGGGACTCCGGCTTTGGATTTGTTTTCGGGGTTTACTTCCCTAGCCTTTACTTGGGTTAATCCACTAGGCAGCAGAGTTTTTATATCGGACTTTTCCTTGTCCTAGATGGGCTTCCAAAGACTAATGAGCCCCTTCTAACTCCTTTGTGGATTTATGCGAGTAGTAAATACTCCAATCCTACTACTGTCTGTGTGGATGACCGTAGGGACTCCTTTAGTTCATCCACCCATTGAAGAATATTTATCTTGTTTTTGGTGATACTGGTTGTTCACACAAACCTCACCGATCAAATGAGGAGTGCCTAGAGAGAGAGTGCCAGTTAAGTAATATTTTAGGTATCTAAGTTTTAACTTAGTATAAGTCCACATGTCCAATAAGGGTCTGAGAACAACGGTACCTTCATGTGAGCATTTTGGGACAAGTCCACTAAAAGCATTTAAGAGGTTCTAACATTTACTGAATTTGTACTCGACATAAGAATAATATATATATTTTTATGATCGGGCGGCAATGCGGACGAGGGTAGGGGTAAAGGGTATTGACTATGAATGAACAGATATTTAACGCGAGGTAATTTATTTTTAAATATTTAAAAATTCACATTCAGCAGTTGCTACGTTTATCTTTATACGTCAATAGGTCAAATCTCATTATAATGGAGATTGTGTGTGTGTCTGTCTGTAACCGAAACTATATCAATACCAAAGTCACAATTCCTTTAGTTATTTACGCCACATTCACCATAACTTTATTCTTATTTAAACCTCATTTATTAAAAAAAAATATTTTTCATTATTATTACTTGGCCTTACATACATACTAGTAACATGCAATTGTGTTTATATATACAGCAAAATAGCGGTTTACAGTATAAACGGGAAGGCTAATTTGCATATTGATCTTAGAAATTTGATTTTAATAAATATGTGCTTAGTATTATTGATTTCTAATTGTTTGGTTTTATTCTAATAAATATGAGCAAAAATCTCAGAGATAAATCTTAAACGAAATCCATTAACAAGAAGAAATAACTCTGATTTTATTCTTTACTTCCTAATCTAACTAAATAGTTAAAATAGATTTATTTTATCTACATTCTTATTTAGTTTCATTAGTCTTTCTAATTTAATATATTTCATTAAATCAAAACTTAAATACTTGCGCCCGGAGGATGCATATTTTTGCTAGTAAATAAAATAAAAATAAAATAAAGATTACGTTGCAACAGTTAATTAACAGGGAAATGTCTGCGAGCTTGGCACCGGTAGAAATGTTATATGAGGTGTATCCATAAGGGAGCCTTGGCCAGTCCGAAATTTCAGGAATCTACATTTAAGCAGTTTTCGTTGACAAAGTAAATAGTTTGGCAATTATAAAAAACAGACAAGAATAGATGAGAGGAATCTTTGAAAGGAATTTGAAATTCCAAACTATTTACCTATTCCTCCTTTTTTCATTCCATTGAATTGCACTCTTCTTCTTCTTCTTCTTCTTCTTCTTCTTCTTCTTCTTCTTCTTCTTCTTCTTCTTTCTCCAATTTACCGTCACCCTCTTTTTTTTCTTTCTTCACTTTCTCTCTTTCTCTTCATCACTTTCCGCTATTTCTCTTTGTCTGCTTCTTCGTCCCACTCTCATTAGTTCTTTAATGTTTCAGCTTCTTATTATCTCTTTTCAATCTCTTTTCTGTCTTTACATTTTCTTTATTTCTTTCTTTCTTTCTCTCTCTCTCTCTCTCTCTTTTCTCTCTCTCTCTCTCTCTCCTCTCTCTCTCTCTATATATATATATATATATATATATATATATATATATATATATATATCTTGTGTTCAACCTATCTATCTATCGTTGTCTCTCTCTCATACTGGTTCTGTCTATCTCCCTCTTACTCTTGTATCTTTATCTTGTGATCTACCTCTTTTTATTCTCTCTCTCTCATCCTATCTATCTATCTATCTATCTTGTTCTCTCTCTCTCTTACTCTTGTTTCTCTCTCTCTCCTCTCTCTCTCTCTCTCTCTCTCTCTCTCTCTCTCTCTCTCTCTCTCTCTCTGTGTATGGCTTTGTCTCTATCTCCCTTTTTTCTCTCTCTATCTATCTATCTTGGTTTCTCGTCTCTTATTTTCGTTTCCTCCTCTCCTCCTCTCTCTCTCTCTCTCTCTCTCTCTCTCTCTCTCTCTCTCTCTCTTTGACACACACTCATGTTCCCCCTCTCTCTCTTACATTTGCTCTCCCCTCTCTCTTTCTATCTTTCTCTCTGTCTATCTGTCTCTCTCTCTATCTCTCTTTCTATCTGTTTTAGTGTTTTACTTTCTTCTCTTCGACCTCAGCTTTTCTCTTATTACGAAAAGTATTGTGTTACAGAGATAAAAAAAAAACTTTCTTTTTTATTTGCTTTCCTCCCCTTTCTTTTAACCTCGTTCTCCACCCCCTCCCCCACACCACCACAGCCACCGCCACTTCTATCTTTCCTTCCGCCAACGTCACGCCCTTTCTACTCGACACAATAACCAAACAGTGCCAGTTCTGTTTTGGCCGATTTCGACAAGTTTATTACACAAACCCGAAGACATTGGTCGCATTCTAAGAGTCTGGTGCTTATCTGCAGATACATAAGTGGCACTGATGAGAGATGTTAGCGAAATATTTCACCAAACACAGAGATAAACATTTTATTTGTCAAGAGTGGGTCACTTGGCTGCACAATATATATATATATATATATATATATATATATATATATATATATATATATATATATGGGCTTATGAGATTGTCTTTTAAGTCGGTCTCCTTGAATTTGCACAAGCATGTCATGGGTTTCATATATTCATATATTCTCCAAGACTCTTGACGTTTCGCGGTTTTTTTTCTTCCAAACTTCTTCTCAGCCAGACTGAAACAAAGAATTTATTCTTAGGAAAATCGGTTAAGGTCTGCGATGAAGGAAACGGTGTCTGTCTCGTCTCCCGGCCGCAGGAATAAAATAAATGTCAGTTTAGATCGGAAATATGCAGTTACGTATATCATTTCTATTAAAGAGATTTCTATATCAGAAGATCTGCTGATATTTATAGAGTTTATATCTTTGTCCAAATTGAAATGGAAAATGGCGTAGGAAGTCTGTGTTACGCTAAGAGGTTATTGTTTACAACGGTGGTTCTTCAGCGAGTTCACAGCGACACACAAGTGAGTCGTAAAACAGTAAATGCAAAACCAGCAGAAATGAAATGGATTCTATTTTAGAATTTCATAGATTTTCGACAGAAATTTAATTTGAATTTTTCTTCAAAGATTATGATTGCGTTCTTAACCCATTCATAAGACACACAGACATGCACACACACACACACACACACACACACACACACACATATATATATATATATATTTGTGTATATATATATATATATATATATATATCATAGAAAGGAAGGAAGAACTACGGTGTTGAGTTCTTCCTTCCTTTCTATGATAAATATTGCACTGTATATAATCTAAAAAGTTTATTATACATTGAGCTCTCCTTAGTGATTTAAAGATTCGCTGTATTTATACATACTGGATCATACAATATTAATACAGTGTATCTTAGAAATCACATATGGAATCATCCCTTACTACCAAGTTTTGGATAAATCTTATATATATATATATATATATATATAATATATTATAAGGTATGAAAATACACAATGCTGTTAAAATGAAAATATTTTATATCATATTCATAGCTAATATTGAACAATATTTCGATTTATATAAATCATCATCAAGAGCTTGTTTGCAATCCAGACTCATCGAGAGAGAAGCAGAAAATAATTTAAATTCAAAACGGAAGCATTGATGTTCCAAAAATCGCGCAAGCCATGCGATCGTTTCGTCATTAGCACACCTGCTACACTTTTCTCCGCCAACGACATAATTGTATATCTTTAGTGTAACAGTTTTTGAAAGAAAAAGACATATTTCAAATTCAAAAATAGAAAAATTCTCTTTTTCAAAAAGGAAGAGTTTTAACCAGTTCATGGTCAGCCTGCAACTGATTTTTCAGAAAATAAATATTTTTTCAACTATTTTTTTTTAAATTACTTTAAAAAATATATGAATGGTTTAAGGGTTTATTGGGATAATGTGAAATTAAAATTTGTTAGGAAGTATATATCAGAAATGGTTATGTGAAGGGGGTTTTATGATTTCTGAGTACAAGTATCGCTAAATAAGGGGATATATTTTTTTTAAAGTCTTGTCTTTGGGGGATGGTTTGATGTGTGAGAATAACGCAAGATTCCATAATTCTACGTAGTGTTCTATTGTGTATGTGAGTTAATATTTTGGCACCTTTAAAATCAAAGGTATGGTTATTGTCTAAAATATGTTTAGCTAGGGCGTTGTTTAGAAAAACTCGTTTAATATGATATCTATGTTCAGAGACCCGTTTAGATAAAGATCTAGAAGTCTCTTCTACATATTTTTTTTTATAATTTAAGCAATCTATTGTGTAGACCCCTGCTTCGGAGTGTGTGCATTTATAATTATTTTTATTCTGTAAAATGTTTTTGATTGTTTTCATGGAGTAACTGTCTGAATACCTATCTCTTTTAGCTTTCTATTTCTTTCATCAGGGATTGGATTATTGGGAAGTATGATATACCTATCAGAATCGTTATTGTTGTTATGTTATGTGTTATTCGGAGATGTAGTGTTATTTTTTCTATTTTGTATTTTCAATGCCTTTTTTTAGCACGGTGTATGAAATTTAAAGGGTATTGTAATTTAAGAAAATACTTTTCAATAATATTAAATTCCTCTTCTAAATATTTCTTATTGCATATCCTAACTGCTCTAAGAAAGAAACCTATTATAGTACCGCTCTTTATCCTATTATTGTGGTGGGAATAAAAATGGATGTAGTCATTTTTGTTAGTATTCTTATGATAAACTTTAAATTCTAAAATGTTCAAAATTAATTAGAATTCGGGTAAAAATTATTGATGATAAATCTCTGTATTAAATTAAAAATGCCACCATAAAGTTTAACAAATTCTTTGATTTTATACTCCGGTCTATGAATTGATCTAAAAAATGTTAAACGGTTCGCAAATTCCAAACATTTTAGAAACATTGCTATAGACGATTATTCCTTCTCATAACTAAATGTATGTATGAAAGTTGATAACTAAAGGAAATTTTACATCTTATTATAATGGAGATTGTGTGTTTGTCTGTCCGTAACTGAACATATATTACTGCTCAAGTCACAATTCCCTTAGTTATATACGTCACATTCTCCATGATTTTATTTTTATTTAATCCTTTATTAGTGATAATTACAACTAAAATGTAGTTATTGTTTATAATAAGTGTGTCTAAAAATATAAGGGTGTAGTTTTATTCAAGTTCATGAGTGAATTTAATGGAGGGTTCCACATCATTTACTTTGTCAATGATATCAGTTAAATTACAGTTTTTTGGGGTAAATGAATAACGTGTCATCCATGTAACGGAAAAAAATTAGAGTTATTAGGTAGAACATATTTAAAGGGAACGGATTCTAAGTATTCAAGGAATAAGCACGCTAATACACTACTCAAAGGTGATCCCACAGGTAACCCGAATTTCTGTTTATAAAAAGTTCCGTTATATTGGAAAAAAACAATTTTTAGTGCAAAGTCTGCAAATTTGGATTATCTTGTTTACAGGTAATGGAGATGTAGTATTAATTTTGTTGAGATGGTTTTCTAAACGAGTAATGCATTTGTCATTGTATTTTAGGTTTGTTTCAGTCAGCGGCGATGACTTGCATTCAATAGCTGTCTTCTTTTTGTAGACCAAATTGGCAGTGCTGAAATTCACAAAAGGGAAATTAGGTTTTTATAAAACAACGTTGGCAAAAATATGGTAAAATAGCCATCGTGGTAAAGAGCAGAAAATGAACAAAGTTGATATTTTTTTAGAAATATATATCCAATTTTAATTTATATGTAGGGTTGCCGTATTTCAAAAGTATACACATTTTTTTTTTAAATTATGTGCGGCACCTGTTGATTGGCAGGTATTAATCCACGGACCGAGACAGTTCCGGCGGACGGCAATGAAAGACTCTGTTCTATTGAACTTGGAACTATAAACCAAGACTGAAGATGTACATTAATTCCTGACCATGACAATACCTTTCGTCCTGATTTCCAATGCGTTACTAAGTAATATCATTTACAGTTCATTACTACAGAAAATGTGTATTATTTACGTTTTTTTGGACTGTTGGCCATCTTTAATGTTATGTACAGGACGTTCGGCTGATATTCCCTCCGGCTTTCTTTGGTGTTTCTTGTCGAACTCGGAAACTTTTCTTGTTGAACTCGCTGTTAAGTATCTGGCCGCCATCATTGGCCAGTTGAGAAGGACTTAAAGTAAGTAAGTCCTGAGTTATAGAATCCTTTGGTAGTGAATAAGTCCTAAGTTTTGGAATCCTACGTAGTGTCAAAAGGTCCAGTGATATGATCCGTCGTCCACGAAGATCCAAGTAGTAATGATTAGGATGACCTGAACAGCCAGTATAAAATATAATATCAGCAGGAGAGCACTTCCAGTGATTGGACAAGAAGTTGGTCACATGGTTGTCGGCGAGTCTATAAAGTAGAAGCGGACATCTGGCACATACTTTATATCAGAAAAATTTCAACACTCGCAACTTGAGTAAGTTAAAAAATCATGTATAATAAGTATATATGTAAATTCTAAGTAAAAAGAAAAGCATAAGGTTTATAGGTTCCAGAAATTCACTGGTAATTGTTCAATTTGACACATGGTGTAACGGATATAGTTGTTGAGTTAATACACTTCTGAGTGATGATCATCTGATGGTTGCAAGTTCAATCCTGACTAAAGGTAAAAATCACATCGAATACATAACATGGTCTGACACTTGTATCAGATGACGAAAAGAGAATACTTTCATCCAATGAATTAGATCAGGGGTCACCAAACTACGGCCCACAGGTCGGATCCGACTCGCAAATGCATTTTATTAGGCCCGCCGACGGTACTTGAATTTGTTTGATAAAACATACGGAACGCGAGACGTTCTGATAACATTTAAATTTAAATATCATGTTAAGCTTACTAAATCTTCATGGACTTGACTACGGAATCAACACATCGAACGAAATTGAATGGTAAATATTTGAAAGGCAATTCTCTTGATTGGATGTAGCAATTTCAAACCAAACATTGACGATATCTTGAAAGGCAAACTTCAGTTTCACAAATCTCGCTAAAACTTTCTGCTAATGTTGCGTTCTTTGATAAGGTTTAGTGTGATACACAGGACACTCCCTTTTGGAGAGTATATTACCCCTCTGTAGAGGATGCAGTCAGAGTATCCTTTGTCCCGTTGTCATGGTAATATCAGAAAATAGTATTCTGCAATAACCAGAAGGTTTTACGTATATTGACCCATTTTTCTAGTAAATATTTATGAGAATACAAATTGCCTGCACTTA
>CM042143.1:64256867-64264367 GCA_023376005.1 Doryteuthis pealeii | reverse complement strand
TATCCACACTGAAAGAAATTATTATTAAGATGTACTGAAAAAGTAACAACAGAGGAACAACCCTTGAAAGGAAAATCTTTCCGAATGTTATTTTAACATCACGCACGCACGAGGATACACGTGGTTAAATGAAGCAAGGACGCGGTTGATAATGTATATTCATTTGAATGTCATCTCCAAGGCGATTTATCTGAGAAAAAAAGCATACAATGGTTTGAATCCAAAGACAATAAATCACCCATTAATCTATAGAATATAATGGTAATAATATATATATATATATATATATATATATAATATATATATGAGGTTAAAGTAAACAAACAAATGTGTTTATTTTTATATGGCTTTAAGCCGACAATTTTTGGAGGATATGTGCTTAATTGAAGTCATACCTAATTTTGAAAATGAATTAGTTATAATTAATGAATTTTAGGCGGGCATATATGTTCAAATGTTCGATTCGTTTAGCCTTACATTTGAACATATATGCCGCCTAAAATTCATTAATTATTAACTAATTAAATTTTAAAAATTAGGTACGACTTCAATTAAGCACATATCCTCCATATATATATATATATATATATATATATATATATATATATATATATATATATATATATTATGGACTCTCTCGACGATTTCGACGCATGAGGGTTCATACAATGAACACCCACACAGTGATTTGTTTACAGTGGTGAAGACTTGTGTTGGACCATCCGCACTTTTTGGCACAGTCGATAGGAAAGAATTGGTGCATCAAGGGTTGCCACAAACCCAATCACGACCGACCTCAGGAATTTTGAATTCAAAGTTATCCTCTCCTAGACTGGTTACCTACCCAAGGCTGAAGGGCCCAGTCTGCTCTACTATTTACTATTTTAATAGTATTATATATATATATATATATATATATATATATATATATATATATATATATAAATGCAAATGCACCTAATGAATATGACTCTATGAAAAAGTTTGGGAACAGAATATTCTTCGTTTTGTTTTTTGTTTTTTTGTTCTTTTTTTTTCAATTTATTCAACTTTTTCAATGCGTTGCATTGGCATTTACGATCTTATATTCAACTTGTTTTCAAAAAAAATTACATAAGGTAATGCCCTGATAAATTTGAAGCAGGTTATATCACTCGGTTTTAAAATAGCGCGAACGGCTACACAACGCGTTTTCATGTTTGTTTTAATTATACTCAGTCTGTCTACAGAAATTTTGAAAAGGGCGAAGGAAACCCAAATATTGGATAAAACAAAGAGGATCAAAAGCAATACAACGTTTATCCTTACATTTTTTTTATTCTCTTATATTTTTCTATGCTTCTAATCTAAGCACAAATGTTTTCCATATATATATATATATATATATATATATATATATATATATATATATATATATATATATGCATAAAGTGTTGTTTATTGCTCCAACGGGAGAAAATTAAATATATATAAATATTCGATAAAACAGCAGGTCCGCAAAATGAATTCTATTTTTAGAAAAAAAAAAATTTTTATCTTATAATTTATCTTTATTTGAAAGATTTAACTTTATTTGTAATATATAAATAAAATAAAAAATTCTAAAACATAATCCATTTTGTGGGCCTTCTTTTTTAATTATATATACTAGCAAATATATACACCCTTCGGGTGCAAGTATTTAAGTTTGAATATAATGAAATATCATATTAAATTAGAAAGGCTACTGAAACTGAATAAGAATGCAGATAATGATTTTGAACAGAGGGGGTATGATTGAAAAATAGAACAACTTTGAAACTAACTCTTCCATCATTTCCATTACTCCGTCTTTCATTGGTAAATTTTCCTAATTTAACTATTTAGTTAAAATAGGAAGTAAAGAATAATATTACAGTTATTTTCTTCTTGTTAATGGATTTCTTTTAAGATTTATCCAAGATTTTTGCTCATATTCAATAAGATAAAACCAAACAATTAGAAATCAATAATACTAAGCATATATTTATTAAAATCAAACTTTTAAGATCAATATGCAAATTAGCCTTCCCATTCACACTGTAAACCGCTATTTTGTTGTAATATATAATACAATTGCATGTTATTAGTATGTAGGTATGGTCAACAGTCTTAATGATGTAAAACAATTTTATTAATAATTGAGGTTTAACTAAAATAAAAGCATCGAGAATGTGATGTAAATAACAAAGGGAGTTGTGACTTGTATAGTAATATAGTTTCGGTTACAGACAAACAAACACACAATCTCCATTATAATAAGATATATATATATATATATATATATATATATATATATATATATATATAATATATATATAGTGAATAAATGAAGGAAAAACTTCAAGTATGCTTTCTTCATTTATTCCCTATATTGCTCTGTCCGTCGATACTTGGCACGGCGAGCTCTCACTATGGTTAACGTGTAAGATTACAGTTGAACGCCGCATGAAATGATCCTCATCATCATCATCATCATCATCATCATATATATATATATATATATGGAAAACATTTGTGCTTAGATTAGAAGCATAGAAAAAATATAAAAGAGTAAAAAAAATTCTTAAAGGATAAATATTATATTGCTTTTGATCCTCTTTATCCAATATTTCGGGTTCATACATATGGGAGGAAGCATACCTACGTGTGTGCGTGGATGCATGTATATATGAACACAAGTGCAATAATCATGTACATATATTTATAAATAAAAATGAAAGCCAAGAGCCTGTGCAGACTGGTAGGCAATTCAACATCCCAAAGTTAAAAAAATTGACCATATTTTTTTCGATTTTTTCAAAAATTCTTTCCATTCATAATGAATGCCAAAAAGAAAGACATGAAACCCAGGGTCGCAATCAAACAATATTCTGTAATTAATATATATATATATATATATATATATATATATATATATATATATATATATACAAACTAATATATACTAGCGACACCTGTGGATATACATTGCATGATAATTTAATTATTATAACGTCTGATGTGTTTACTTAAGATATATTTACCAACCCTCCACACGAGCAGGATGTGAGACATGGTCAATTACATAAGCAGAGTTTAACAGGTTTGAACACAAAGTTTTCCTTCTCCTAGGCTGGTTTACCTAGCCATGGTTAAAGAGTCCAGTCTGTCCTGCTATTTGCCCATAGTTGGAGCGAGAATTGGACTCATACCTTTCTCAAGGGTATTAGCGCCATGTGAAATCCAAACAGCTTCATCCAGGTATTGAACTCGGGTCGACGATTCCATTTCCTACGACTCTAACAATTAGATCACGCGCCTCCATTGACATCTATATATGAACAATGATAGATGAATGAATGAACAAATAAAAGGTTTAGTTTTATTTATTTACATGGGAACAATATTTACTAATATTATTCCCATGTAAATAAATAAAAGCTATACCTTTTATTTGTTCATTCATTCATCTATCAACGCTCTATCGCAGATATTGAGCACTCTTCTAATAACACTGTATGTTGGTTACTACTACTTTTTCTAGTATAATAGTGCCAACCATACACACTAATAATATGAACATGATATATACATTTCCTTGTAATATGGAACACGATTTGCTGATTCTGCTTTTTTTACACAGCATGAAGAGTAAATCGTTTTACAAAATACATTACACCGAACTATGGAAACATTTTATTTTTAAATTATGTTTCATTTGATGAAGAAATATCGAAGTATTATTTTAGAATTTTATCTCAAAACCTTTTATCAAGTTATATCCGGTTGTGTCGCCAGTATATTTTTTCATTTCACTAGAACGCAACGACTACGTATACTAAGTGCAGGCAATTTGTATTCTCATAAATATTTACTAGTAAAAATGGGTCAATATACGTAAACACCTTCTGGTTATTCGAGAATAACTATTTTTGATATTACCATGAAACGGGTACAAAGGATACTCTGACTGCATCCTCTACAGAGGGGTATATACTCTCAAAAGGGAGTGTCTGTGTATCACACTAAACCTTTCAAGAACGCACTTAGGAGAAAGTTTTTTAGCGAGATTTGTGAACGTAAGTTTGCCTTTCAAGATATCGTCATGTTTGGTTTGAAAATTGCTACATCGCAATCAAGAGATTGCCTTTCAATTTTACCATTCATTTGTTCGATGTGTTGATTGCCGTAAGTTCCAAGTCATGAAGATTTAGTAAGACTTTAACCATTGACTTTAATTTAAATGTTATCAGAAGTCTCGGCGTTCCGTATGTTTTTAGTCAAAGCAAATTCAAGTACCGTCGCGGGCCTAATAATATGCATTTGCGAGTCGATGCCGACCTGTGGCCGTAGTTTGGTGACCCCTTGATCTTAATTCATTGATGAAAGTAATTCTCTTTTCGTCATCTGACTCAAGTGTCGACCATGTTATGTATTCGATGTGATTTTTACAAGCTTTAAGTCAGGATTGAACTTGCAACCATCAGATTGATATCACTGCAGAAAGTGTATCTAACTCACAACTATATCCGTTTACAGCCATGTGTCAATTGAACAATTACAGTGATTCTGGGAACCTATAAGACCTTATTGCTTTTTTTTACTTAGAATTTAACATATATTTAGACTTATTATACAATGATTTTTTAACTTACTCAAGTTGCGAGTGTTGAAATTTTCTGATAATAAGTATGGTTGCCAGATGTCCGCTTCTAACTTTATAGACTGGCGACACCATGTGACCAACTTCTTGTCCATCACTTGGAAGTGCTCTCTGCTTGATATTATTATTTATACTGGCTGTTCAGGTCATCCTAAATCATTACTTCACTTGGATTTCAGTGGACGACGGATATCATATAACTGGAACTTTTGAGACTAGTAGATTCCAAAACTTAGGACTTATTCACTTACCAAAGGATTCTATAACTCAGGACTTACTTACTTTAAGTCCTTCTCAACTGGCTAGAAAATGATGGCGGCCAGATACTTAAGCGAGTTTCACAAGAAAAGTTTACGAGTTTCGACAAGCACACCAAGAAAGCGAGGGAATATCACGCCGAACGTCCTGTCCATTTAACATTAAAGAATGGGCCAACAGTTCCGCAAAACGTAAATAATCAACACATTTTCTGTAGTAATGACTGTAAATGAATTACTTTAGTAACGCATTGGAAATAGGACGAAGGTTATTGTCAGTGGTCACGGAATTAATGTACATCTTCAAGTTCTTGGTTTATAGTCAAGTTCAATCGAACAGAGTCCTTTCATTGCCGGTCCGCGGCACTGTTCTCGGTCCGTGGATTAATACCTGCCAATCAACAGGTGCCGCACATAATTTAAAAAAAAATGTGTATACTTTTGAAATATACGGCAACCCTACATATATTTAAAATTGTGCATATATATTTCTAAAAACTATATCAACTTTGGTTCATTTTCTGCTCTTTCCACGATGGCTATTTTACCATACTTTTTGCCACACGTTGTTTATAAAAACCTAATTTCCTTTTTGTAATTTCAGCACGCCAATTTGGTCTACAAAAAGACGAAGCTATTGAATGCAAGTCATCGCCGCTGACTGAAAGCAAACTAAATACAATGACAAATGCATTACTCGTTTAGAAAACCATCCTCAACAAATTAATAACTACTCTCCATTACCGTGTAAACAAGATAATCCAATTTGCAGACCTTTGCACTAAAATTGTTTTTTTTCCAACTATAAACGGAATTTTATAAACAGAAATTCGGTTACCTTGTGGGATCACTTTGGAGTAGTGTATTACGTGCTTATTCCTTGAATACTTAGAATCCGTTCCTTTAAATATGTTCTACCTCATAACTCTAATTTTTTTCCGTTACATGGATGAACACGTTATTCATTTTAGCCAAAAACTGGTAATTTAACTGATATATTGAAAAGTAAATGATGTGGAGACCCTCCATTATATTCCTCATGAACTTTGAATAACTACACCGCTTATATTTTAGACACACTTATTATAACAATAACTACATTTTCGTGTATTATATATAAAGGATTATATAATAAAAATCATGGAGAATGTGAACGTATATATACTAAGGGAAATTGTGACTTGGCAGTATATTGTTCAGTTACGGACCAGACAAACACACAATCTCATTATAATAAGATGTAACAATTTCTTTAGTTTCAACTTTCATACATACATTAGTTATGAGAAGGAATAACGTCTATGCAATGTTTCTACAATTGGTTTGGATTGGCGACGTTTAACATTTTTTAGATCATTCAAATAGACGCGAGTAGTTAAAATCAAAGAATTTGTTAAACTTTTGGTGGCAATTTTTTAAATTTTAACATACCAAGAGATTTACATCAATAATTTTTACCGCGCATTCTAATTATTTTGAAGCATTTTAGAATTTAAAGTTTCTATAAGAATACTAACAAAAATGACTACATCCTTTTATTCCCAAGCACAATAATGGATAAAAGAGCGGTACTATAATAGGTTTTCTTTCTTAGAGCAGTTAGGATAGCAATAAGAAATATTTAGAAGAGGAATTTAATATTATTGAAAAGTATTTTCTTAAATTACATACCCTTTAAATTTCATACACCGTGCTAAAAAAGGCATTGAAAATACAAATAGAAAAAAATAACACTCATTCGAATAACACATAACATACAACAATAACGATTCTGATAGGTAATATCATACTTCCCAATAATCCAATCCCTGATGAAAGAAATAGGAAAGCAAAAGAGATAGGTTATTCAGACAGTTACTCCATGAAAACAATCAAAACATTTACAGAATAAAAATAATTATAATCAACACTCCGAAGCAGGGGTCCTACACAATAGATTTGCTTAAATTATAAAAAAATATGTAGAAGAGATTCTAGATCTTTATTAAACGGGTCTGCTGAACATGAGTATATCATATTAAACGAGTTTTTTCTAAACAACGCCCTAGCTAAACATATTTTAGACAATAACCATAACCTTTGATTTTAAGGTGCCAAAATATTAACTTCAACAATACACAATAGACACTTACGTAGAATTATGGATCTTGCGGGTATTCCTCACCATCAAAACCATCCTCCAAAGACCAAAGACTTTTAAAAAAATCTATCCCTTATTTAGCGCTACTTGTACTCAGAAATCATAAAACCACCTTCACATAACCATTTTCTTGATATATCTTCCCTAACACATTTTAATTTCACATTATCCGCATAAACCCTTAAACCATTCATATATTTTTTAACCTAATTTAAACAAAATAGTTGAAAAAAATATTTATTTTCTGAAAATCAGTTGCAGCGCTGCCCATGAACTGGTTAAAACTCTTCTTTTGGAAAAAGAGAATTTTCTATTTTTTGAATTTGAATATGTCTTTTCTTTCAAAAACTCGTTACACTAAAGACTATACAATTATGTCGTTGGCGGAGAAAAGTGTAGCAGGTGGTGCTAATGACGAAACGAACGGCATGCTTGCGCGA
>CM042143.1:64224367-64251867 GCA_023376005.1 Doryteuthis pealeii | reverse complement strand
TTTTTAATCTTGACTAGGTAGAAAGTCTATGATAAAGAAATCTCTAAATTCAAACCAGTTAAACAGCTCTTAAAAGGTATTTCTTATCGGACTCGGGAACCTTCTCAGACTCGGGAACCTTCTTTCCGAACTCGGGAACTTTCAGGACGTAGTCGGGAACCTTCTTGTCGTAATCGGGAGCCATCACGGAACTTTGAACAGATAACAATAAAGATGAGATCAATAGTCCGAATAACGCAGCTAATACTACTCATCAAGTCTCATCTCAAACATTCAAATAAATAACTCTTAAAAATTGGCCTTGTACCGTGTTCTGCTTGTGCGGGGGCGTTAGTATATATTCATGTATGTCAAGCATAGACTGGGTGCTTCAAAGGGTATACATCCAAGTACTCTCCTTCAGCTATGGGTAACTAGTTGGGTAAACTGGGATCTATTATCTTGGCTCGGTAACCAGTCTAGGATAAAGAAACCACTGAATTCAAACCACTTAAAACCCCAAAAAGAAATTGACCTTGTGTCGCATCCTGCTCGTATGGAGGCGTTAGTAAATATATAGTATATCAAGCATAGACTGGGTGTTTCAAATTAAGTGGTGAGACCTTTTATTATTTAGGTGTTTTTGTATCCACCCAAGTATGCCCATCCTATTTAAAACGGTGCCTCGAGGGCCATCTAGCTTGATGCTAAAGCCATTTATGGTAAATGCTTAGAGAGACATTATCAATTTATATTCGTCTGTTCTCTATTATCACCGTGATAGTGTCCAATGCGACGGGTTTTTTTATCGATTCTTTCTATCATGTTCAACTTTTTTATCTTGGTTGAAATTGTGACCGTTTGAGCGGAAATGTCCATCTCCACGTATTAGTTTGTTGTAATCCATAGATTTGATTCTGTGTCTGTAGTTATTTAGTCTTTAGTAAAATGGCCATTCTGACTTTCCTATCTATTGATTTTGTCAGCGTGTATTGGTCAGGAAATTAATTACATTTTTTGTTCCACACACACACACATGCACACACACATTATATATATATATATATATTGTAATCATATAAGATGATCACTAGCTCACTTGGTGACTTAGTGGTGCAGCAATTTTTGTTGTGGAATTTCTATGGGGTGCTCGATATCAGTGATAAAGATGTTATATACAGGAATATATATATATATATATATATATATGAGATAAATTTATATATATACATACACACACACACACACATACACACACACACACACACGCACATATATATATATATATATATAATATATGTATATATATATATATATAAGGACATATATAAATACTGAAAAAGAACATATATGCATATATATATATGAAGAAAAAAGAACATATATATATACTCTGAAAAAAGAACATGCATACCACACACTCTCACGCACACACACACACACATTTATATTTATTATATATATAATATATATATATATATATATATATATATATATGAATCCTATATGAATATGTATAATTTTATTTTTATGGAGAGAAATTTTTATTTATATAATTCAATTAATCATGACAAGGAAATTCGGCGAATACCATGTGCGAGCGTGAGGAAACAATGCACAGCTGTTTCGACCTAATTTGGTCTCATCAGTAGTATAAACCTACGATCTCCCCGACTGATAATCTAACCAGAGAAACCAAGATGCAGAGTCAGAGACTCACCCGAAGGCCAAAAGGACACGCCACACACGAAACTCGCCAAATCAACTTGTCAATCATAAGTGCGCAACTACTATATATTATATATATATATATATATATATATATATATATATATATATATATAATATATTCAAATTAGGGGATTGAGAGAGGCTGTATCCTGCAACTTTAGTGAAAATATTATTGCCAAACTGCATTGTTTGTTTTTTTTATATTTTTTTTTTGTTTTTTTTTCGTTTTTTTTCTCTTCTTTTGAATCACAATGTCAATGTGGAGAGGGAATATATGCTGCTTGGGCAACTGCTCATCCCTCATATCCACCCGACCAGTCTACGTGGTTCCACTATTTCTGGACACTACGCCATTGTCTCTAGTAGACAGCTGGTTGATTATTTTAATATTATCTTAAATTAACAGCAGACGTAAAAGCAGTGGATGTTTCATTTCCATTGTATGTGTGTGAGGTACTAAAATATAAAAGTCTCAAAACTAACACAAAAGTCGGATGAGAATAAGAGTTAATTGGAATTCAGCTAAGCTTGAAATATCGTCATTTGATAGGATTCAGTTTTATTATTAATAATAATAATAATATTGGAACGGTCCCAATAAACTTGGAAAAAAGACTGGTAATAAGAGGAAGATTTAGACCATCCACACTACTGCACTGCTACAATCGGCTTGAATACTCAGAAGAGTCCTGGAGGAGACTTGTTGCCATTCAGACTCCAGTGAAATTCCATCAGTAGAGGCTGATGTGAAAAACTCAAAATGAGTGAATAATAATAAATATAATAATAAAATAATAATAATAATTCTCTGGGACTTTGAAATAGAAATGGATCACCTTATCCCAGCAAGAAGGCCAGACCTAGTGTTGATAAACAAAAAAGAAAGAACTTATCAACTGGTGGATTTTGCAGTGCCAGCAGATCACAGGGTGAAGTTAAAGGAAAATGAAAAAATAGACAAATATCTGGACCTTGCCAGAGAACTGAAAAAGTTATGGAATATGAAAGTGAAAGTGATCCAATTGTAGTTGGTGCACTTGGAACAGTCCCAAAAGGATTAGAAAAGGGCTTGGAAAGTTTGAATATCAGAGGAAGGATTGAAACCATTCAGAAACACTGCACTGCTGCAATCTGCCAGAATACTCAGAAGAGTCCTGGAGACCTGAGGAGACTTGCTGTCACTCAGACTCCAGTGAAAAACCATCAGCTAATGCTGATGTGAAAACTCAAAAGGAGTAAATAATAATAATAATATTGGAACTGTCCCAATAAACTTGGAAAAAAGACTGGACTGAAATAAAGAGGAAGATTTGGACCATCCAGACTACTGCACTGCTGCAATCGGCTTGAATACTCAGAAGTGTCCTGGAGGAGACTTGTTGTCATTCAGACTCCAGTGAAATACCATCAGCTGAGGCTGATGTGAAAACTCAAAATGAGTAAATAATAATAAAATAATAATAATAATAATAATAATAATAATAATAATAATAATAATAATAATAATTCTCTGGGACTTTGAAATAGAAACGAATCACCTTATCCCAGCAAGAAGACCAGACCTAGTGTTGATAAACAAAAAAGAAAGAACTTGTCAACTGGTGGATTTTGCAGTGCCAGCAGATCACAGGGTGAAGTTAAAGGAAAATGAAAAAATGGACAAATATCTGGACCTTGCCAGAGAACTGAAAAAGTTACGGAATATGAAAGTGAAAGTGAAAGTGATACCAATTGTAGTTGGTGCACTTGGAACAGTCCCAAACGGATATGTATGCCAAAATACTCCAGTGAAATACCATCAGCTAACACTGGTGTGAAAACTCAAAAGGAGTAAATAATAATAATAATAATAATAATAATAATAAGAAGAATAATAATAAGAAGAAGAAGAAGAAGAAGAAGAAGAAGAAGAAGAGAAGAACTGTCTATGTGTTGAGAAAAGAACCTCGCGTTTCCCAACTGAATCTTCTTCGCCATTCTGAATTATTACCTATCCATTCTTTTTCTCGTCTGTTTCACCGTGAAACTAGTTTATATGCCTGCTTCATTTCCAGCAAACAAAGGAATATATATCTTGGTTCCAGTTCTTGTAATTACCAATTCTACAGAGTCCGAAAAACAAAGTCTTTTGGTTTCCTCGTGTTTTTTCCCCTTCAATAACCTGAATTGCGTCTCAATAACTTAGCTTCATTATTCCTTCCTCCTCCTTTGACCATTTTTCGTAGCAGACATCAATTCTGGAACAGACAATCTAATCTTGATAAAAGTGCCACTGTTTATTTCAAGAAAGCAAGTCTTGCTGGAAAAAAAAATGCGGCCACAAATAATAAAATATTTTTCATTATAATGAAGATTGAGTGTCTATTTTTCTGTAACCGAAACTACGTCAGCTCAAACATCACAATTCCCAACGTTATTTACGTCATATTTTCAATGTTCATTGAATGATCATTATTTGAACCGGATTAGCATCATATTAATTAACAATGGCTCAATTTAAGGTAACCCCATTGTGGTGTTGTGGTTCGTACGATAGTCTCGGAGATCCATTAATAGTCAAAAGCAAGTTCGATCCTCGCTTGATGCCCCATACTATGTGACCTTTTCTTACATCCGACAAAGGACGATTCTCCAGCATCAGTTTTTGAAGCACATACTTTTATGTCCAAATGACCTTTAGGTCATTGGTTGACCTTTATTCAAATTGCTTCTTTATTTTCCGGAATCACCCCCTTAAATAACATTGGATATTTTGGGCGGACAGATGAACTTATATAACAAAACAGAATCCGAAAGTGAACTATTTTTATCTATCTATTTATTAACAATGGCTCAATGTAATGTCCAGGTGATATAGATCTGCCTCAAAGCAGACTATATTGTATTTGTTGTAGGTGACTCACCTATGATACGAACATAGACTTACCTAAAGGGTATATATTAACAGAGCAAAGCTACTCAAGTGAGAAGTAGCAGATACATGTTCTTCGTGTACGTTGTAACAAGGAAACCCTTTCATTGTACGTTGATTTATTGCTGAATACATCTGTTCTCTACATTTTATCGCCATGATGAGTTATTATTTATTGACCCTTAAACAAGTCATAACAGTATTTAAAATGCTGCGATGTGTGTTATTTATCGTTAGGAAATAAACGTTTTAATAGTATATGGTACGAATAATTTACATACGGGTTTTGCCAAAAACATGTTTAATAAATAATTACTTGGTGTTATTGATTTCTAATATTATTGTGTTATTCTCAAACGCATTAAAAGAATAATTTTATACTCGAATCAATTAAAATAAAGTAAATTTTTGTGTTCGTATTTAATTTTATAAATTATAAAAATATAACTTGAATTAGATATAAATAAGTAAATAAACAAATAAATATAATAATAATATTGATAATATATTATTATTATTATTATTATTATTATTATTATTATTATTATATGATTAAATTGATTTGTATTACATCCAACACGAAATATTATACATCACCATGGTCACCAAACACAAATACGCTCTTTCATACGCACATACACACGTGCACTCCCGCGCTAGGATACAGTCATACGTCACAGCCAACAGGCATTTTCATGGACACGCGTATGACAACATATGCACACGTACAAACAAAAAAAAACCACATTCACGTAAACATACAACACGAGAATACAGTTATATAAAAAATACCATCATTTTCAACAAAAAAAAAAAAATTTAAAAAGAAATGCCATAACTAGACTACTTCAGTTCCAGTGATCTTTTGAAAAAGAGATTTTGTCTCGAAAATTCAAGAATAAAATACAGGTTAATACACAACACCATTGTTACCGTATGATTATTATTATTCTTTACATCTGCATTGTGACAGCGTTCTAAATCAACCTCCTAACCATTAATTTTATAAGTTTTCCCAATTCAATACAATAATTAAATATATCAAAACTTAAATACTTGGCCCCGGAGCGTACATTTTTTGCTAGTATGATTAAATAACTTAACTGTGCAACTTGAATAGATCATTTGTTTTCTAATCACAGTATCGAAAAACCTTACCAGTTATCAGTATTTTACTGGTATTTCCTGCAAGATAAGATAAATATTCGTAAAGAGTGGTGCAGCCATACAGTAGCACTGACATGTATCAAAGTTCCTTAAACTTACGATGATTTTATATTGCAACACCCTCTAAGTAAAAAAGAGACTATCCAGATATATATTATGAATATTTATTTTATGCTGTTTGATTTTCTTAGTTATTTTATGTCAGGAGATAATTCTTGTAAAAGTAATTGTTTTAGAAAGTTAACAAAATTATTAGAATAATTTTTTTATTTGACAAGTCACGATAATCCGGGAAGAGAAGTGTGTTAGAAGTGGCGAGCCCATATGTTCAGTGAAAAAACTTCTTATTATATATATATATATATATATATATATATATATATATACTTATATATAATATTGTCTTTGATTCACAATCTGATGAAAACTACGCATCCTTCCCCATCAAAAAAGAAACAAAACAAAAAAAAAAGGACAAAAACTCTCTCGAGATATCTAACCAGCCGCCCCTGAACAAATATATTTCGAGACGAGATATCTCGTCAGCTGTTTCTCGCGTCAATTATTTTGTTTTCAATAAAACGGCAGGAAAACTCAAGCTAAAATCGCTCCTGTCGTGGGGCTCAGAATATTCTGACTCTTTCAGCTTCCCCTTGTCCTTGGGGCGCAGGTTCAGTGGCTTCGGCTTTGGACTACTGAAGTAATTAACAGCGTTGAATTCCAGGGGGCTATCCCACCAGGCAATAACTGATCTCTTGATTTAAAGGGACAGGGCTGGGTTTATTTTTCCAAGTGCCTGATGGCGCCATACCTTTTGAGGGGTAATGCATAAGTTGTTTGCAGCTACGCACCTATGAATATACGACTCGTGGTGGTTTTTACATAAAATGTCCTTGTGTAACGCCTGCATAAGTTGGGGATGTATGGCACATACATCTCCTGAAAGAGAATAAGTAAAAATAAAGTAAGTTAAAATTGGAGAGTGGCCTAATTTGTTGTATCATGCCGGGACAGCGAGGGAAATCTATCCTCTTTTTTTCGCTATTGCAGAACAGGGGAGATTGTTTTTGCGCGCGGGGGGATCGCCACACATACCGTCAGCTAACTAATATACCGCACATATCAGTTACCCAAGATTACTACTCCGTTGCTCTGAGTTGGCGGGAACCGGTGTCGAACCAGGACCTTGCGATTCCTAGGCAATTTCCTCTACCGACTAACTAAAACTGACCCTTTAGGCTTGACACTAACCTGCAAATGATGGTAAGGCCTACATTTCTAGTGATCTATGGAGTGTAGAATATCCCTTCATTGCATTACTCCTAGCTCCACCTTGGCCGCGGAACGGTAGTACCTGTAGGGTTTAATCTATGAGCTAAATAGATCTGTTTAAAATCAACTGTATTCAATAGTAATATGTGATAGCATATAACTGTGAATCATTTTCATCAACTCTTTCCTACCAAATTTTCCCCACGACTGTACCAAATTCTCTTGTTAATTTCTGCCTGTATGATGAAAAATTTCAAAGTTCACTATCTATTCACCTGAAAACTCATTCTATTCAATAAATTCCTGTTAATATTGTAATCTGAGTCTTGCTCAATTATAATGAACTGACATCAGTTTTTCTAGTTTGCGTGCCATAGTGAGAGAGCCGCTGTGAGCGGTTATAAGGCAACGCTATAAAAAGATCTAGAAGCTATAAGTATTTACGCGGGATTATTCCTAGTTACTTGAAACAATATAACTTTTTGAAAACGAATGATTTTTATTAGATAGTAATAATTACTAGAAACAATATAGTTATTAGTATTACATAGTAATACTTGAAACCATACAACGGTGTACTAATTATTTGTATTGGATAGGAATATTTGATCTATAACTGTTTGCAAGAACAAAACTCTGAAGAAACAACTGCATATAAAGTATGAATATAAATGTACATCCCTAACCTTAATCCTTACCTCTAGGCATGAAATAACCCTTGACGGGTTAACATTTAAAAATCAAATCAATCAATCAAGCTAAACTATTAGGCAACGAACCGCTCACTATGTAATGGTTATCGTCGTAGGGAAATGGGCACAGCAGTCATAATCCAAATCCTGGGTGAGGCTGTTGGCATTTCGAATAGCGCTAGCAATCTTAGGAAAGGCATGAATCCAGCTATTTCCCCCCCCCCAGATACTATTGTTCCACACCATATTAACCAAGACAAATCACTATGAATTAATAAATATAGTAATTCAAATCAGTATGAATTATTTTTATAATTCAAAGTGATTTGTCTTGAAGATAAGCGGCTAATACGAAATTTGAAACCACTTTTTAATTGTATCGTGTTTCATAATAAATAAATAAATATATCTCTTACATCTGTAATCGACACATTATTTTACCTTATATATCTATATATATATATATATATATATATATATATATATATATATATTATTATATTATATATAAAGTGTTGTTCTGGTTCAACGGGAGAAAAATTCAATTTTTTATAAAAAAGGAAGGTCCACAAAATGTATTTTGTTCTCAGAAAAAATTTTAAATTCTTTTTGTTTTACATGTGCAACACGTGTTTCAGATCTTCTGGTATCTTCTTCAGGCTTTGAATTGGTAAAATATGAAAATGAATTCTTACATGCATGTGTATATATATACATACACATGAGTATTTCACCTCTCTTTCCCTTTTATGGGAGTGGAATGGAATTTCATTTTTAACATTAGTCTTTTAAACAGGTGTTTTGTTTTTTGGTTTTTGGTTTACCAATAAAGTCATTAGCTGAATTTTATAGCTTTTTTTAAAACTTTTTTTTTATTCTTATTACTTTTTCTATTGGGTTGTGACACATTGGGTCACCCATTCAGCTCTGGATAGATAATTGAGATTAGGGAAATGGAGTTACCAAAGCGAAATACAATGTTTTAAAAATAATATGGCCTGATGAACCTGCCGTGCGTTTATGTGTGCGTGCATGTACGCAATAGACTCATCTACACTTACATACATAGCATACATATACGCAATTTCAAATCACCAACGCACAATCCCTTTTATCTAGATTTTTTCATTTCTTCAAACTCTTTTACTGCCACATGATTGCTCTGTTTAAACGAGCATGAAACCAAATGGTAGCAATTAAAGCATATCCCTGTAATTAAATACATACCAAACCTATATATAATATATATATATATTATATATATATATATATATATATATATATATATATATAGTATTAACAAATATATGCACAACCCGGGTGCAACTATTTAAGTTTTAATGTAATAAATATTATATCAAATTAGAAAGGCTAAGGAAACTAAATAAGAATGCAGATTAAAAATTTTAAATATCAGTATGCAAATTAGCCTTCCTCTTCATACAGCAAACTGTATTTTGTTGTATATATAAATACAATTGTATGTTATTGTAAATAAATATGGTCAACAGTATTAATAATGTTAGGCATTTTTTAATAATTGATGTTTAAATAAAATTGGAATAAAATTAAATGTGACTTGAATGGCAATATAGTTTCGGTTACAGACAGACAAAAACACAATCTCCATTATTATATAAGTATATATATATGTGTGTGTGTGTGGGAGAAAGGTAGACAACACGGTTTGTTGTAGAAAATGGATGTTTATTGTAGGTAGGGAAAAGAAAATGTTCACCATTGAAGCAAGAACTCTATCCTAAAGTCCTGAAGAAAGTCTAACAGACCGAAACGTTACAATGTCGACATCACAACCTACAATAAACTTCCATTTTCTACAACATCCTTGTTTTGTCTACCTTTCTCCATATACTGTCGGATTCATGTCCTCTTATTTCTCCCATAGGGCCGGTATAGCTCAGTCGGTAGAGCGTTTCGGCTAGGAACCAGAAGGTTTCGTGTTCGATACGCGGCCCTCGCCAACTCAGTGTATGAGTAGCACAGGGATCTGTGCGTAAAGTAAGGAGCTGATGGTAGATGTGGCGCTCTACCTCAGACACTGAAATAATCTCCTTAGTCTAGCGCTAGTGAAAGGGGGATAGACTCTCTCGCTGTCTGGCTGATACCGACATTAAGCCGCCCCGACGACTTTACTTTTTGTATATATATATATATATATACGTGAAAATTAGAATCGGCGCGAAAATCATGAATACATAAATGCTTCAGGACTTCGCTGATCCTGGCTCTCCACGACGTCCTTTACAATAAATTATGAATTACCATAACTTTCCCTGATATCAATCTAATGTCACTATAACTGATGTTTAGGTCAACCTCCAATTATAAATCTGTCACGAACATATCGACTCATACACGAATATATACGTCATTTCCTTCCCTCTCTTTCCATATCACTGTAGTTGTTTTTTTTTCTTCTTCTTCTCTATCCACTCCTTGCTTCCGAATGAGCCCAGCTGGTGATAAGAAATCCCTAACCAACAAAGGCCAATGGAGAAAAAAAGCAACAAGAAATGAACAAGAGGTGAACACGTGATTACTTGTGCTGAGGTCTCCACCCTCGCCCGAGGGCCGCGGCTTGGCCCGGTGGCTACCATCTGTGGCAAGCAAAACGTTATGATGTTATCGTCACGAGCACACATTCCTTCCTTCAGCACACACATTTACTACGTCTTTAAATTCTGCACTTTCCTGATCCGCGACTTGGAGGTATTCTTTCTTTCTTTCTTTCTTTTTCTTTCTGTCTTACTTTCTTTCCTTCTTTCTTTCTTTCTTTCTTTTTTCTTCATCCTTTTTTTCCTCCATTCCTTCTTTCCTCTTATGCTAACTTATTTCTCTCTTAGGACGTTTTGCTCGAAAAGTTCCAGTTTTGTCACTAAGGTAGTTGTGTTTTTTTAAATCGTAGGTAGAAGTTAGTATTACGAAAGCTGATTTTCCGGCTGTTTTCTCAGTGAAAGATTGGCGTAATAGAATCTTCCCACACATCCGTGTTATACTAAATATGCTAACCTCACTTAATTTAATGCTGACTAAAATCCCGCCCTAATATTCACCCATATACACACATGCATATAAAATAAATAAAATAAATTCCATATAAAATAAATAAAATAAATTCCATATTAAATAAATTGCATATAAAATAAAATAAACAAATTTTAAAAATAACTAACCTATCGATCGGTGCCGGCAAACATCGAATTAAAGTATTCTAATATTGTGATATTCGCTCAATACACTTTCGTTTTATTTCAACTTGCGCTGTCATTGCGCGGGATCTCCATCAGAAACGACTGCCAAGCCAAAACTGAATTATGAATTAACTAAAACCTACAAAAAATAACAACTAGAATATGTCCAAATCCAAATAAATAAAACTGGAAACTCTGTCGAAGATAGATTATCACAATTAGCATGGTATACAGAAAATTAAATTAGCTCTAGGTAAACCATTCCAATATCAAAACTAAAAGCCACCCAAGGATACAGACTCATGGAGTGGAAAGAACACGTCAAGATTCTAAGAAACCCCCGAAAATCATAGATAAAAACTTTTTAAAATCAGTAATAGCTAACTGGATATCAAGTTAGAACATTTTATGGAGGAAGAACACGACAAATTAGACGACATACTTCTTGAATTATGCAATGCAGTGTATGAACAAATTACAATAGAGAAATGGACGATAGGTTGCATCCTCCCATTTCAGAAGAAATGTGACATCGGAATCACCAAGAACTACAGAGGTATAACACTTAGTGCTCTTCTTCTCAAATGCATTTGATCTGAAGTAGAGAATATTCTAAGTAAAAATCAAAATTGGTTTCGTAGAATTCGGTCCACAACTTCTCAGAATCAGACTATCCGTCAAATCATAGAAGGGGTTTGAGTAAAAAAATCTCGAAGCAACACATTTGTTTGTAGAACTCTCGAAAGCTTTTGACTTCTTACACAGAGGAAAGATGGAGCAAATACTCTTAGTTTATGGTGTCCTCAAAGAAACACTTCCCGTTATAATTATGTTCTACATATTCACGAAAGCAATAGTCCCTTCACCAGATAGTGAGTCAGATGTCTTTGACATTGTCGCTCTAGTCCTACAAGAAAATACATTAGCTACAATTTTATTTGCTACTTTTATTTGATTTGAGGGGGGGGGGAGTTTTCAGACCCAGATTTACTTGTTGCGAAGCAGTTCAATAAACTAGGAGACACTTTAGACAACTTAAAAGGCATCCTAATAGATCACAACTTCCCATCAACTCAAATAGGCAAACAAAAAAAAAACAAAAAGGATAATTCATCTTAACTCACACTAAAAGGCTCATAAACTGACCTAGGCGCCTTAAACGCATACAAATACTTCAATGAATTCCCTCCGCCCACATAGTAACCCACAAACAAATATAGCCCAAGCAAACATCTTTTCCCCTCCCCACCATTTCCAACAGAATGAGGAATCCATTGAGATAAGGGAACAACACAAAAAAACATAACATCAAAGACAGCCAACTGACCACTAGGCCAACACCACGTGATCCAAAGAAAAGAACATAGATGTGTGAAAGAACAGTCGAAAAATAAAACTTTGAGAAAGTGGTAGGTACCTCGGAATATAAGGAAAATTAATAATTATTATCTGACGAAGTTTTTTACAAGCTAAAGGCACGTGATACTAAATATAAATAATAACAAAAAATTAAAAAATAAAATAATTGATATAAACACTCCAGTAAGTATTTAAACACATTTAGTAGCGTATTTGGTTCCAAAACTAAGCACGCTTATTTATTAAGATCTACCACGTGGGGACTAGTCAACTATACACCTATTAACTATTAATTATGCATTTATTTAAAGAATTATTTTTAGAACGTAAATAAAGTAAATTTTTGATATAATTTAGGTCTTTGATAATCGGCCCACTCTGTCCATGTCTATTTGTCTGCAGGAGAACTTCACTTATGATTCCGTCCCTTCTTCTCCAGCAGAGTCCAACGTCTCTTGTTCATCTTATTTGAATGGTTTGTGTGATAGAAGGTACTTTTTTCGGGATGGAGCTTCCATGATAATCTCAAATTCCTGGCAATACCTTTCTGCTATGATGGTTTCGACAGCGCTCCAGAAGTTTGATTTCATTTGCCGTCCGCCAAAGAAATTGAAAATCAAATTATTTTGATAAAGCTTTCATTCGGATATATGGTTTGGTCCCTCAAAGCGATCCAGACCCTGAGGAAAAAGTCGTTGGTTGTCATATACAATCCATCCTTTTTCTAGGCGTCCCATCGTGATATAATGGTTGGCAAGCTAGTCTTGCAATCCCATCTATCTATGCATATATAAAGGGCAGACGGTGTGTAACTATGTGTGTATATATGCATATGTGTCCGGGTGAAACTACGAAAATAAAACAATTAACAACAAAGTAAATATATATATACACAATAAATATCAATAGTTCCTGCTTTTTGAGAAAAATATGAAGATTTGATTTATATTCGAGGATATTTAAAAATTGAAATATACATAGAAATAGCATTGAAATTCTACTTAAAAATGTCCAGCATTTGTAAATCTCAAAAGTAAACAAATCAATACACCCGTGTATTTTGCCCCTCTCTACCCAGTCGATGTTGGCTAGTCTCTTCTAGTTACTATTAAAGTGCAAGTTTGGTTCTCGCTGAATTCCCCATACTTGCGACCTTGTGTCACATCCTTCTCGCGGCGAACAGGCAGTATAAATACCAAGAATCCATTTCTTCTATCAAATAGTCTTTTTTTATATAGATACTTTTTGGTTGCGCAGATGTTGCATGTCAAAGACTTAGAAAATGAGATCGACAAGCTAGGTTCAAATCCTGGATGAGGCTGTTTGCATTTCACTTTAATGCTGATGTACCAGAGAAAGTTATGAATCGCTCTTTTCTACCCTTACCTATGGATAAAAAGTTGTACAGCCTGGTTTTTTTTTTAACCCGAATAAGGCAACCTCTTTAGGAGAAGAAAAACAAGTCTGAATTTAAAACCTAGGGCAACTCAACTCAGAAAAAAGAACTTGCTATGAAATCGCAACACCATCCCAAAAATGGTGTGTGTTGTGTCCCTATGCCCTAAAAGTTAATAGACATAAAAAAGATTGGGCATTTTCTTTTCAGTTTTTGTGGCAACTATTGTTTGAAATAAAACCAGTTGTTTCTACACATGCTGTTAAAATTTGCAATCATTTGAAAAAGAATTGATCCAATTATCAGATTACAAAATCAATTAAACCCCCACTCTAGATCTCAAATGACATCGAATATTTTGCAAACATCCTATATATATATATATATATATATATATATATGAAGATCGCATAACCGAGAAACTGTCAGTAATCAGGCGCCTTTGACTTCATGTCCGCGCTACATTAACTTTAATATAAATGGTCTATCAATGATATTGAGCACTGTTTACTTATAATATAGCACCCATACTACATAATATATATATATATATATATATATATATATATATATATATATATATATTATATACAACACACACAAACACACACTCACACACAAACACACATATACATATATATATGCACACATAAGTACTCTGAATTTTTTCTGTCACTCTCTCACACTCACCACACACACACACATATATATACACAAACACACACACATATGCACAACACACCACACACACACACACACACACACACACACACACACACACACACACAAGAATACACCCATAACGCCGATAAACACCTCCAAACTTTTATATCTCAACAAGCTCGAAAAGAATTCTCTTTTTCATTCAGTTTTTCCTTTTTCTTTGCCCCCCCCTTTTTTTTCATTTAATTCTTTTTTCTATTTTTTCCTTTGACAAGAAGCGTGACACTTGTTTACAAACGAGTTGCTCGAACGCACACACATTTTCTCCCCCCCCCTCCTCGCTCCTCGTCCTCAGTGATTTAGTACCGTCTCCTCAGTCGAGCATCACAGTTAAGGTTAACGAGCCAACACGAATGCTGTATAAATCCATCAATTTGGCCCTGTTTAATCGCCAGCGGACCATCAAAAACTTTAACCATTTTTTTTTTTTGCTCTTCCCTCTTTCGCGCGCAATTTTTTGTTATTTTTTGGCTCTTTTTATTATAATTCTTTTACGCGAGGCTTGACAGTTTTTTTCTTCTCTCGTCTAAGAGTCTCCATACATGTCGTCTTTATCTGCAACAACCATATTTTTTTATAGTTTTTTTCTTCTCATCAAATGTTACATTTTTTCAAGAATAATCGAGTCACGTGACGGTACAGACTTGTGACACCGCGTCCTCTCTGATGATGATACGGGTGCTAGCTACCATATCTCGAAAGCAATTAAAACCTGATAAAACACGCTTGTCGACTCCACCTGTGTGGTCCGATTTTATAACAGGGAAGTTAGGGGTTTATCACCTTTTGTATTGGTGAACGAACTAGTTCTGAAAACTATTACTATTGTAGAGTAGTAAAGTCGACGCAGTGGAATACTGTCGGTATCAGACGGACAGTGAGGGAGTGAGTGAGTCTATCACCTTTTCACTAGCGCTAGGCCAGGGATATTGTTTATGCGTCTGAGGTGGAACTAACATTAAACCCCCCACTTTACCGAATGCGAAACCTTGTAGTTCCTAGGCGAATGTAAGTAGTGAGTTGACAGAGTGGCCTATTGTCGGTATCAACCGGATAGCGAAGGAGTCTATCCCCATTTCCCTAGCACTAAACCGAGGAGATTGTTTTCGCGTCTTGGGTGGAACGCCACACCTAATATCAGCTCCCCACTTACTGAACGCGAAACCTTGTGTTCCTAGGCGAATGTAAGTAGTGAGTTGACAGAGTGGCCTATTGTCGGTATCAACCGGATAGCGAAGGAGTCTATCCCATTTCCCTAGCACTAAACCGAGGAGATTGTTTTCGCGTCTTGGGTGGAACGCCACACCTAATATCAGCTCCCCACTTTAGTGAACGCGAAACTTGTGGTTCCTGGGCGAATGTAAGTAGTAAATTGGAGAAGTGGCCTATAGTCGGGTCAACCGGGTCAGCGAGGGATACTTTTATGTCGTGATCGAAATTCAATTGAGGTTCCCAATTACGATATGAAGGCTACCGAAGAGAAATTTCCCGACTTTGACAAGAATTACCTGAAGAAGGCCCGAGGGCACATCGACTGAAACGTTGTGTATAAAACAATAAAAATGAGAACAATAGTCCGTATAATCCAAATCTTATTATAATGGAGATTGTGTGTTTATCTATCTGTAACCAAAACTATATTCCTACTCAAGTCACAGTTCCCTTAGTTATTTATGTCACATTCTCCATTATTTTATTTATATCTAAACCCTAATTATTAATAAGATTGTTTTACATTATTAATACTGTTGACCATATATACATACTAATAACATACATTTGTATTTATATATATAACAAAAGAAGAGGTTTACAGTATAAATGGGAAGGTTAATTTCCATATTGATACTAAAATTTGATTTTAATAAATATGTGCTTAGTATTATTGATTTCAAATTGTTTGGTTTTATCTTAATGAATATGAGCAAAAATCTCGAGGATAAATCTTAAAAGAAATTCATTAACAAGAAGAAATAACTGTCATTTTATTCTTTCATTCCCTTTTTAGCAAAATAGTTAAATTAGAAAAAATTAGCAATGAAAGACGGGAGTGATGGAAGAGTAAGTTTCAGTTGTTCTATTTTTCGATTATACCCACCTCTGTTTCAAATCTTCTTATCTGTATTCTTATTTAGTTTCATTGACCTTTCTAATTTGATATATTTTGTTACATTAAAACTTGAACAGTTGCACACAGAGGGTGTATATATTTGCTAGTAATTTCAATTAATATTGTTATTCAGATTACCCGAACCGTAACTGCGGCTTTAACTAAGATTTAATAAATCATGCATGCTTGATGCCACTTAGATGCTGTCTATTTATATCCATTGACTTTTATTATTGGCACAACTTCAATCCTTATATCTGCAATTTGTTTAGTTCTCAGGCAAGGTTTTGGTTCATTATTATTCTCATTTCTCGTGTTTTATTTGCTCGAAGGTCTTTAAAAAAATTTTTTTTTTTGTACAATTTCAATCCTCATGTTCTGTAGTTTGTTTAGTTCTCAGGCAAGGTCTAAAGTCGGTAAAATCCCGCATGCAGACTACGTAAATGATCTAGTGCTTCTAGCAAATACACCTGCACAAGCTGAATTACTGCTGCATAGCATAGAGAAACATGGGCTTCAATGTGAATTCAGACAAAACTGAGTACGTGAGTTTTAAACAATCGATGGTAAGCCTCTGAAAACAGTAGACCAGTTCACAAACCTAGGTAGTAATATCTTATCTACTGAAAGCGATATCAATACATGCATAGGAAAGGTATGGACTGCTATAGATAGTTAATCAATCAGATGGAAATCTGATCTCACTGATAATATAAAGCGAGAATTCTTCCAATGCATAGTCGTGTCAATGCTACTGTACGTTAGCACCACTTGAACCCGAACGAAGAGCTTAAAGAAAAGGATAGATATGAGCTGCTCATGGATGTTGTATGCTGTCTCAGAAAATACTGAAAGCAGTATCCAACAAGAAAACATCTGTATGGTCAACTCCCTTCTATCACACAAACCCTCTGGGTGAGGCGAACAAGACATGCTGGATACTATTCGAGAATTGAATAAAGTAAAGTCGTCAGGGTGACCTAAAGTCGGTATCAACCAGACAGCGAGAGAGTCTATCCTCCTTTCACTAACGCTAGGCCAATGAGATTGTTTTAGCGTCTGAGATGGAGTGCCACACGTACTCCACACTTTACCACACAGATCCCTGTGCAACTCATACGCTGAGTTGGCGAGGACCGGTATCGAACCCGGAACCTTGTGGTTCCTAGTCGGACGCTCTACCGAAAGGCATTCTTCTATGAACAGCTACACATGGACACACCAGTGTAGGTGACCAACAAAAACCTACATCAATCAACTCTGCGCGGTTTCTGAATGCCGCGAAGAAGACCTGCCAGGGACTGGTGGCGAGAGAGTCATGGTAATCGATGCTGTCAGACAGAACTAATGATGATGATGATGATTAGGATTTGTTGTGTTTTTTTTTTTGTTGTTTTTTGCTATTTTCTTTGAAGTTTTTTTTTATTCAAATCAAATTTTGTCGAGGAAATTATTAGTATTTTACATCCTTATGTACTGCAGTTTGTTTAGTTCTCAGGCAAGGTTTTGTTCTTTATTATTCTCATCTCTTGTGTTTTAGTTGCTATTTCATTTGAAGTTTTTTTTTCATCAAATTTGTGTGGAAATTATTATTCGCACAATTGTTTGTTTCTTAAGCAAGTTTTTGGTTCATTGTAATCTGGCTTCTAGTAAATACATCTGCATAAGTCGAATCATGCTACATAGCACAGAGAAGGTGGCAGAAGCATTGGCCTCAATATGAACTCAGATAAAACACTAGTTCTCAAGCAAGGTTTTGTTTCATTATTATCCCCATCTCTTGTGCTTCAGATGCTATTTCATTTGAAGATTTTTTGGAGGAAATTATTATTAGCACAATTTCAATTCTTATGTTCTACAGTTTGTTTAGGTCTCGCGCAAGGTTTTGGTCCATTATTCTTTTCGTTTGTTATGTGTTTTAGTTACCATTTCCTTCCTTTCTTTGAAGCTTATATTTTTTTTTCAAATCAAATCAACCGCAAGTCGCCTGTTTTCATTTCCAGCTATGTAAAGCGTCCCATTACAACGAGGCACATGTTTTATTGGCGGCAAAATAAGGTGTGCTGTCTTTTTGAGGTGTCAGCGCAGTGCCAATACATCTGCTAGGCAGAAACAGACGCCCTTACAAAAAGAAAAAAAAATGGGTCTGTGTGTCGATCCCAGACATCGCAGAACTTGGCCTGTAAAATTCTTCCTCCTCAACATCTCTCTCTCTCTCTCTCTCTCTCTCTCTCTCTCTCTCTCTCTCTCTCTCTCTCTCTCTCTCTCTCTCTCTCTCTTTCTGTTCTTCCCTTTTTACCCCGATACTTCAGTTGCGAAGTTCCGTTTCAGGTTGATTGTTTTTTAAGTATTTAATTTTATTTATTTTAAATTTTCAAACGTCATGTGGTCAACACTCTCTAGTGTTAAGTCTTTTATAGATTTCTAATACAATGCAAAGGTTGTTATTTTAAGTCTAACCACTCCTTCACTCGTTTTAATTGGTCGATACTTAGATTTCTTTTTCTTTTGTTATTATAGTTGTTCTTTGTTGATTGTTGTTATTGTTTTTTTATATATAGAAAGAAAGTTCTTTGAAGTCGTAACCATTTTTTTTTTTTTTTACTTCGCCTCCCGAACCGCCGAGTTCTTCCAAAAATAGATATTCTATAACAAAAGAGATACTCAGACTATAGTTGTATAAAGTTATGAACTCCTTCAGTTTTCTCAAGATTCGGCTTTGTTCATTTATGAAATTATTATAACGTTTTTCGTTTTCATTTTTTTTTGTTGTTTGTGTTTTCTTTTATTATTTTCTCTTTGAATATTTTATTTTAGGTTTGGTCCGACGCGAATTCTTCCTTATGGTTCCATAACCACTTGTTTGGCACTTGGACAAAAATGTGCTTAAGTGGGTGAGAAACAGAATTTCTTGAGGAGTCCTTTTCTTGTTTTGTGTTTTATTTTGTTTTTGTTTATGATTCCTTGGGGTGGGGGCGGGTGGTAAGTAATTCAACATTTTGCGTACAAATAACCTTTTTTTTTTCAACTATTCTTTCTTCCATTCATTTCTGTTCTTTTTTCCTGGTCTTTTATCTCAGATGCCAGCAAACATAAGGTTCTTCAAGTTCTTCAAGTTAATGGCACTTCCGTTAAGGAGAAACTAATCCATAAATTCATTCTGGATTACTTCCTGGAAGGTTGGTTTGGTTTGGTTTGTTTTACGCCATATCAATCTCAGTGGGTCATTTAATGCCGACAAACCTTTGAAACAAATTTATTCTTAATTGATACTCATTTTTTTTTATAAAGACATTTTTCTATTTAACCCATAGATGGGACCCTAACTGGTACTACAACTCCGAGTCAGAGTGGACCAGGGAGCAATGGTGATGAAGGGATGGTCCACATTCTCTAAATCTCCAGAACTGGAACCTTAATATAATAGAGTTTACCTCCATTCCCAGGACATGAAGACCCTCAGTCACAGCATTCTAGCACTCCTGTGATAAAAAAGGGATGGCACTTGCCATAAGGGCAATAGGGTTGAGACAATCATATAGGTGTTAGGGCTTGACATGATCAACCGATTGATCGGAGAGGGCCTCTCCGACCGTCCGTCAAGTAAGGGCCAAAATGAACTGCTCATCCATCACGGGTCGCCACCCACGGCCAACAGATGGCCCCATTTGGGCGGATGGGGGTTCTTACCCCTCTGCAGAGGTGAAGTCGGAGTATTCTAATGCCCCTTTACGTCGGGTATATAAATGGCGAGAGAGAGTGAGAGAGTTCTTAAGCGGGTCTATTTCGTCAAATGACCATCTTCTTATGGGTTGCTTTCCTCCTCTGGTCGATACGGTTTCTGTTATTCTGGACTACGGTTGTCTGTACTCATTTCCTTTAAAAAGGTTTTTAACCGTGCAGTGAGAAGTTGGCATACTTCGAAACATACTAGTCCTTTGGACGAACCGCCAAGATCTAAGTATTCAAGCTCAGCCCCTTCTTACACCTTGCTTTCAGCCAATCAGAAACCAACGGTTTGCTCAGCGAAAGATTAACTGGTTGTCAGTCACTACTTATAACGGTTATAATGATAATTTTCCATTTGCCATACCGTTATTTAAATTTTAGTACACTTACAGTCATAATTAGTAGGCTACCCACGAATAATGTAACAAACAGCCAATAAACTCCATAGCGAGTCAGACACTATTTATAGAATTTGTATTGTAATCCATTATAAATAAGGACAAATAAATTAGGTGAAGTACTCTATAATTAACATTTAAAATTTATCTCCACTTGAAAAACGATAATGATCCGGACGAACGCGAACGTCAACCTACAGTATTATGACTAAGTTACAAATTGTGTTAGTAATTTGCTTTATTCTCTTAGCTCCATTTCTAAAGCTGTTGCAATTTACCACTTATACTTTGTTATGGTAATAAACATTAAAAAATTAAACACACAAACACCCACTCAAAGACACATACAGATATATATATATATATATATATATATATATATATATATATATATATATATATATACGCTCCTAATTTCAGTTGAGCACTCTATTTAGGAGGAATTTAATTGCAAAATTCACCGTATTCGGCGTTAAGCTAAATCTCACTTTGTTTACAAAGTTTGAGAACTCTTAGTGAATTCATTTCCGCTTAGAAATATAGCGATTAAATAGCCTGCTATACTTGGCAGCTGATTGTAGCCGTATGGGTAAGAAGGTTCGGCGAGCGTAAGTTCGTTCGGGTCTCGAACCCGGCCAGAGGCAGCTGCTAAAAATGGTATAACTGCACTGATGAGAGGTGATACCTCGAAACACGTGTCTGTAGTTTACTCTCTCTCTCTCTCTCTCTCTCTATATATATATATATATATATATATATATATATATATATATAATGTTACTAATAGTAGTAGAGGAAAAGAGTTATGGTTTCAATCCAAATGATTTAATCATGACGCTACCCTATACTTAACTAAGTCGAAGTAATTCCTTCGTTAAACTGCGATAAATCTTTACGACAATAACGTTATTTAATGTTTATATTTTCCAATTACCGCGTATGGCTTATTCTTTTCGTTTATAATTTCTTTAGTTCTCTTTTCTGTATTGTTATTAACTCAATTCTAATAATAAATAATAACTAGTAAAAACAGTTAAAATTTAATTCTAATAATATTTAAGGGGTTTGATATTATTAATTTGTAATTTTTACTGTTCTTTTCAGTATCTCTCCTATTCAAAATTAATAACTATTCCAAAAAATGTTTTTCTGATTTAGTTACTTGGAATGATAATATTCTAGTGACTGGCTCAACCTATGCCTACAATTGCAAATTCAGTTAATTTTATAATTTAAAGGGTTTTTCTTATCCGGGAATCGAATTATAACTACTTTTTGGTTTGGTTTGGTTTTGTTTTGTTTTACGGCATATCAACCTCAGTGGGTCATTTAATGCCGATAAAGTTTTGAAATAAATCAATTCTTAATGGATAATACAATTTTGTTTATCAATTCATGTTTTTCTATTCAACCCATAGATGGGTACTTTTTGGTGTAGACATAGAAAACATGGATCGTTTAGAGATCTGCACATTGATTTTCGTAAAATATTCCTTTCAATAATTGGTGTTATGTTCTGTTCCTTTAAATCCCAAATATAACTAGATAGAGTTGTTGTGTTTCTAAACTTAATATTAGAAAATATTATCTGAATTAAAAATTAGTCATTTCTCTGGATGTTTTTAGATGACGCTTGATAATCTATATTATTTGGATTAATCTATTGACCTCATCTTTATTATTATATGTACACCGTTTCGATCGATGTGCTCTCCGGCCTTCTTCAGTTATTTCTTGTCGGACCTTGGAACCTTCTCGAACTCGGAAACCTTCTCTTCGAGCTCTGGGACCTTCTTGTCGTAACCGGGAGCCTATATCCACTACGCCATGTGTTCAATTGGGGTTAATACAATTCTAAGTGACAGTTATCTCTGGGCTGCTGGTTCAATCATGTTTAAGAGTGACGCCCACATAGAATAATAATTAACACAGCTTAACACTTGTACCCAGTCATGGTTAGCGGAATGAGAGCAGTATAGTCCCGTGGATTAATGAAAGGGTTGAGTCCAAAGTACCGTGATGGCTCCCGATTACTACAAAAAGGTTCCAGAGTTTGAAGAGAAGTTTCCAGAGTTCGAGAAGTTTCCCAAGACCGACAAGAAATACCTGAAGAAGGCCGGAGGATACATCGGCCAAGATTTTGTACAGATAACAATAAAGAAGATGCCAATAGTCTAAATAATCCAAATAATACTAAAAATGCGTCCTTTCAATAAAAAGGTAAAAATTAAAATTTTGTTTTTATAATAGAAAGAAGCTAAGAATTAGAAATATGAATTTTTTCGTATTGCAATTTCTTTTTTTCTTTTTTTCTTTTTTTTTTTTTTTTTTTTTGTTTTCTGTTTATATCTAAAAGCATCTTAAAAGAGGCATCCTTTAGTTTTAAACATTTTCATGATTTTTTAGTTCGTCAAAAAAAAAAAAAAACAAGATTTTTTTTTTTTTTACAATTAGTCTTTAAATTACAAAAAAATTTTTTTTGAAGAAGCATTGAATTCATTTGGTTTAGTTTGGCTTCTTTGTTTAATAGTATATCAACCATCGTATATTATTTAATATTGAAGCCATTTTTGTAGGAGAGCATTAGGGTAATTAGTAAAAAAATTTTAAAAATAATGTTGTACTTTTCTTTATCATAAACATATTAAGATGTATACGCGATTTTAATTCTCAAGGACATCTCTTTTCTGCATTGTAGGCGACACGTAGATACCAAATCAGACGCGACTATTTATATATATATATATATATATATCTATACACATATGTATGTGTGTATGTTCTTTATTAAACATGTTTATTCTGAGTTTCGAACAACCGTTTTTAGCTTTTAATTAATGAATTTAAAAAAAGAAAAGGAATTCAACCTAAAATAAAAGCAAGAAACAGATGATATACCGCAGAGACTATTACAGATGCGGACTGTGCATAACTGCTGTTTAGCCAATAGAAGACGGTAAGGGGCCATGTGACCTAAAAAAGAGGGTGTTGCAAGATGATAACGGTCGTACAAAATAGGAACACGAATATTGATATATCTTCTATTTCTATTATCTATTAATAATGGAGATTCGCTTCCGGTTTTTGTCTGTAACAAAAACTACGTCACTGCTTACGTCACTATACCCGAAATCGTCATAACATAGAATAATTTTTTTTTTTTTTTAAATAAGTTTTAATAGATACATCCCCAGTATCATATATTTATATATAGTTTGTTTTATTTTAATAGATATTCAAAGCAAATAGAACTTAGTTTCGATTTCAAATCGTTTTATTTATTTTATTTTTTTTTACTCGTTTAATAAATTTGATGATTCATGATTTATGGTTCAAACTCTCCGACCTTTAATTTTTAACTTCCACCTCCTCAAGCAATATCTTTCAAAAATGTATTTTTACATCGCCCGGAGGGTGTTTTTTATTTTGCTAGTAGATATTAATAATGTTATTTAATATGGTGCTGAAGATCGAATCGGTTGGGGTTCAACATTTTCTTTTAGAATATATTAAAGAATAATAAGCGAAAACGCTTCATCTTAGAAATTCTTTTGAAGTTACCCAGGCTCGACCCCCTAACGACTGAATTTATTTTCCTCTCACAGACATACAGGCCATTTTTAAGAGTATTAGATTTTCACATAGCGCTCCATACTTCGGGCCTTGTGCCAAACTAAGGCAAGCTTAGTAAATTAAAAATCGTTACATCCAGACGTCAGGCGTGCTTAGCATTATGGTTATCGACATAGGAAATGGAATCCACGACTCGAGTTCGAATCTTAAAGAAATCTGTTTGCATTTCCCTTCGCAATAATGCCCTTGCGAAATGCATAAATCCAACAACCTCAACAATGGATAAATAGTAGTGCAGGCTAGTCGATTTACTGATTGATTATTTTAACGGCATATCAACCCGTTTAGTGCTATTTTATGCCTAGAAGTTAGGGAATTGAGTTCATTGTACGTTCACATTTACATTTTTGTGTAGCTATTACTTAAGATTTTTCTTTTTTGCACACTGTCCGATTAAATACTAATAATGTTTAAATAGAAATATTCGGCTCATAAATAGGACTCTAACAGGTAAAACCATTTCAAGTCATAGTGGATCTGGGAATAATGACAATGAAGGAGCACTTCACATCCGCCAAAGCGTCAGAACTATGACATTACTACCAGAAGCAGTTTATCTTACTGTTATCATCGTAAAATAGAATGACAGCGATTGAGTATGAGGTCACAAAATTAGTCAATGTTAGCTGTAAACCTCGTATAGGCTACGTTAAAGCAAATAAAATCAGCATCATATTATGTTTCATTTAAATTTTAAGACCAAAATTCCTTCATTTTTTAACTAGCAAAAAAAAAAACATCCTTCGGGCGATGTAAAAATAGATTTTTGAAACATATTGCCTCATGGGTGGGGTTTAAAAATTCAATATCAGCGAGTTTGTACCCTAAGTAAGTAAAATCATCAAATTCATTAAAGGATTAAAAAACAAAACAATTTGAAATGTAAATATGTATTAAAATAAAATAAACTATATATAGATATATAATACTAGTCATGTATTTATTAAAACTTGTTTTAAAAAAACAATGAGGACTGTCTAATGTTGCATGTTCAAATTATGACGATTTTGAGTAATGTGACGTAAGCAGTGACGTAATTTTTGTTACAGACAAAAACTGGAAGCGAATCTCCATTATTAATAGATTGTAAAAATTTGAAAACATTTTTTTAAATAAATTATAATCGGCATTGTTTTGATTTGCATGTCTTTAGAATTATTCTGTAAAGTTACAATATCGCAATTTCTAAGTGATTATTAATCCCATACAGCAATAACTGAATTATGAATTAGTTACATATAAACTATAATTAAATAGATAAACAAATGAAAATAATTACAAGTAAATGCTAAATATATTTTAGAAAATTAGATATAATAAGAAACCAATAAATAAAATAAAACAAGCAATTAATTTTAATATAGTTAAACAATAGATGTTAAAATCAAATATTTATAGAAAAATATGTTGGAAATAGAAAATTTAAAGACTGAAATTCGATTATTCTGTAAAGTTACAATACTGTAATTATTAGGTGATTATTACTCAAATACAGCAACAATTGAATTATGAATTAGGGAACAAACAACGACCATTAAATAAACACTCAAACAAATTACAAGTAAATGATGAATAAATAATTTAAAAAATTAAATACAAGTTTGGTGGTTGGTTTTGAAGGCTATCACAATGCAAGTGTAAAGAAAAATGAGTTAATCATGATGTTGTTTGTTTACCTTTGATTTGTTTTTAAGAAGATTTCTGAAAACTGGGTTCTGGGGCTGTTACCTTGTTATCAGCCTTTGTCCATTCTATTGTATACTTGGAGATATATTCCTTGAAGTTCTCTGCGTGTGTGTATGTGTACATCTGTGTGCGTGTATGTGTGTGCATGTGTGTGTTGTGTATTTATGTTTATGTGTTTGTGTGTGTGTGTTTGTGTGTGTGTGTGTGTATCCAACAATGCCTTAATATCATTCCAGATTTGGCTTATCCTTATTTTTTTGGGGGGGGAGTAACGCAAGGCTTAGTAGTTTGTTTGTTGTTTATTTGTGTGTGTGTGTGTGTGTGTGTGTGTGTGTGTGTGTGTGTGTGTGTGATCTCCAGACATAGCTATGGCGGTGGTTGTTCTTTTCATTGCCTATATCTTTCTGTTCTTCCTGTGTGCTTTGTGTGTGTGCTTATGTGTGTTTGGTATGTGTGTGTGAGTTTGTGTGTGTGTGTGTGTGTGTTGTGTGTGTGTGTGTGTGTGTGTGTGTGTGTGTGCCGTGCTCATATCTATTTGTGTATGTGTGTATGTGTGTGTTGAATTTAAAAAGATTAGAATAAAACTGTTACTTTTATCAAAAATTGTAATCATTACAATTAAAAATGGATTTCCATTTTAACACCAGCTTCTGTTAACTTGGTCTGTAAAAGGTTAAAACAAAACAATAGGCGGTGATACCATAACTTTTATGGTTCTTTTTATTATGTTAACCCTAGCTTGAGTACATTTTACAATTTTATTTTATTTTATTTTATTTTATTTTTATTTCAATTTATCTTATATTAACCATAGCTCAATTACAGAAATTAATTATTAAGAAAATATCAAAGAAAATGTATATATTTTTATTTTTAAATATAAATAAGATACAAATAAACACAAACAAGCAAATAAATTAGATACAAAAATAAATAGATCTAAAAACCAAATAATACTTATATAAAAATATGTTACAGATAGAAAATTTAGCTGAATGTTCAATTTTTTTTTTTTTGCCTAACTTGTTCCTAATAATATTATTTCCCTTAAAACAAAATTAAAAAGAACATAATTTAAAAGAGCATTTGTAGAACTCAAGACAAACGTTATTTCTATATTGTGACCCTCATGACAAATGTCAACATTAAAAAGAAGCTCATAATCCTCAAACAACATTCAATTGCATGTTTGATTTTCTTACCAATGGCTACATAATCAAATAGAACAAAAATTGTAGCTGTATCATTTGGATATTATAAAAAATCTCTATTTAATCCCTGAAAATAGCTGTTTATTTTAGATATTTCTTCCACATTATCTCTTCCAGGTAAATTCTTAAAAACTGCATAACAGCAATCACCTGTTAAGTATAGTATTAAAAAAGAACTCTTTTTTTGTAAGAGCGCCTGTTTCTGACTGTCAGATTTATTGGCACAACGCTAATACTTAAAAAAGACAGCACACCTTATTTTGACGCAAATACAATATGTGCCTCGTTGTA
>CM042143.1:64186867-64221867 GCA_023376005.1 Doryteuthis pealeii | reverse complement strand
GGAGGAGATGCTGTTGCTCAGGTAGCAAATTCCCCTCTCCACACAGCCGCTGTGATCCAAAGGAAAGGTCAGAAGCCAATGCAGTTAGGCAGAAGTGGTGTTGTAGGAGTTGCTGGGTAACAATGGAGTTCAGCATTACACTAACTTAGGGACTCCGGCTTTGGATTTGTTTTCGGGGTTTACTTCCCTAGCCTTTACTTGGGATGGGGTTAAGACACTAGGCAGCAGAGTTTTTATATCGGACTTTTCCTTGTCCTAGATGGGCTTCCAAAGACTAATGAGCCCCTTCTAACTCCTTTGTGGATTTATGCGAGTAGTAAATACTCCAATCCTACTACTGTCTGTGTGGATGACCGTAGGGACTCCTGTAGTTCATCCACCCATTGAAGAATATTTATCTTGTTTTTGGTGATACTGGTTGTTCACACAAACCTCACCGATCAAATGAGGAGTGCCTAGAGAGAGTACCAGTTAAGTAATATTTTAGGTATCTAAGTTTTAACTTAGTATAAGTCCACATGTCCAATAAGGGTCTGAGAACAACGGTACCTTCATGTGAGCATTTTGGGACAAGTCCACTAAAAGCATCTAAGAGGTTCTAACATTTACTGAATTTGTACTAGACATAAGAATTATATATATATATTTTATGGTCGGTAGGCAATGGGGACAAGGATAGGGGTAAAGGGGTTTGACTATGAATGAACAGATATTTAACGCGAGGTAATTTATTTTTGAATATTTAAGAAATTCACATTCAGCAGTTGCTACGTTTATCTTTATACGACAATAGGTCAAATCTTATTATAATAGAGATTGTGTGTCTCTCTGTCTGTAACCGAAATTATATCAATACCAAATCACGATTCCTTTAGTTATTTACGCCACATTCACCATGTTTTTATTCTTATTTAAACCTCATTTATTAAAAAAATATATTTTTCATTATTAATACTTGGCCTTACATACATACTAGTAACATGCAATTGTGTTTATATATACAGCAAAATAGTGGTTTACAGTGTAAACGGGGAGGCTAATTTGCATATTGATCTTAGAAATTTGATTATGATAAATATGTGCTTGAGTATTATGATTTCTAATTGTTTGGTTTTATTCTAATAAATATGAGCAAAAAATCTCAGAGATAAATCTTAAACGAAATCCATTAACAAGAAGAAATAACCCTGATTTTATTCTTTACTTCCTAATCTAACTAAATAAGTTAAAATAGTTTTATTTTATCTACATTCTTATTAGTTTCATTAGTCTTTCTAATTTAATATATTTCATTAAATCAAAACTTAAATACTTGCGCCGGAGGATGCATATTTTTAGCTAGTAAAATAAAATAAAATAAAATAAAGACGACGTTGCAACAGTTAATTAACAGGGAAATGTCTGCGAGCTTGGCACCGTAGAAATGTTATACGAGGCTAAGTGTATCCATAAGGGAGCCTTGGCCAGTCCGAAATTTCAGGAATCTACATTTAAGCAGTTTTCGTTGACAAAGTAAATAGTTTGGCAATTATAAAAAACAACAAGAATAGATGAGAGGAATCTTGAAAGGAATTTGAAATTCCAAACTATACCTATTCCTCCTTTTTCATTCCGTTGCATTGCACTCTTCTTCTTCTTCTTCTTCTTCTTCTTCTTCTTCTTCTTCTTCTTTCTTCTTCTTCATTCTCCAATTTACCGTCACCCTCTTTTTTTTCTTTTCTTCACTTTCTCTCTTTCTCTTCATCACTTTCCGCTATTTCACTTTGTCTGCTTCTTCATCCACACTCTCATTAGTTATTTAATGTTTCGCTTCTTATTATCTCTTTTCATCTCATACATTTCTCTTCTCTCTCTCTCTCTCTTCTCTCTCTCTCTCTCTCTCTCTCTCTCTCTCTCTGTGTGTGTCTCTCTCTCTCTCTCTCTCTCTATTTATCTATCTAACTTATCTAATCTCTCTTATGTTAACCTCTGCTATTTTGTTCTCTCCCAACTTGTCTATCTCCTTCTCTCCCTCCTCCTTCCTTCTCGCTCGCCCCCCTCTCATACTCTCTCTCACTCACTATCTCTATCTCTCTCCCTCTCATATATGTATATTCTATATATATCTATATTAGTGTTCAACTATCTAGTCTATCGTAGTCTCTCTCTCATACTGTTCTGATCTATCTCGCCTCTGTCCTCTTATCTTCACTCTTGTGATCTAGTCACTCTCTCTCTCTCTCTCTCTCTCCTCTCTCTCTCTCTCTCTCTCTCTCTCTCCTCCTCTCTCTCTATCTATCTTCTTCTCTCTCTCTATCTTGTTCTCTCTCTCTCTCTTTCTCTCATCCTATCTATCTATCTGTCTCTCTCTCACCGGCCTCTCTCTCTCCGTCTCTCTCTCTTCTCTCTCCTCTCTCTTTCTCTCTTATGCACTCGTCTCTATCTCCTTTTTCTCTGTCTATCTATCTATCTTCTGTTCTGTCTCTATATTCGTCTTCCTCCCTCCTTTTCTCTCTCTCTCCTCTCTCTCTCTCTCTCTCTCTCTCTCTCTCTCTCTTTGACACACACTCATTGTTCCCCCTCTCTCTCTTACATTTGCTCTCCCCTCTCTCTTTCTTATCTTTCTCTCTGTCTATCTGTCTCTCTCTCCTCATCCATCTCTCTTTCTATCTGTTTTAGCGTTTTACTTTCTTCTCTTCGACCTCAGCTTTTCTCTTATACGAAAAGTATTGTGTTACAGAGATAAAAAAAAAAAACTTTCTTTTTTATTTGCTTTCCCCCTTCTTTTAACCTCGTTCTCCACCCCCTCCCCCACACCACCACAGCAAACGCCACTTCTATCTTTCCTTCCACCAACGTCACGCCCCTTTCTACTCGACACAATAAGCAAACATGCCAGTTCTGTTTTGGCCGATTTCGACAAGTTTATTACACAAACCCGAAACATGGTCGCATTCTAGAGTCTGGCTGCTTATCTGCAGATACATAAGTGGCACTTGATGAGAATGTTAGCGAAATATTTCACCAAACACAGAGATAAACATTTCATTAGTCAAGAGTGGGTCACTTGGCAACTATAATATATATATAATATAATATATATATATATATATATATATATATATATATTGGCTTATGAGATGTCTTTTAAGTCGGTCTCCTTGAATTTGCACAAGCATGTCATGGGTTTCATATATTCATATATTCTCCAAGACTCTTGACGTTTCGCGGTTTTTTTTTCCAAACTTCTTCTCAGCCAGACTGAAACAAAGAATTTATTCTTAGAAAATCGGTTAAGGTCTGCGATGAAGGAAACGGTGTCTGTCTCGTCTCCCGGCCGCAGGATAAAATAAATGTCAGTTTAGATCGGAAATATGCAGTTACGTATATCAATTCTATTAAAGAGATTTCTATATCAGAAGATCTGCTGATATTATAAGGTTTATATCTTTGTCCAAATTGAAATGGAAAATGGCGTAGGAAGACCGTGTTACGCTAAGAGGTTATTGTTTACAACGGTGTTCTCTCAGCGGTTCACAGCGACACACAAGTGAGTCGTAAAACAGTAAATGCAAAACCAGCAGAAATGAAATGGATTCTATTTTAGAATTTCATAGATTTTCGACAGAAATTTAATTTGAATTTTCCTTCAAAGATTATGATTGCGTTCTTAACCCATTCATAAGACACACAGACATGCACACACACGCACACACACACACAACACACACACAACAATATATATATATATATATTATAATATATATATATATATCATAGAAAGGAAGGAAGAACTACGGTGTTGAGTTCTCCTTCCTTTCTATGATAAATATTGCACTGTATATAATCTAAAAAGTTTATCATACATTGAACTCTCCTTACTGATTTAAAGATTCGCTCTATTTATACATACTGGATCATACAATATTAATACAGTGTATCTTAGAAATCACATATGGAAAATCCCTTACTACCAAGTTTTGGATAATCTATATATAATATATATATATATATATATATATATATATATATATATATATATATGTGTGTGTGTGTGTGTGTGTGTAAGGATATGAAAATACACAATGCTGTTAAAATGAAAATATTTTATATCATATTCATAGCTAACATTGAACAATATTTCGATTTATATAAATCATCCCAAGGCTTGTTTGTAATCCGGACTCATCGAGAGAGAAGCAGAAAATAATTTAAATTCAAAACGGAAGCATTGATGTTCCAAAAAGCGTGCAAGCCATGCGATCGTTTCGTCATTAGCACACCCGCTACGCGTTTCTCCGCCAACGATATAATTGTATATCTTTAGTGTAACAGTTTTTGAAAGAAAAAGACATATTTCAAATTCAAAAGTAGAAAAATTCTCTTTTTCAAAAAGGAAGAGTTTTAACCAGTTCATGGTCAGCCTGCAACTGATTTTTCAGAAAAGAAATATTTTGTCAATTATTTTTTTAAATTACTTAAAAAATATATGAATGGTTTAAGGGTTTATTGGGATAATGTGAAATTTTAATTTATTAGGAAGTATATGTCAGAAATGGTTATGTGAAGGGGATTTTATGATTTCTGAGTACAAGTGTCGCTGAATAAGGGGATATATTTAAAAAAAGTCCTGTCTTTGGGGGATGGTTTGATGTGTAAGAATAACGCAAGATTCCATAATTCTACGTAGTATTCTATTGTGCATGTGAGTTAATATTTTGGCACCTTTAAAATCAAAGGTATGGTTATTTTCTAAAATATGTTTAGCTAAGGCGTTGTCTAGAAAACCTCGTTTAATATGATATCTATGTTCAGAGACCCGTTTAGATAAAGATCTAGAAGTCTCTTCTACATATTTTTGTTATAATTTAAGCAATCTATTGTGTAGACCCCTGCTTCGGAGTGTGTGCATTTATAATTATTTTTATTCTGTAAAATGTTTTTGATTGTTTTCATGGAGTAACTGTCTTAATACCTATCTCTTTTAGCTTTCTATTTCTTTCATCAGGGATTGGATTATTGGGAAGTATGATATACCTATCAGAATCGTTATTGCTGTTATGTTGTGTGTTATTCGGAGATGTAGTGTTATTTTTTCTATTGTGTATTTTCAAAGCCTTTTTTTAGCACGGTGTATGAAATTTAAAGGGTATTGTAATTTAAGAAAAGACTTTTCAATAATATTAAATTCCTCTTCTAAATATTTCTTATTGCATATCCTAAGTGCTCTAAGAAAGAAACCTATTATGATACCGCTCTTTATCCTATTGTTATGGCGGGAATAAAAATGGATGTAGTCATTTTTGTTAGTATTCTTATGATAAACTTTAAATTCTAAAATGTTAAAAATTAATTAAAATTCGGGTAAAAAATGTTGATGATGAATTTCTGTATTAAATTAAACATGCCACCATAAAGTTTAACAAATTCTTTAATTTTATACACCGGTCTGTGAATTGATCTAAAAAATGTTAAACGGTTCGCAACTTCCAAAAATTTTAGAAATATTGCTATAGAAGATTCCTCCTCATAACTAAATGTATGTATGAAAGTTGATAACTAAAGGAAATTTTACATCTTATTATAATGGAGATTGTGTGCTTGTCTGTCCGTAACTGAAAGTATATTACTACTCAAGTCACAATTCCCTTAGTTATTTACGTCACATTCTCCTTTATTAGTGATAATTACAACTAAAATGTAGTTATTGTTTATAATACGTGTGTCTAAAAATGGTAGGGTGTGGTTTTATTCAAGTTCATGAGTGAATTTAATGGAGGGTTCCACATCATTTACTTTGTCAATGATATCAGTTAAATTACAGTTTTGGGGGTAAATGAATAACGGGTCATCAATGTAACGGAAAAAAAATTAGAGTTATTAGGTAGAACATATTTAAAGGGAACGGATTCTTAGTATTCAAGGAATAAGCACGCTAATACACTACTCAAAGGTGATCCCATAGGTAACCCGAATTTCTGTTTATAAAAAGTTCCGTTATATTGGAAAAAAACAATTTTTAGTGCAAAGTCTGCAAATTTGGATTATCTTGTTTACAGGTAATGGAGATGTAGTATTAATTTTGTTGAGATGATTTTCTAAACGATGCATTTGTCATTGTATTTTAGGTTTGTTTCAGTCAGTGGCGATGACTTGCATTCAATAGCTGTCTTCTCTTTGTAGACCAAGTTGGCAGTGCTGAAATTCACAAAAGGGAAATTAGGTTTTTATAAAACAACGTTGGCAAAAATATGGTAAAATAGCTATCGTGGTAAAGAGCAGAAAATGAACAACGTTGATAATTTTTAGAAATATATTTCCAATTTTAATTTATATGTAGGGTTGCCGTATTTCAAAAGTATACACATTTTTTTTTAAATTATGTGCGGCACCTGTTGATTGGCAGGTATTAATCCACGGACCGAGACAGTTCCGGCGGACCGGCAATGAAAGACTCTGTTCTATTGAACTTGGACTATAAACCAAGACTGGAGATGTACATTAATTCCTGACCACTGACAATACCTTTCGTCCTGATTTCCAATGCGTTACTAAAGTAATATCATTTACAGTTCATTACTACAGAAAATGTGTATTATTTACGTTTTTTGGACTGTTGGCTCATCTTTAATGTTATGTACACGACGTTTCGGCTGACATTCCCTCCGGCTTTTTTTGGTGTTTCTTGTCGAACTCGGAAACTTTTCTTGTTGAACTCGCTGTTAAGTATCTGGCCGCCATCATTGGCCAGTTGAGAAGGACTTAAAGTAAGTAAGTCCTGAGTTATAGAATCCTTTGGTAAGTGAATAAGTCCTAAGTTTTGGAATCCTACGTAGTGTCAAAAGGTCCAGTGATATGATCCGTCGTCCACGAAGATCCAAGTAGTAATGATGAGGTATGACCTGAACAGCCAGAATAAATAATAATATCAGCAGGAGAGCACTTCCAGTGATTGGACAAGAAGTTGGTCACATGGTTGTCGGCGAGTCTATAAGTAGAAGCGGATATCTGGAACACTCGCAACTTGAGTAAGTTAAAAAAATCATGTATAATAAGTATATATGTAAATTCTAAGTAAAAAAAAGCATTGGGTTTATAGGTTCCAGAAATTCATTGGTAATTGTTCAATTTGACACATGGTGTAACGGATATAGTTGTTGAGTTAATACACTTCTGAGTGATGATCATCTGATGGTTGCAAGTTCAATCCTGACTAAAGGTAAAAATCACATCGAATACATAACATGGTCTGACACTTGTATCAGATGACGAAAAGAGAACACTTTCATCCAATGGATTAGATCAGGGGTCACCAAACTACGGCCCACAGGTCGGATCCGACTCACGAAGGCATTTTATTAGGCCCGCCGACGGTACTTGAATTTGTTTGATAAGACCTACGGAACGCGAGACGTTCTGATAACATTTAAATTTAAACAACATGTTAAGCTTACTAAATCTTTATGGACTTGACTACGGAATCAACCCATCGAACGAAATTGAATGGTAAATATTTGAAAGCAATTCTCTTGATTGGATGTAGCAATTTCAAACCAAACATTGACGATATCTTGAAAGGCAAACTTCAGTTTCACAAATCTCGCTAAAACTTTCTGCTAATGTTGCATTCTTTGATAAGGTTTAGTGTGATACACAGGACACTCCCTTTTGGAGAGGATTTTACCCCTCTGTAGAGGATGCAGTCAGAGTATCCTTTGTCCCGTCGTCATGGTAATATCAGAAAATAGTATTCTGCAATAACCAGAAGGTTTTACGTATATTGACCCATTTTTATAGTAAATATTTATGAGAATACAAATTGCCTGCACTTAGTATACGTGTCGTGGTCTAGAGAATGAAAAATATACTGGCTGACACACCCGGATATAACTGATAAAAGGTTTTGAGATAAATTCTAAATAATACTTCTATATTTCTTCATCAAATGAAACATAATTTAAAAATAAAATGTTTTCCATAGTTCGGGTGTAATGTATTTTGTAAAACGATTTTCTCTTCATGCTGTGTAAAAAAAGGCAGAATCAGCAAATCGTGTTCAATATACAAGGAAATGTATATATCATTGTTCATATTATTAGTGTGTATGGTTGGCACTATTATACTAGAAAAAGCAGTAGTAATCTAACATACAGTGTTATTAGAAGAGTGCTCAATATCTGCGATAGAGCGTTGATAGATGAATGTTTATTTGAAGTGAGCAAATAAAAGGTTTAGCTTTTATTTATTTACATGGGAATAATATTAGTAAATATTGTTCCCATGTAAATAAATAAAAGCTAACCTTTTTATTTGTTCATTCATTCATCTATCATTGTTCCTATATAGATGTCAATGGAGGCGCGTGGTCTAATTGTCAGAGTCGTAGGAAATGGACTCGTCGACCCGAGTTCAATACCTGGATGAAGCTGTTTGGATTTCACATGGCGCTAATACCCTTGAGAAAGGTAAGAGTCCAATTCTCGCTCCAATTATGGGCAAATAGCAGGGCAGACTGGACTCTTTAACCATGGCTAGGTAACCAGCCTAGAGAAGGAAAACTTTGAGTTCAAACCTGTTAAACTCCGCTTATGTAATTTACCTTGTCTCACATCCTGCTTGTGCGGAGGGGTTGGTAAATATATCTTAAGTAAACACATCAGGCGTTGTAATAATTAAATTATCATGCAATGGTATATCCACAGGTGTCGCTAGTATATATCAGCTTGTATATATATATATATATATATATATATATATATGTATATATTAATTACAGGAATATTGTTTGACTGCGACCCTGGGTTTCATGTCTTTCTTTTTGGCATTCATTATGAATGGAAAGAATTTTTGAAAAATCGAAAAAAATATGGTCATTTTTTTTAACTTTGGGATGTTGAATTGCCTACCAGTCTGCACAGGCTCTTGGCTTTCATTTTTCATTTATAAATATATGTACATGATTATTGCTCTTGTGTTCATATATACATGCATCCACGCACACACGTAGGTATGCTTCCTTCCATATATATGAACACTTATGTATGCGTACACGCATATACATATACACATATGTGCACAATATATATATATATATATATATATATATATATATATATATATAATGATGATGATGATGATGATGATGAGGATTATTTCATGCGGAGTTCAACTGTAATGTTACACGTTAACAATAGTGAGAGCTCGCCGTGCCAAGTACCAGTACGGACGGACAGAGCAATATAGGGAATAAATGAAAGAAGCATACTTAAAGTTTTTCCTTCATTTATTCACTATATATATATATATATATATATATATATATATATATTATTATTATTATTATAATGGAGATTGTGTGTTTGTTTGTCTGTAACCGAAACTATATTACTATACAAGTCACAATTCCCTTTGTTATTTACATCACATTCTCGATGCTTTTATTTTTTTAGTTAAACCTCAATTATTAATAAAAATTGTTTTACATCATTAAGACTGTTGACCATACCTACATACTAATAACATGCAATTGTATTTATATATACAACAAAATAGTGGTTTACAGTGTGAATGGGAAGGCTAATTTGCATATTGATCTTAAAAGTTTGATTTTAATAAATATATGCTTAGTATTATTGATTTCTAATTGTTTGGTTTTATCTTATTGAATATGAGCAAAAATCTTGGATAAATCTTAAAAGAAATTCATTAACAAGAAGAAATAACTGTAATATTATTCTTTACTTCCTATTTTAACTAAATAGTTAAATTAGGAAAATTTACCAATGAAAGACGGGAGTAATGGAAAATGATGGAAGAGTTAGTTTCAAAGTTGTTCTATTTTTCAATCATACCCCCTCTGTTCAAAATCATTTTATCTGCATTCTTATTCAGTTTCAGTAGCCTTTCTAATTTAATATGATATTTCATTATATTCAAACTTAAATACTTGCACCCGAAGGGTGCATATATTTGCTAGTATATATAATAAAAAAGAAGGCCCACAAAATTGATTATGTTTTTAGAATTTTTTAATTTATTTTTATATTACAAATAAAGTTAAATCTTTCAAATAAAGATAAATTATAAGATAAAAAAATTTTTTTTCTAAAAATAGAATTCATTTTGCGGACCTGCTGTTTTATCAAATATTTATATATATTTAATTTTCTCCCGTTGGAGCCATAACAACACTTTATGCATTTATATATATATATATATATATATATATATATATATGGAAAACATTTGTGCTTAGATTAGAAGCATAGAAAAATATAAAATAGTAAAAAAAATCTAAGGGATAAACATTGTATTGCTTTTGATCCTCTTTGTTTTATCCAATATTGGGGGTTTCCTTCGCCCTTATTCAAAGATTTCTGTAGACAGACTGAGTATAATTAAAACAAAAGATAAAACAAACATGAAAAAGCGTTGTGTAGCCGTTCGCGCTATCTTAAACCGAGTGATATAACCTGCTTCAAATTCATCAGGGCATTACCTTATGTATTTTTTTTTTGAAAACAAGTTCAATATAAGATCGTAAATGCCAATGCAACGCATTAAAAAAGTTGAATAAATTGAAAAGAAAAAAACAAAAAAAACAAAACGAAAAATATTCTGTTCCCCAACTTTTTCATATAGTCATATTCATTGGGTGCATTTGCATTTGCATTTTCTGATATATATATATATATATATATATATATATATATATATATATATATAATATATATATATATATATTTATACCCCATAGCTGGAGGGAGAATATATGGATTCATACCTTTACCCTTGGGAAAGGTATGAATCCATATATTCTCCCTCCAGCTATGGGTTAAATAGTAGAGCAGACTGGGCCCTTCATCCTTGGGTAGGTAACCAGTCTAGGAGAGGGATAACTCTGAATTCAAAATTCCTGATGTCGGTCGTTGATTGGGTTTGTGGCAACCCTTGATGCACTAATCCTTTCCTATCGACTGTGCCAAAAAGTGCGGATGGTTCAACTCAAGTCTTCACCACTATAAACAAATCACTGTGTGGGTGTTCATTGTATGAACCCTCATGCGTCGAAATCGACGAGAGAGTCCATAATATATATATATATATTTGGAGGATATGTGCTTAATTGAAGTCGTACCTAATTTTGAAAATTAATTAGTTAATAATTAATGAATTTTAAGCGGGCATATATGTTCAAATGTAAGGCTAAACGAATCGAACATTTGAACATATATGCCCGCCTAAAATTCATTAATTATTAACTAATTAATTTTCAAAATAAGGTATGACTTCAATTAAGCACATATCCTCCAAAAATTGTCGGCTTAAAGCCATATAAAAATAAACACCTTTGTTTGTTTACATAACCTCATATATATATATATATATATATATATATATATATATATATTTTACCATTATATTCTATAGATTAATGGGTGATTTATTGTCCTTGGATTCAAACCATCATATGTTTTTTTCTCAGATAAATCACCTTGGAAATGACATTCAAATAAATATACATTATCAACCGCGTTCTTGCTTTATTTAACCGCGTGTATTCCTCGTGCGTGTGTGATGTTAAAATAACATTCGGAAAGATTTTCCTTTTAAGGTGGTTGTTTCTCTGTTGTTACTTTTTCAGTGCATCTTAATGATAATTTCTTTCTGTGTGGATATGATCTGAATATTTCCGATTTAGTGTTTAGATGTTTTTGCATTGGATTTAGTCCTTGTAGGAATATTTCGGCAGAGCATAATCCACATCTCTTGAATCCATTAATATATGGTTTGTGCTGTTCTAAAATCTTCCACTATTTTATATGGGATCCCTTGGACTTTGTACTCCCATACGCAGTTTGCGAGCATTGTAGCTGCTCTCTTTTTCTCGTTCCTGATATATAAATAAAATAAACCGCATATCTTATTATAATGGAGATTGTGTGTTTGTCTGTTCCTTAACCGAAACTATATTACTATACAAGTCACAATTCCCTTCGTTATTCACATCACCTTCTCCATAATTTTATTTTTATTTAAATTTAAACCTCAATTATTGATAAAATTGTTTTACATCATTAAGACTGTTGACCATATCTACATACGCAGAACATGCAATTGTATTTATATATACAACAAAATAGCAGATTATAGTGTGAATTGGAAGGCTGATTTGCATATTGATCTTAAAATTTGATTTTAATAAATATATGCTTACTATTATTGATTTCTAATTGTTTGGTCTTATCTTTTTGAATATGAGCAAAAATCTCGGGACAAATCTTAAAAGAAATCCATTAACAAGAAGAAATAACTAATATTATTCTTTACTTCCTATTTTAACTAAATAGTTAAATTAGGAAAATTTACAATGAAAGAGGGGCGTAATGGAAAATGATGGAAGTGTTACTTTCAAAGTTGTTCTACTTTTCAATCATACCCCCTCTGTTCCAATTTTTTTATCTGCATTTTTATTCAGTTTCATTAGCCTTTCTAATTTAATATGATATTTTATTATTTTAAAACTTAAATACTTGCACCCGTATATATAAAAACACTTGTATATATAAAAACATTAGTGAATGAGAGAATAACGGCCAAGAGACGAGGGGTCACGTACGCAGAATGATGAACAGTCCATGTCTTTTCATAAGCACGTTACCGTGAAGACAGGCAGCCGCAGAAAAATGCTGCTCAGAAACCAGTAGTAGTAATCGCACTTTAAATGTATTGTACACTATAATATATATATATATATATATATATATATATATATATATATTATTATTATTATTATTATTATTATTATTATTATTATATATTAATGATTTGAAGGCCAATACAATGCACATAAAAAATAAAAACAAAAAGATCTTTTTTTGTCTTATCGATTTCAAAGTAAACCTTTATCTTCAGAGACGACGTCTCTGAAGATAAAGGTTTACTTTGAAATCGATAAGACAAAAAAAGATCTTTTTGTTTTTATTTTTTATGTGCATTGTATTGGCCTTCAAATCATTAATATATAATAACATAATTAACAATGCTTCAAGCAAATTACCAAATACTATATATATATATATATATATATATATATATATTATATATATGTATATATATATATATGAAATAAATATTTTTAGAAAAAACAAGTAAATGATGTTATAATTCGCTGGCAGAAATCTGTTTCGACGTTTTATTAAAGCGGTCTTCATCAAGAGCGAAATGATTGTGATAGAAAGATGGTGTGAGTAAACCGTTACAAAAGTGGTATAAACGGTTTTACTCACACCGTCCTTCTATCACAAACATTTCGCTCTTGACGAAGACCGCTTTAATAAAAGGTCGAAACAGATTTCTGTCAGCGAATTATAACATCATTTATTTGTTTTTTTCTAAAAATATTTATTTCATACTGTCGGATTCACTTCCATTCACTTTTCATATATATATATATATATATATATATATATATATATATATATGTGTGTGTGTGTGTGCGTGTGTGTGTGTGTGTGTGGAAAACTAATCTTTAATTTCAAAGGGAAAGAGTTTAGATTTAAAAACTAAATTTCATATTAATTAAAAGACAGAGAGAGAAATAAAAAAATAATTCTAAACAAGTATATAAAAAAAATGTAGCTATCTATAATTTTTAGTTCTCCTTGAACACCGAAACCGTGCTAGAGAGAAAAACTCTTTTCCTCAACTACACACACACACACACACACGCACACACACACACACACACACACACACACACACACACACATACACACACACATATATATATATATATATATAATATATATATATATATATCATATTATAATGGATATTATGTGCATGTCAGTCTGTAACCGAAACTAAATCACCACTAACGTGACAATTCCCTTAGTTATTTATGTTATAGTCTCTATGGTTATTAAATAATCATTATTTAATCTTAATTAACATCTTATTTATTAATAATATTTCTATTAAAGTCTAGCTGAGATAGCTCTGCCTCAAAACATCCCATGTATTAATGTGTTTAAAATCCTGCAATATGTGTTATATATCATTAAAAAATAAATGTGTACATAGTATATGGTGTGAATAATTTGCATACCATTTTAACAAAACCGTATTTAATTAATAACTATTTGGTGTTATTGATTTTTAATATTTTTATTTTATTCTCAAACATTAAAATCAACCCTATGTATAATCTTATACTGAAATCAATTAGAATAAAGTAAAAATAAGTGTAATCATTTTTGTGTTAACATCTAATTTCATTAGTCATTCGAATTCGATATAATATTTAATTATATTATGAATTAAATACTTGTGCCCGGAGGACGCATATTTTTGCTAGTATATATCTTCTTATTATAATGGAGATTGTGTATTTTATTTGTCTGTAACCGAAACTATATAACTACTCAAGTAACAATTATTTTAGTTATTTATGTCACATTCTCCATGATTTTAATTTTTTTTATTTAAACCTCAATTGTTAATAAAATAATTTAACATTATCAATACTTTTAGCCTTATCACATACTAATAACATGCAACACAATAGCGGTTAACAGTGTGAACGGGAAGGATAATTTGCATATTGATATTAAAATTTGATTTAAATAAATATGGGCTTATAATTATTGATTTCTAATTGTTTGGTTTTATCTTAATGAATTTTTATCTAACCCTATATTATTAATAAAATTGTTTTATATTACATACTAATAACATGCAATTGGATTTATATAGACAACAAAATAGCGGGTTACAGTGTGAACAGGAAGACTAATTTGGATATTGATATTAAAATTTGATTTTAATAAATATGTGCTTAGAATTATTGGTTTCTAATTGTTTGGTTTTATCTTAATGGATATGAGCAAAAATCTTGGGGAGGAATCTTAAAAGAAATCCATTAACAAGAAGAAATAACTGTAATTTTATTCTTTACTTCGTATTTTAACAAAATAGTTAAATTAGGAAAGTTTAGCAATGAAAGACGAGAGTGATGTAAGAGTAAGTTTCAGTTGTTCCAATTTTTCAATTATACCCCGTTTCAAATCTTTTTATCTGCATTCTTATTAAGTTTCATTAGCCTTTCTAATTCAATCTAATATTTATTACATTAAAACTTAAAATACTTGCACCCGGAAGGTACAAATATTTGCTGGTAATATAAATTGAATAATTTCTCTAAAGCGTTTGTCTCGTTTTACAACGAAGGGCAAATAAATAATCCCCTTCAGACAAAATTATTATAAGAAACTGAGTCCCTTCGAAAAATGATTAATCTCCCAAACTGTTGACATTAGCTTTGAAATTATATACAGATTAAAATGTATCCTCGATTTGTTTTTTCTTTTTAAAGGGAGTAAGGAACACATACATTGATAATAAGGCAATAAGTTAGTTTTTCTTTTTTCAAATGACCGGAAACCAGACATTAAAATGAGAATCTGTAACACCAACCGCAATATACAGAATTGTATTAGTTTTCGTCTTATCAGCTTCCAAATTTGGGTCGACATTTGGGAACCGCCTCTGCAGTTATCGACAGTAGCGCCGTTGTGCTAGGCAGTAACACTGATAAAGAAAAACCATTTTTATTTGCTCCCAAGAGGAACGAATTGTTTGCATTTGTTTTGGACTTGGAAAACTGACAAACTAAATTCTCGTCATGGTCAATGATTAAAAGCATGTGATTATACACTTTAAAAAGATCGGAATTCTTTCTTTTATACACTAACAACTACTTGTATAATTATTCGGATACTAATGCAGAATAGGGCGCAAGAGATAATATCATTAGATAACTTATAAAAAACATTACAGTTCATTACATTTCATGGATTATATATTTTATAAAGATCGGAATTCAATCTTTTATGCGCTAACCAAATGCTTGTATAATTATTCGGGTACTAATGCAGAATAGGGCGCAAGAGATAATATAATTAGATTACTTATAAAAACATTACATTTCACGGATTATATACTTTATAAAGATCGGAATTCAATCTATTATGCACTAACCAACTGCTTGGATAATTATTCGGGTATTTATGCAGAATAGGGCGCAAGAGAAAATATCATTAGATTACGTATAAAAAGCATTACATTTCATTGATTAAACGCATGTGATTATACACTTTAAAAAGATCGGAATTCTTTTTTTTATACACTAACCAACTGCTTGTGTAATTATTCGGGTACTAATGCAGAATAGCGCGCAAGAGATAATATCATGAGATTACTTATAAAAACATTACAGTTCATTACATTTCACGGATTATATACTTTAAAAAGATCGGAATTCAATCTCTATGCACTAACCAACTGCTGGTATAATTATTCGGGTGCTAATGCAGAATAGCGCGCAAGAGATAATATCATTAGATTACTTATAAAAACATTAGATTTCATTACATTTCACGGATTTTATACTTTATAAAGATCGGAATTCAATCTTTTATGCACTTAGCAACTGCTTGTATAATTATTCGGGTACTAATGCAGAATAGGGCGCAAGAGATAATATCATTAGATTACGTATAAAAAGCATTACATTTCATTGATTAAACGCATGTGAATATACACTTTAAAAAGATCGGAATTCTTTCTTTCATGCACTAACCAACTGCTTGTATAATTATTCGGGTACTAATGCAGAATAGCGTGCAAGAGATAATATCATTAGATTACGTATAAAAACCAGTCTGTCGAGTGTCAGGCTGGGAACCTCAAGGTTCCTGGTTCGATACCAGCCCTCCCAACTCAGAGCATGACTAGCACAGGGATCTGTGCAGTAAAGTGAGAAGCTGATGGTTGGTGTGGCGCATCCTTGTCATATGTTAGAAAACAATCTCCTTGGTCTAGCGCTAGTGAAAAGGGGATAGACTCCCTCGCTGTCTGGCTGATACCGACTTTAGGACACCCCGATCACATTACTTTACTTTACGTATAAAAAGCATTACATTTGAGACACTAGGATTAGGGATAGTGTAAGCTATAGGGTTAGTGTTAGTATTAGGGTTAGTTTTAGGGTTAGGCTATTCCAGTGGGTTCCGTAATCTAATGCTATTTATACGTAAAATGTGATTCTAATGATATTATTTCTTGCGCGCTATTCTGCGTATGTACCAATATTAGTTTGCTTTGAAATAAGTTCACGGTACACAGCGAGAATGCTCACAATCAACAACACATTCTGAAAGTGAATAATTATGATATTTCGAACTGTTGTCCTCATCTTTATTGTGTATAAACACAACGCTCAGGCCACAGTAACTTCGGGCTCTGATTTAAGTATTTTTACTTTAATTACCTCAAGATAAGTACTATTCAGAAGATTACACATGAATTCAAACGTAGTTACCACTATTTCAATGGTGCCCAATGCTTTTAGATTTATTAACGATTTTGGCTCCGAAACCACGTTGAATTCACGGGTAATCTTCTGAAGATGAATAATTTTAAGATAATTAAAGTAAAACACCTAAATCAGAGCCCGAGTTACTGGGGCCTGGCGTTGTGTTTCTACACAATAAAGATGAGGACAACAATCCGAAAAATTATCATTATTCATATCAAGCTCATTTCATAAATACAGACAAATAAAAGTACATCCTGAGAGATTGGATTCATTTAAGAGTTACATAGACTCTATAGATTGATTGATTGATTGATTTTAACGGTATGCCAACCAGTCTGGGTTATTCTACGACTACAGGTCAGGGTATTACGTTCATTGTACATTTATATGTATATTTTTTGTTTAGTTGTTTCTTAAGAGTTTTATACATCGTTATATAATATTAAGTATTCCTATTTAATGCAAATAGTTTTTACACTTTTGTATTGTTTAAAGTATTCCTATCTAATACTAATAGTTATATGGTTTCATATAACTATTAGAAAGGCCGGGTTAGCTCAGTCGGTATAGCGTTCGGCTACAAACCACAAGCTTCCTACTTCGATACCAGCCCTCGCCAACTCAGCGTATGAGTAGCACAAGGATCGGTGCGGTAAAGTAAGGAGCTGATGGTAGGTGTGGCGCTCCACCCAGACGCAAAAATAAATTCCTTGGTCTAGCGCTAGTGAAAAGGGGGTAGACTCGCTCGCTGATTGGCTGATACCGACTTTAGGCCACCCCGACCACATTTTTTTAAAATATGGTTTCAAGTAATTATTTCTATTCAATAATAGTCATTTGTTTGCACACAATTACATGAATTCAAATGACTAATAATAATCTTTAGTAAAATTACGGTCAGGTATTGCTGAAAGCGCTGGTGACTCCTAGATCACAGAATGTAAGCAGTGATAAGCCGGTTCAATACTTAATTGGCTGACCACTTAAGCAACAGCGATTACTGTAATCAACCTGACTCATTTGTTTATCAAAATGACTTGATATGGTATTATATGACCTAGAGAGGTTCGACATTCCATAAAACAAAACAGCCAACCTTAGTAAACAATTATAGCTTTAAAGTAACGAGACTTAATACAAATAATTTACATCAAATATTTGTATCGAATACGTATTATTTTCAAATAGATCCATTTCACCTATAGATGGCACCCTGGCATGTACTACGTTCGAGTGGACCTGGGAGTAATAGCACCCGACAGGGTGGAGAATCGGTAGAGGAGAATCAAGATATCTTCATATAGACAAGGTATTCCTTTGTCGTCTAACCAAGCGTATACAACTCTGTCAGCTAAGTCTATAGAATACACCGACAGCGCCTCTGCAGAGGGGAAAATCCCCTCAATTGGGCTACCTTTTGGCCATGGGTGGCGACCTGTGATGCTTAAGGACGGAATCCGGGTGACTGAACAGCCCATCACATGCATCACTCTACTTTGGCTTTTAATTAGGCTATACGGGCGGTCGAAGAGGCCCCTCCGATCAATCGGCTAGTCTAGCCAAGTCAAGCCCCTATATGATTGTCCAAAGCCTATTGAATTTATGGCAGTCCCAAACATTTTTTATCATATATGTGCTAGAAGGCGGTGACTGAAGGTCTTAATATCCTGAGTGTGACGTTAAACTCTCTGATGGTGAAGTTCCAGTTCTGGGTCTCTGACGAATGTGGAGTACCCCTTCATCACCATTATTCCCAGGTCCACTCCGACCCGGAGTGGCAGTACTTTTTGGGGTCCCATCTATGAGTTAAATTGGAAAATGTGTTTATAAAAAAATTGAGTATCCATTCAGAATGAATTTATTTCAAAACATTTTCGGTCTTAAATGACCCACTGAGGTTGATATGCCGTAAAACACAACCATCTAAACCAAACCAAACCAAACGAAAGGCAAATATAAATAAGCTTGATTCCTGCCACAGCAAACATCTGAAAACTATCTCCGGACACCGATGGCCAAAGAGACTAATCTCTAACAAGGCTCTATCCAATATGTTCAACACCATTCCACTGTCAACAAGGGTGACATAACTACGATGGTCCATGTTTGGTCATGTCCATAGGGTTCCATCTATACTTTAAATAGAAAAATGAGTTTGCAAAAATATGTTTGAAAAATTGAGTTTACAAAAATTGAGTACCTATGAATAATAAATAAAACAGACGTCTTCGGCATAGAATGACCCAACAAGGGTTGACATGCCGTAAAAACCACACAATCAACCGATCAACCAACCGTTCCTACGTATCTAAACATTACACCACGCGCTGCAATCTTCATTTAGATAAAATATTGCATTTGTTTTCTAACCGAGAGTATGCCCTGTTTCTCTCATGAAAGCTGTTTGTTCATGGAGTGAAGTAAAATCAATCTTTTTGTCTTTCCTCTAGAAAGAAAACATTAATAATATAAGAAATAGGAAGAAATACAACGAGTATTAAGGATATGGGAAAATAATTACTAAGCAAAGATACAAGGTGAACAGAATATTTACAATTGCTAGGTTGAATTTACAAGTTCCTTGAGGTCATGTTGTTTTGAGGTTTTGTCAAACATTATTCATAGGAAAAATAGATGATTCCGTTCTCATTATTCAGGTAGTATATGACAGTTTGTTTGTTTGTGTTGTAACTTGAGTATCAGAATTAACAGAAGAATAACAGGAAGAAACACAACGAATATTAAGGATAGGGGAAAAGGTTTACTAAGCAAATATACAAGATGAATTACAATTACTAGGTTGAATTAATAAGTCCCTTGTTTCGAGATATTGTCAGAAATTATTCAAATGAAAAACAGACAATACCATTCTCATTATTTCGGTACTATATGAGAGTTTGTCTGACTCTCTCTCTGTCTGTCATTCTGTTTGTTTGTTTGTTTGTTTGTTTGTTTTTTCTTTTTCTGTTTTAATCCGATTCGACTTATCAGATTGATTCTAAATCTGAAATTTTGAAACCTCATAACTTTAAATAGTCCTTTGATCTATTCTTAAAAAAAAAAAAAATCGTCCTCCTTAACAGAATTTTACGATAATGAACTTTAGCTGATTCAGCTGGAACTTCAGAGCTCAAAGCCAACAGCCCTTTGATCAGCCACTGAGAAATGCCTCAAACTAATTACACCATCAAGTGTTTTTCTCTTTCCTTTCAGTTCGACATTTCACTTTGGTTCAGAAGTTAACACTGATAGAATCTTATCAAATACTATTTCTTTCAATCATTAAATTACATGAAAATAGAAGCAACTATTATTAAACCTTTATTGAAATAAAACAAAATAAAATATGAATGAAATAAATAAATAAAAACATAATATCTTTGAAAAGAAAGAAAAAGAAACAAAAACACGTTTACCAATATGGAATAAATGCATAAAGTGGGTTACTGGTTTTTATTATTTTTTTCCTGTTTTCAACTCTCATCTGCACGAGATGAGATTTCCGATAGGAAGAATTTTATTTATATATGTTTTTATTCTGTTTAGATTCTTATTTTAATGCATTCTTTTATGGTTTTTAGTTGTTGTTTTTTTTCTTTTTCTTTTTTTCTTCCTTGTTATACGGATACAGTTTCGTTGTAAAGATTTGCCTGTGTGATAAATTACCCAATGTTACATGTTTAGATTGAGTTGTGCCTTTTTTAATGCTTTAGGAAATCTTTTTGTGTGAGTGTCTATGTTCTTTTTGTTTTTTTGTATTTCTTACTTTCCTTTTCTTGTTTCTTTATTTTCATTTTTATCTTTAACTTTATTTTTTATTCATTTGTGTTTTGTTTTTTGTTGTTTTTTTTTTGTTTGATTTTTTTTTCGTTTTTAATTATTCTTTTTTCTTTTTATTCTTTTCTTGCTATTTTTCTTTTTTTTTTTTTAGAATTTATCACTTTTTGAAAAGTTCTCAAAGTATTTTTTAATACTTAAAAAAATATGTTGGTTTTGGGATTCTTTTTAAAACTTCTTTCTTTATTTCCATTTTTATCTTTAATTTTAGTTTTCATTCGTTTTATGTTTTCTTTTTTTTTTTTTTTTTGCTTTTTTCGGTTCTCTTTTTTAATTTTTTTTTTTATTTTATCTTTTTTAGAATTTATCTGTTTTTGGAAAGTTTTGAAATTATTTTTTTCTAATGCTTTATGAAATTTTGCGTTTTGGGGATTGAAAAAAAAAATTTTCTTTTATCTTTATTTTCATTTTTATCTTTAATTTTATTTTTATTCTTTTGTGCATTTTTTTTCTGTTTAGTTATTTTTTGTTTTTGATATTTTTTATATTTTAAATATTTTATAGAATTTATCTCTTTTTGGAAAGTTCTGAAATTAATTTCTTTCTTTAGGAAATTTTTGTGTGTTTTGGGGATTTCTTTAAAGAATATTTTCTTATTTTTTTTATTTTCAATTTTTATCTTTAATTTTATTTTTTATTTATGTTTGTTTGTCTGTTTTTAGCTTTTTTTTTGTTGTTGAATATGTTTTTATTTTATTATTTTTCAAAATTTTTTTCTTTGGAAATTAAAAAAAAAATCTTTTTAATGATTTAAGAAAATTTTGTGCGTTTTGCATTTTTTTTGTTTTCATTATTTTTCTTTTGTATTATTACATTCATCTTTAATCTTATTTTGTATTCATTTGTTGTTGTTATGTTATTTTCTTCTGCTTTTTATCTTCATTTTAATCTTTAATTTTATTTATTATTCATTTTTTTTTGTCTTTTTCTTGTCTTTTTTATTTTGCTTTGTTTTTGGTTCTGTTAAGTTTCATTATTTGTTAAGTTGAAAGAAATCATCGATATGAAATTATCCTTTTTTTTTAATTCTTTTGTGTATTTTTTTTATTTTTAAATTTATATTTTCTTCTGTTTTTTTAATTTTTATTTTTATATCCATCGTTAATTTCATTTTCTCAGAAAGTCTATTAATAAAAGTGATGATTTCTCGTACATCTCATACCCAGATTCACCAACAATTAATCAGTTTTTTTTTTCTAGCTCAGGATAAAATGGTAGGACAGATTGGACTCTCAAGTCTTAGATAGCAACCGTACCATGAAACAAAAACATTAAAACGTTGTTTTTTTTTTAATTTTATGAATTCAGCTCCAGGGTATATAAAGGCCCGGAGGGTTTAAATGTCTGAATTGAAAATCACTAAGAGATGGTCAGTGGCCAAATATTAAGGCAAACCTTATTGACCGAATGTAGAATGTACATGTAGAATGCAAGCGCACTGGAAGGGTTAAAATTCTTGTTGCCAATTTAGGCGTTTAGTTCGAGCCGAAAATAAAAGACATTGCATCAGAAAAATTCTTCATTTGCCATATTGAAGACAAATGTGGAACGTTCTTTTCTCTGTTCAATGCAACTTGCAAGCATCTTTCTCAAAAGACCTCGTGTTGCCGTGGCACAAATTCCTGTCGAGCTTTTCAGGAATTCTGAAAATTCGCACTATTTTAGTTTAATTTAGAATTTCAACAGATTTCCACTTGATTCCAAACAAAATCTGTGATATTTACTTTTGTTTCGCTAATTTTTGTTTTTCTTGTAAAACCAAAAAAAAAGAAAAAAATTATTTTCCTTTCTTTTCTAGAGAAATCCTAGGAGACGGGCGTTTTCTCTAAATCTCTCAGTCTTCCAACCAAAGGGATCCTAATCAATCTTATTCTATTTATTTATTTTTGAATCCCCAAAACAGAACACATTTTTATTGTGGATTTAGGTCAGAGGGTCACAACTGTAGATCACGGGATATGTCAACTTTCCATCGAATATACAACCAGCATTTCTTATATTACGTAAGTCACCTACCATATGTCCACAACATTTCATCACATGTCCTGATGAAGGTTGCATAAACTGAAACGTTATAACTATCAGCTTGACCATAAAAATAAACTCATCTTTTGGAATACTTCGTGTTTTTCTATTTTTTCTACTGACTTATCGCAAAATGAAACACTCAAAAATAGTCTGATGTGTTGACAAAAGCTGATCATCTCCACTGGTTTGGTTTGATTTTTAATGACATATCAAACTTCGTGGATTATCTAATGCCAAACCCATCCTTTTAGAAGGAGAGTAGTGGTACTATTTAACCCATAGCGGGGAGTAATGAGTGGGTATTATTCCGAAAGTGAGTGTAATAGCACGACTGGAGTTCGAACTTGCTTACTACGATATCGTCTTTTAAACACAACTCAATGTATTTATTTTTTGAACTTTCTAGAATCTAATAGTCCTTACAAAAATACCTAGGTACTTTGCTGGAGCTTAAAACGTTTCTCATACAAAATTCATTTAAACTACCGCCCTGTCGTCTGGGGCGTTAGAATGCACCGACTGCACCTCTGCAGAGGGGTAACACTCCTCCAATGGGGCCACCTTTTGGCCGTGGGTGGCGACCCGTGATGCTTAAGGATAGAGCCCAGGTGGATGAGCAGTTCATGACATGCAATACTCCACTTTGGCCCTATCTTGGGCTAGACGGGCGGTCGGAGAGGCCCCCTCCGATCAATCGGCTGGTCACGTCAAGCCCTAGCACCTATATGATTTTCCCAACCCTATTGCCCTTATGGTAAGCCCCAACCCCGTTTTATCATATGGGTGCTAGAAGGCGGTGGCTGCGGGTCTACATGTCCTGGGAATGACGTTAAACTCTATCTGATTGTGAGGTTCCAGTTTTGGAGGTTTGGGGAAAGTGGAGCACCCCATTCATCACCATTGCTCCCTGGTCCACTCTGGCCCGGAGTGGTAGTACCTGTTAGGGTCCCATCTAAGGGTTAAATAGAAAAATGTATTTATAAAAAAATTGTATTATCCATTAAGAATTGATTTATTTCAATACTTTATCGGCATTAAATGACCCACTGAGGTTGATATGCCGTAAAACAAAACAAACAAACAAACAATCATTTAAACTATTTCAGTAGAAATGACAAATCTTGTAATAAATGTTGGTACATTTCTTTACTAGTGATATGAATACAGAAACTATTTGATTCTGATTGGTTGTTTAGTTGGATTTTACGTCTGAGGTCGAGCACCCACACCTACCATCAGCTTCTTACTTTTTTTTATTCTAGTGATATGAATACAGAAACTATTTGATTCTGATTGGCTGTTTAGTTGGATTTTACAGCATGACAACCCTTCTTGAGTTGTTACATAATTTATGTAATAGCATAAATTGTTGACAGACCCTGTAGCGAGAATTCAAGGAGTCCATTGGCTTCCAGATCAGTGAGCGGGAAAAATACCAGTATCGGTTATAGCTCCCTGACCCCAGAGGCGCGAATCCCGCGCGTCACGTGATTTAGTTAGTTTAGATTTTAGTTTCATCCTCAGATTAATTCAGAGAGCATGTGCATTTCTCTGCTGGGGTTGTTAACTCCCCGCGCGAAAATGGGCTAGAGGAATAAAACTTGATCAAGGAAAAAATGTCTTGTGGTTTAATTGATTGCATGACTAAAAAGTTAGCCCTTAGAAGAAGCAGTTAGGAGACTTGACGGAAAGTTGACGGCCGAACAAGCAGAAAAGAAGAGATGAAGTAACAAGTAAGTCTGTCTGTCTGTCTGTCTGTCTCTCTCTCTCTCTCTCTCTCTCTCTTTCAAGCACTCTCTACTGTATATACCCGATGTTCGACGTATCGTCAGGGTGGCCTAAAGTCAGTATCAGCCAATCAGTTAGGGAGTCTATCCTCTTTTTACTAGCGCTAGACCAAGGAGATTGTTTCTGCGTTTTAAGCGGAGCGCCACACCTACCATTAGCTCCTTACTTTACCGCACAGGTCTCTGTGTGCTACTCATGCGATAAGTTGGCGAGGACCGGTATCGAACTAGGAACCTTGTGGTTTCTAACCGAACGCTCTACCGACTGAGCTAACCCGGCCCTTATACAAGAGAGTTATTCTATGCCGAAGACGTTTTGTTTTATCATTCTTGATAGGTACTGAATTTTCTTTTTAAACTCAATTTTTAAAACAATTAAATTCTATTTAACCCATAGATGGGATGCTAACAGTTACTACCACCCCGAATCAAAGTGAATCTTGGAGTAATGGTGATAAAGAGGTACTCCACACTCCCCAGAGCTTAAGAATTGGAACTTCACCATCAGATACAGTTTAACGCCATACTCAGGACATTAAGAACCTCAGCCACTGCCTTCTAGCACATAAATGATAAAAAGGGCTGGGGCTTGTCATAAGGGTAACCGGGTCGGAACAATCATATAGATGCTAGGGCTTGACCAGCCAATTGATCCGAGGGATCCTGAGTAAAGGCCAAAGAGGAGTGTTGCATGTCATGGACTGCTCAGCCACCAGGGTTCTATCATTAAGCATCACGCCACCCACGGTGGCTCCATTTGGGAGGGATTTTACTCCTCTGCAGAGGTGCAGTCAGTGTATTTTAAAGCACTCCGCCGACAGGGCTCATTTTATTCGGATACATTGTAATGTTTTATCACTTCTTTACACCTTTTGAAGCCTTGTCGCTCAGAAGGTATTGTTATTATTATATGATTATTATTATTATTAGTAGTAGTAGTAGTAGTAGTAGTAGCAGATCACTCTCTGTGAGTTTTTCCCACCAGCATTTGCTGGTCTTTCACTGGAGTCTGATCTACAGCAAGTTTTCTTAGGTCCCCAGGACTCTTCTGAGTATCCCAGCAGATCTTGCCAATGTTATTTTCTCGATGGTCTCTTCCTGTGATTTCCAATTCCTCCTTTCCATACACTTGGAGACTCTTCCAAGGGCACAAACTACAATAGGTATCACCTTCACCCTCATTTCCTGGCAAAGCCCAAGTGTTTGTCTATTCTTTTGTTTTCTTTCATTTTCACTATATGGCCCACTTGAACAGTTAAGTCCACTAGTTGACAATTTATTCTTTTAAAATTAATACTAGGTCTGGTCTTCTGGCTGCGGTTAGGTGATACGTTCGTATTTCAACGTCTGCGAAAATTTTAGCAAGTAGGTAAGGAATTTTTTTTAAATTCTAGAAATTACAGCCTAGTATTATTTAATACGTGCCGGGTTAGCTCAGTCGGTAGAGTGCTCGGCTAGAAACCAAAGGTTCCAGTTTCGATACCGGTCCTCGCCAACTCAGCGTATGAGTAGCACAGGATTCTGTGCGGTAAAGTAAGGAGCTGGTGGTAGGTGTGGCCTCCACCTCAGATGCTAAATACAATCTCCTTGGTCTAGCGCTATTGAAAGGGGATAGACTCCCTCGCTGATTGGCTGATACCGACTTTAGCCGCCCGTCGACTTTCTTATTATTCAAGTTTATTCTTATCACGTATAGTACATTACTAGAACCTTTGCAATTGGATTGATTGATTTTAATGGCATATAAAACATTCTGGGGTTATTTTATGCCTAGATTTTAGGGAATCGCGTACATCGTACTTATATATTCGCATGTATTATGTACTTGTTTAAGCGGCTTTTTGTTTGTTTGTTTGTTTTTTTGTTTTTTTTTTTTGTTTTTTTTTTTTTTGCACTTACAGTGGTACCTTGAATTACGAGTTTAATTCTTTCTGCTTATGACTCAATTTCCTCGTATATCAAATCAATTTTCCACATTGAAATAAACCGAAATGCTAATTATCCGCCTCTCACCGCCCAATTTTTAAATTAGAAAAATAGTATTGTATAAAAATAGAATAATAGAATGTTATGAATTATATGCTGTAGCATGTTTTAATGTTTATTCCTTTATAAATAATATTTTTCTTTTGTGTATCAAATTTGGAAGATGAATTTTTTTTTAGTGAACTTATTAGCATAAGCATATCTGAAACTCACTCTTTCCTCACAAATTTTAGCTCTCAACACAAAGCAAAAAAATCGACCGATTGACAGCTCATAACTTGGAAAATTCATAAGTTAGGCCACTCGTAAATCAAGATATCACTGTAGTTGAATGACCGGGTATTCCTATGTAATACCAAAAATGTATAGACATTTATATGGTTAAAAGTAACTACTAATACTACTACTGCTGCTGATACTACTACTACTACTACTATTATTATTATTACTACTACTACTACTACTAATAATAATAATAATAATAATAATAACGAAACGCATAAAATTCTCTGGGACTTTGAGATAAAAACGGACACCTCATCCCAGCAAGAAGACCCGGCCTAGTATTGATTAACAAAAAAAGAAACTTATCAACTGGTGGATTTTGCAGTTCCAGCAGATCACAGGTGAAGCTGAAGGAAAACGAAAAAATGGACAAATACCTGAACCTTGCCAGAGAACTGAAAAAGTTATGGAATATGAAAGTGAAAGTGATACCAGTTGTAGTTGGTGCACTTGGAACAGTTCCAAAATGATTGGAAAAAAGTTTGGAAAATCTGGAAATCAGAGGAAGAATTGAAACCATCCAGAATACTGCTGCAATTGCCAGAATGCTCAGAAGAGTCCTGGAGACCTGAGGAGACTTGTTGCCACTCAGACTCCAGTGAAAGACCATCAGCTAACACTGATGTGAAAAACTTAAAAAGGAGTGAATAATAAAGCTTAGTGAACAATTATAGCTTCATGATTGATTTATAGGTTTTAATGCATGTCAACCCGTTTGTAGTGTTTTTATGCCTAGACGTTAGGGAATTGCGTAGCTTGTAGATTGTAGATATTTATATTTTTTGTGTAGTTTCATTCTTTTTTACACACGGTTATATGATATCGTGTATTCCCATTGAATGCAAATACTTTTCTACACATATTTATTTGACCCATAGATGGGACCCTACCAGTTAACTACCACTCCGAGTGAACTTTGTAGTTATGGCAATGAAGGGGTGATTTCACACTCCATAGAACTCCAGAACTGTAATCTCTCTACCAGAGACAGTTTAGTGTGATACCGAAAATACCCCTGCCCTGTCGGCTGGGCATTAGATTACACCGACTGCACCTATGCAGAGGGGTAAAACTCCTCCAACACCTGTTGGCCATGGGTGGCGACCCGTGATGTTTAAGGATAGAACCCAGGTGGTTGAGCAGTCCAACACCCACTTAGGCCCTTACTTAGGCTAGACGGGCGTTCGGAGAGGCTCGTTGCGATCAATCGGCTGGTCACGCCAAGCCCTAGCACCAATATGATTGCCTCAACTTTATTTCCCTTATGACAAGCACCAACCCTTTTTATAATATGGGTGCTAGTAGGCGATGGCTGAGGGTCTTCATATCCTGGGAATAACGTTAAACTCATACGCTAAGTTGGCGAGATCCGGTAGCGAATCCAGAACCTTGTGGTTCCTGGGCGGACGCTCTACCGACTGAGCTAAATCTGCCCTAAAGTTAATGTCTCGATTATTAGGTTTCATGCCTTTTGGAGGGTATTTTCTCTAAGGAAAGGCCCTTGTAAATATCCAGAAAGTGACCAGATCCTGTCTACTTTTTTATATCGTTATCAGTTAATGGATTAATTCACTCCGAAAATATGCGAGTACGTTCCAAATTCTCAACATATATCAGCTAATCATTAAGGAGGCTGGAAATCCAACATTAAAGCTGAAATTAAATTAAAAACGGAAACCTGCTACTGATGACGGGAGCAAGGTCAAGAAAGATCACCATATGTACAGAAAGTGACACATGAGGAGAGCCAAAAAAAACGCATAGGTGAGAAACTGTCAGTTACAAAGCACCCTTGACTTCATTTCCACGCTACTCTAACTTACATAAACATGCCCTATCAATAATACTAGCAAAAATATGAAGCCTCCAGGAGTAAGTATTTAATTTTTATTGTAAGGAAATATATTAAATAAGAAAGACGAACAAAATTAAATATGAACGCATATAAAAAGATTATACTTATTCTAATTATATTTTAATTGTTTTCTATATAAGACCATACATGGAATTGATTTTGATACGTTGGAGAATAAATCAATAATATTATAGATCAATAACAGCAAGTAATTATTTATAAACACTGTTTTATTAAGACCAATATGCAAATTAACCATACTATATATTATGTAAACTTTTATTTCTTAGTGATATATAACACACATTGCAGGATTTTAAACGCACTTATAACATGGGCTGTTTTGGGGCAAATCAAACTCAGATTTTCATAGAGACATCGTAAAAAATAAGATTTATTCTAGGTATTAATGAATTTGGCTATGAATTAAATGCACTGATAAACTTACGCAATTCCTGAGGGTATTGTGATGTAAACAGTGACGTAGTTTCGGTTACAGGCACCAAATCTCCATTATAATCAGAAGATTGAGCACTATTGTCTTATTAATATAGCATACTATATTATCAATATATATATATATATATATATATGTTAAATTAATCGTCGGTTAATATAAGCGAAAAAACTAATTGTGGTAAGAAGACACATTTAGTCATCCAGCAGTGGATTAATTTCTTTCTCCTCTAGTTGTCTCCTCTTGTCCCCCTTTTAAGTCAAGGTAACACTATATATATCATCATCATATCATCATGTCGTGCAATTTGCACGGATATCCATGACGATCTCTCGCCAACCTTCCCTATCATTCATCGACTCTGGGAGCTCCTCCGCACAGCAGCCAGTATCCCTACATAGTTGGTCCTGACTGGGCGGCCCACATTAGCGTGCCCATGTGCTGGCTTCCACAGTAGTACGTCTCTTACGATCTCGTCCCTGCTTCTCCAGCAGTGTCCTGCATGTCTAGCCCATCTTACTCGTATGGTTTGTGAGATGGGGGCAGGTGGCCATACAGTTGCTCTTTCGTTGGGTGCTGCTTCCACAACTTATTCAGGACCGCTCGCAGCATTCTTGTGCAGCTCCCATCTATTTTATTCTCAAGGCGCTTCGTTAGGGTTCAGGTGGTACAGTCATACAGCAGTACCGACACAACTACAGCCTGGAAGAATCGTCTCTTTAGCTTGTCGGGGAGATCGGATTTCCACATGACTGATAATTTGTTGGTGGCCAACCATGCCTTTCTTATTCGAGTGTTAACATCACTTTCTGTGGATGAGATATTACTACCTAGATATGTGAATGTTTCCACTGACTTAAGAGGCTTGCCGTCAAGTGTGGAGATGTCTCCCTGCCTTTTGAAGCTCAGGAACTCAGTTTATATATATATATTATAAAGCTCATGAACTCAGTTATATATATATATATATATATATATATATATATATATAGGGTGTGCCAAAATAATGTATACACTCTTGGTATCGTTATAAATTATTCAATTTATGTATTTTGACTTGTAAATAAGATTGATAAAAAAAAGAATACACATTTAAAGAATTTGAGAGTAAAATACATATAAAATATAGCAAATTCACTTTTATAAGATGAAAAACTACTTGGGGCAATGGCCGAATGTTCATATTATGATGATTTCACATCAAGTGCTCAAACAGGTTGCCGTTCTGTTCAATACTCTTTTCATTGAAGAAATGGATAGTCAAATCTGAAATAGTAAAAAAAGAAACGTATTATTAACTATTAATATTTAAAGAGTGTACACATTATTTTGGGATACACTGTATAATATATATATATATATATATATATATATATATATATATATATATATTGCTAGAATATGTGCTTAATTGAAGTCATACCTAATTTGAAAATTAATTAGTTGATAATTAATGAATTAGGCGAATATATCTGTTCAAATGTAAGGCGTAAACAAATCGAAAAAAAGTCAATCTCTGCATGTACATTTCGGCTTATTATGCCTCATCAGCAGAGTTATAGACTGGAAGCCGCTTTCATCACTTTAACTCTGCTGATGAGGCATAATAGGCCTAAATGTACATACAGAGATTGATTTTTCTTATATTTGAACAGATATATTCGCCTAATTCATTAATTATCAACTAACTTCAATTAAGCACATATTCTCCCAAAAATTGTCGGCTCTTGGCATCTCAAACAAACTGTTAGCGTACTCTCATATATATATATATATATATATATATATATATATATATATATATATATATATATATATAATATACCAAGCGTGTTGGTAAATCCTTGCGGTGAGAAAAAAACCAGCAAATAGTTTGATTGTAAAAATATACTACCAAACATCAACCAGGGAGAAAAAAAATTTTGAAAAAAAGAAAAGACCAAGATAGTCGTACCAACAAAAAATAATCTATTGGTACAGTATTTGGCCAAAAGAAAAAACAATTCATATGTATATATATGTATATAAGATATATATATATTCATATAACCGCTAGGAGAATAGCTAATAAGTAAAAAGTGCTCAATACCTAAGTAGAGCAAATAATAAAGATAAATCTAATGAGTCAGATGAACCTACTATTAGTTTCGCTTAATGCTCTTCAGGGCTAAGATCTGACTAAGATCTTAGCCCTGAAGAGCATTAAGCGAAACTAATAGTTGGTTCGTCTGACTCATTAGATTTATATATTATATATATATATATATATATATATATATATATATATATATATATGTGTGTGTGTGTGTGTGTGTGTGTGTGTGTGAATCTTACGTTATATTCAAGAATCGTCATCTGTTTGAAGCTTGCCAGCTTTGTTTTACTGAGTTGCTGTTTCTGAAAACCAACGGCTAAATGTAAATCAGATATTGGTCTACCACTGAGAGCAATCTCATTCTTTCGCTATAATCTGTTGCTAATAAAATTGCCCAGAGAAAATAAGTATTAATTTCATCCGAATACACTGAACCCTGAAGATACGATCACCTAACATCCCTGAAGTGAGTTGATTGCATAAATTTTTATTTAAAAATACCCTATTTTGCAAGTCACCCGAGAAATTAGTAACCAGAAACATAATACCTTGTCTGATAACCCCAGTTATTTAGTGTGGTGTAATTATGCCTAGATCCACTTCTAACTTAAAGTCAAAGAATAAAGAAATATCAGATGGCTTGGGCTACAGTTGACTTAAACAAGACAATTTCAGCTGTATTCCAAAAGCCTACGTTAATCTACGCCTACAATGAAAGTGCTGTTGATATGCAAAGTGCACCTAAGCTCATATGATATTAGCTATAAAAGAGTCACCATTGTTGTTGTAAGATGTTCATCTTTGAGCCTAAATATTCACCATTTTGAGGCCTTGTTAAATTTTATTACAGTGAGATACTATACTTTAGTTTCTGCGTACGGCAACTGAATACTCCCCTTCTTTACCCGCTCTGTAAACAGAGATAAATTGCACGTGTCGGTTGAGAGTTGAGACATCCACTAAAGAAATGTTTCGGAACATATCGGTAATATGTTTTTTTTCTTTTTCTTTAAGTTAGGGGAGAGCAGAAAATTGTAAAGATTTTTACGGAGCCAATCATGATTAAATAAAATTGCACTGTGTTTTAAAAGGATCTGACCAGTTAAATTTTACAAGGAGTTCAACTAAAATTTTTTATCAATCTATATATTAATACTCGCGATTCTTAAAAGTACGACCGTTATCACCTTGCAACACACTCTGGTAAAAATTGAGACCGTCCAAATCGTCCAAGATGGAATGCAAAAAGCTAAATCCTGATTATCTGGTATTGCTTATCCGCCGAATTATTATTTCTTATGAGTGTTGGCTCCTCAGTTAAATAATGGAACATTCCATTTTATTATAAAGAAAGAAAAGGAAGAAAAAGGACATACTACACAGAAAATATAAGAAAGAAAGAAGAAAAGAGAAGAGAAAAGATAGATAGAGAGGGTAAGCGCGCGGAAGTGATAGCGCTAATCCGTTACAATCGAATATAACGAAAAGATGAAAAGAAGGAAAGAAAGAAAGAAAGTGAGAGAGAGAGAAAGAGAGGGGAGAGAGAGGGGGTGAGAGAGTTAACTCAAGATTATTAAACTTTTTACATATTGGACTATTTGGAAATGCCTCTTAAGTAAACATATAACACGTTGTAATAATTAAATCATCATACTGTGGTATATCCACAGGTCCTGCTAGTTATCAATAAAATGACATACAACATTTTGAAAGTTATAAAATCCCTCAAAAAAAATTAATAAAAGCTCTATTTGTTCTCAAAATGTCACCTGAAAGTGAATTAACGTTCACTTGTGAGGAGGTGGGCACTAAGAATTTGTACTAATAATAATTATTACAACTTTTTGTTAATGAATTTACCCAACCTTTCCGCATGAGCAGGATGTGACACAAGATCAATTCTTAAGCGGAATTTAACAGGGTTGAATTCAAAGTTTTTCCTTCTCCTGAATCAGTTGCCATACCAAGTTTAAGGAGTCATATATGCCCTACTATTAATTTATAGATGGAGGGAGAATTGAATGCAATTATTTCACAAATGTATTAGCTCTGTGTGAAGTGCAAACATCCTTGTCCAGGATTTAAACTCGGTTCAACCGTGTCCATATCCTAGGACGATAACCATAACACTAGAAACACCCTCTTTAGTCAAAATTTGGTGCAAAATGAGGATAAAATATCAAATTAGATTTCTTTGAAGAAAGTGAATATTTTTAGGGTGCAATGTTTATTTTCGAAATCCTCCGAACTTTTTTCTGAATGTTTGAGATTAGGCTTGATTATTAGTATTATCTGCGTTATTTGGACGATTGTCCTCATCTTCATTGTTATGTGTACAACGTTTCGGTCGATGTGCCCTCCGGCCTTTTTCGGAGTGCACATCGGCCGAAACGTCATACAGATAACAATGAAGATGAGGACAATAGTCGGAATAACGCAGATAATATAATTCCTCCGAACTTGTTTTATGCTATTTTTTTTTTATTATTGTTTTCGTTCTGATTTTTTACCCGTTTTTAATCTATACATACATAAAGGGCAGTTGGTGTGTATGTATGTATGTGTGTATGTCCGACTGAAACTACGAAAATAAAACAATTAACGACAAAGTAATATATATATATATATATATATATATAATATTATATATATATATATATATATTCACTATCACCAGATCCTGCTTTTTGAAATGGTCAAAAAGCAGGATCTGGTGATAGTGAAGATTTGATTTATATTCGTAAAGAAAATTAAAAAATAAAATTTAGAGAGTAACATCATGGATGCTTTTTTTTGCATTTGATATTTTAAATACGACAAACTGATTTTTCTTTTCAGAGTGTCTGTGCTCTTTTTTCCGACGCCCTACCAGGCCGGGTCAACATAAGGTCTTTTTTACATAGGGATTTCAATGGGTCATCCTGCGAGGATCCAACTCACGATTCAGTAATAATGGACCTGTGAGACTAACGTCCCCACCCTCGCTTCTACCAGGCGATGCCGGGTAGCCGCTTCTATTAAATTCATAAAGCTTAAAACAATAAACTTTCTGCGAATAAAACACTTAGCGATGAATTTTTGAAAAAATGTATTTTACTTTTTTAAAGTTCTGTTTGAATCAATTTTATTCTTTGATATTTTTTATCGTAAATAAACAAATACTACGGTGTTTCCCCGAAAATAAGACCTAGCAAAATAGGACCTAGCGTGATTTTTCAGGATGATTTTAATATAAGCCCTTGTTTTAAAAAAGTCCCTAGTTGAGAGCAGCAGACATACGAAAGAAATAAGCATTTTTCCCAATCACATCA
>CM042143.1:64154367-64181867 GCA_023376005.1 Doryteuthis pealeii | reverse complement strand
TATATATATATATATATATATATATATATAGAGAGAGAGAGAGAGAGAGAGAGAGAGAGAGAGAGAGAGAGAGAGAATAAGAATTATCCTGATTATCCATTTGGAGAAACCTAGGTAGATATTCTTTGACTCATTAGGCTTACTTTATTATTTGCTTGCTCAACTTCTTGTATTGAGCACTTTAGTATATTTACCTTAGGCAACTCTTATAATATTTTTGGCTCATTTTTATAGTACTATCTGATTATTTTCTAGGGTGCAGGTGATTGGGACTGTTCTTTTTTAAAATATCTTTATAGTGTCGGAGTTTAGAAATAAATAAATATGCATATGAGGATAATCTGAAAAAGGTCTCAAGAATATTTAGAAATCATGGAAACGTTCATTGTTTATAGCCAATAATTTTTCAATATAATCGCCATTTCGCTCGATGCATTTTTGTAGAAACTGTGACAGGTTATGTATGCTCATATCATATTAGCCTTCCCCAGGTGATTTAAGATGTCTTGAACCTTGTTGTTGTTACAATGTCCCAGCACCCACACACGACTTGACATACACTTCCGTTAATTGGCGATGAATTTAAATGCCTTTTTAATGGCTTATGGATTCAAAAAGTGAATAACTGCGCGAATTTCATGCTTGGCGGTAGTGTCAATCTGGATCTCCAAAGAAAACCACAGATAAGCCGAGATTCAACGTGGCAGCGAAGCCCAACAAACACAACAGTTTGCCAATAGCCGTATAAACAGTTTCTCTGTGTCCCTAGTTCTTTGGAGACCTTGAAATTACTGTCGTATATATATATATGTGAAGTCGGCCTTCGCCATTTCAAACACATTGTTTGTCCACTTCCTAAGTCACCCAAAAAGTGCGATATACACATCAGTTTAAAATATAAAAAAACGAGAAATTCTGAGGAAGCCAGCTAGTGTAATGGTTAGAATTCCCGCCTGTCAGCCTGACAGGTAGGGTTCGAATCACGTACAAAGCACTGCCCTGTCTATAGCTCTGCTGATGAGGCCTAATAGGCTGAAATGTACATACAGAGATCGACTTTTTCTCGATTTGTTTACGCTTTACATTTAAACCGATATGCACGCCTAATTCGTTTAATTATAATTAATTAATTAATAAATTAGGTATGACTTTAATTAAGCACATAATCCCCCTAATATATATATATATATATATATATATATATATATATATATATATATATATATGAGAGAGAAGAGAGAGAGAGAGAGACTATTGTTGTAAGTCTCAGCCTCATTGAGAAGTCTACTCTTGTGACCTTGTGTCATACTTTCATGTGTTATAATTAAAAGTTCTAAAATCAGTGTCTTTGTACTTCTCTAATGGATAAAGGGAATATATAGTGCATGCCTTGTTCAGCAACATTACGGATACTAAACCAAATATAACGTATAAAATGTTATATCAAATGTCCAGAGGCTGCAACATCATATATATATATATATATATATATATATATACAAGTCAACTATTCCCATTTATGGGTTGAATAGAAAAAATGCGTATCCATTAGAAATTAATCTATTTCAATACTTTATCGGCATTAAATGACCCACTGAGATTGATATACCGTAAAACAACATATAACAAAAATAAACTATCAAGACACAGACACCCATTGAATCTTTTTATACAGGCATAATATATATATATATATATATATATATATATATATATTATATATATATATATATATATATATATATATGCAAACATACTATAAAGCTTGAAAAGGATTTCAAATATCCTAAACACATGTCGCGCCCAATAAGATAAAACTTTTAAAAAATCAAACCGTTGTGCGAACCACGTCATATATATATATATATATATAATATATATATATATATATATATATATATATATATATATATTCTCAAACACATTTCGGTGAATACAAGAGAATTCAGATTATTTAGTATTTTTCTTCTTTTTTGTCATTCTTTCTAATGTAGAACCAAAAGAAATTGGAACAATTCTTTCGGATCTTTTTCGAAATTCTTTTCGTAGAGATGATATCAAGAAAATCATTAGAAAGATTAAGAAGAAAAGAAAAAATATAGAAAATAATCTGGATTCTCTTGTATTCACTAAATGCAGTCTAAATAAACCTATAAACACACACAAAAACACACACACATACACACACACAGACACACACACACACACATATATATATATATATATACGAGGGTGAGTAAAAAAAAAGTAATGCCATTTTGTTTAGGACGGGTATAATTACCGACACGGGAACATGTATCATACATCAAAATGAACCTGGTTCCCTGTGGATCATATCCCTACTTCGAATAAGAACCCCCTTCCTTGGGACCGAAGAGAGGGAGACATTATTCCAGTGACGAGGAAGTGAAATCTGTAGTGAAAAAGTGGCTCAAAGAACAGTAAACAGAATTTTACGGGGCAGGGATACATGCTCTCACAGTGAACCTAGGAGTAATGCAAATGAAGGGGAATTCCACAAAGCTCCAGAATTAGAATCTCACCACTAGATGCAGTTTATTATCATATCCAGGACACTAAGACCCTCAGCCACTGCCCTCTATCACATATATGATGAAAAATGTTGGGAATTTGCCATAAGAGCAATACAGTCGGGACAATCAAATAGGTTTTAGAACTTTACGTGACAAGCCGCTTGATTGGAGGCGGCTTCACCGCCCGCCCGTCTAAGGAGTGTTGAAAGTAATGGACTGCTCAGCCACCAGGATTCCGTCCTTAACCATCACGAATCGCAGCCCACTGCCAACACCGCCCTTTCGGCTGGAGCAGAAGAATACACGGTCTGCACTTGTGCAGAGGGGTAAAATTCCCTCCAATTGGATATATGTGCTAGAAAACGGGAGGTGGGAATATTAGGGTCCTGTATATAACGATAAACTGCGTCTAGTGGTGAAGTTCCAGTCCTGGAGCTCTGGGGAGTGTGGAGTATCCCTTCATCATAATTACTCTCTGGTCCACTGACTCAAAGTAGTAGTACCTGTGAAGGTCCCATTTATGGATTAAATAGATTTTTAAAAATGAGCTTAAAAATGTGTTTAAAAAATTGAGTTAAATTGAATACCCATTTAGAATGAATAAAACAAAACATCATTGGCGTAACATAACACAACAAGGGTTGACATGCTGTAAATCTAACCAAACAACCAACAAATTAACCAAATAATAGGGGACCTGGTAATAATGGCGATGAAGGAGTACTTCACACACCCCTAACCCTAACCTAACCCTAACCCTAACCCTGCTCCAGAATTGGAACTTCATTAGATGCAGTTTAACGCCATACACAGGACAATAACACTCTCAGCCATCACTCTAGCATATATATGATAAAAAGGGTTGGTGTATGTCGTAATAGCAATAGATTCAGAACAATCCTATAGGTGCTAGGGCTTGACGTAACCATCCGATTGGTCGAAAGGGGCCCTCTCCGACCGCCTGTCTAGCCTAATGGCCAAGTTGAGTGTTGCATGCCATGGACTGCTCATCCACCAGCATTCCTTCCATAAACATCACGGCTTGCCACCCATAATGAACAGGTGGCTCCATTGCGGGAGATTTTACCCATCTGCAGAGGTGTAGTCGGCGTATTCTAATCCTCTAGCCGACAGAGCTGCAAGGGCTCCGTATTGAATTTCTCTAAAGATGAAATGCCGGAATTGGAACCTCATCGTTAGCCCTCGATCCTAATTGAATTGAAAGCCATTTTTTTTTTCTGTATATTATAAACAGCGAAATAAAAATGGGGAGTATTAATCAAAATCATATAGATGCTAGGGTTTTACATAAATAGCTGATTGATCGGAGTGAGGGTCTCTCCGAACGCACGTCAAACCCAAGTAAGGATCAAAAGGGAGTGTTGCATGTCATGGTCTTCAAAACTACCAGAATTCTATCTATAAGTATCACTGGTAACCACTCATGACCAACAGCTGGCCCTATAAGGATGGGGTCTAAACCCTCTGCGGAGGTACAGTCAGCGTATTCCACAACCCCAGGCAAAAGAGCAGAAGGCTGTAGAATGGAACAGTCAAACTGTTGCAGTTACAGTATCAGAGATACAATGAAGATGTCTGGAGAGAAAACAGTATTTTGTTGTTATCACAAAGTTTCAATTTATTGGCCTTTTGTTTGTGTTTAGTGCTCCATAAAATGATTTACAATATTCAGTGTCTTTGACTGTTGGATTATTTTTTGGTATAAGCTGTGCTGAAGATCAGAATTTCTATTTATAAACTGTTTCAAAGCGGCGTTGGCTGAATCGGCTAATCAAAAGGCCTAAATATGTATTTAATTTACTATTTAAAGGCGTTGATAAATTGTATTACAATTGCTCTCTGGGGGCACAGGCTAGCAGACGAGGATTTTATAGCTCTCTGCTTCGGAGCAGGATAGACTCTGATACAACGAAGCATGGATCAGAAGACAAGGATTAAAACTAATACTACATGTTTCTACTTCAAGAAATGATCAAACATTATGCTACAAGGGATCTCCACTGTAAAACTACTTTTAACTACAGCCCTAAAATTGCAACACGAATCGTAATATACAAAAACCTCATCCAGTCGTTCGTTTTCAATGGTGCAATTCTTTAAGGGATTTCCTTTTGGTTTCTGGTAGGAATGCGCAATGAATTTCTCCAAAGAGAAAGTGTCGGAATCGAAACCGCTTCGTTGGCTTCCGATCCTAATCATGTTTATTGATAACCATTTCTTTGTGTAGATTATAAAAGGCGAACTAAAAATGGGGAGTATTAATCAAAGTTATCCTATGGGGACGTATTATAAGATGTTGGGAGTTTTGATTTCCAATTTTCATATCTCTCAAAGGCATCAGCCCTGATGACAATAGAGCATGAATCTGACATTGAATGTTTTAAATTCCTAACATGTGTGTGCGCAACATGTTGTTGTGATGAGATGTCCCAAAATAAAAATGTGTAATCAATTCGAAACAAAACCGATACGTTCAGCGATAAGGTCTTTATTTTATATTCATTTTATTTATATTTATATTTATTTCTATTTATTTTATTTTTTGTTTCTATTGGCGTCACTTTTCGAATAACACCGTGTAACGAACATAGGCAAAAACCCGGTTAACGAGGCCCCTTTTAGACGCCATATTGTTTTCGACAGCTCTCATGGGAGATTATTCAGTCTCATAGAATTTCCGGAAATCCGTCTGGAATTTTCTATAGCATGTACCAAGGTTAAGTGTTGGGTTATTTGGCGACAAGCCGTTGTCTCATCTCCAATGGCGAACTTTTCAAGATATGCTGATAGTTTGGTTTGGTTTCTTTGTTTAATGGCATATCAACCTTCGCGGGTTATTTAATGCCAAAGCCATCCTTGTAGAATAACAGTAATGCTATTATTTAACACATATCTGTGTGGGGTGAGGAGTTTCATACTTTTCCCATGGGTATTAGTTAAAAAGTGAATATAATAGTGTAACTGGACTTGTAAGAGCTTGAGGTTAGTCTAAAAAAAACAAAATTATTTTGCTCTCTCTCTCTCTCTCTCTCTCTCTCTCTCTCTCTCTCTCTCTCTCTCTCTCTCTCTCTGTGTGTGTGTGTGTGTGTGTGTGTGTTCGTCTGTCAGTCCTCTCTAATTCTGTCTCTCTCTATCTGTCTGTCTGTCTGTCTGTCTGTCTGTCTCTCTCTCTCTCTTCTGTCTCTCTGTCTCTCTCACTCTCTCCTGTTTCGTCTGTCAGTCTCTATCTAATTCTTTATCAGTCTCTACCTGTCTGTGTCTGTCCTGTCTCTCTCTCTTCTCTCCTGTCGTCTGTCTCTCTGTCTGTTCGTCTCACTCTCTCCTCTCTGTGTGTCGTCTCTCTTCACTCTGTTCTCTCTCTGTCTGTCTGTCTGTCTCTCTCTCTCTCTCTCTCTCTCTCTCTAACTGTCTGTCTGTCTGTTTTTCTCTGTTTCTGTCTGCCTGTCTCTCTATCTATCTATCTATCTATCTCTTCTGTCTCTTTGTCTCTGTGTCTCTGTGTCTTTCTCTCTTCATCATCATCATCATTCATGTGTGTTTCTGAAAATCCTCTATTCAATCTTTACCTAAATTTTCCTCACCCCCGCGGATCAAGGCCACACAACGAGACAAACTACAGTCGTGAATAGATATGAATCATATCTAAACAATGTCTCTCTTAAAAAGGTTTTTTTTTTTAAATGAAAATAAAAATGCAATAAAAAAAAAAACTCTTATATTAAATTTAGAAATGAAGCATTTTCGTTATTAATTTTTGGCTAGTCTCTCCTATTTTCTTCTTTTTTTTTTTTCGTCCTATTTTTGCTTTTTATCACCACTTTCTCGATTCAATTCTCTCTGGCCATTAATTTACTGCCTTTCGGAATAAAATCTCGTCAAAACCTTTTTCTTTTATTCTCCCCTTCCCCTATTTTTCATATTACTTCATTTAACGGATGGGCTCCTCCTATCTTTAAGCGAGATAGGCTAGCAGACTTGATTCTTACTGACTGCTCATAATTTTGGCCTTGTACCAAACTATGCTGAGTTTAAACAAACGGCTCCATTGTTTAACGGTCGCGTGTGGGTGGGGGTCCCTATTGCAGATGCAGTCGGTGTATTCTAAAGCTCCAACCGACAGGGTTAGCGCTAAGTGTGAGAGGACGCCTATTATGTATCTGAGATACAGATCTGACTTTTCATATATAAAAGGAAAAATGGATTTGGTTTGGTTTGGTTTGTTTTACGGCATATAAACCTCAGTGGGTCATTTAATGCTGGTAAAGTTTTGAAATAAATTCATTCTTAATGGATACACAATTTTTTTTTATAAACACATTTTTTCGATTTAACCCATTATTTACTTTCCTTACGAACGACATTCGTGGCGTAATTGGTTATTGTCGCAGGAAGCGGAATCAGCTATCCGAGTTCAAACCCTTAACGGATACTACCACCCCGAGTCAGAGTGGACGAAGAAACAATGGCGATGGAGTGTTCCATATTCCCCAGAACTCCAGAACTGGAACCTCACCATCAGATAGGGTTTAACGTCATTCCCAAGACATGAAGGCCCCCAGCCACCGCTTTCTAGCACATATATGATAAAAATAGTTGGGGCTTGCCATAAGGGCAATGGGGTTGGGACAATCATATAGGTGCTAGGGTTTGGCGTGACCAGCTGATTGACCGGATCGGGCCTAAGTAAGAGCCTAAGTGGAGTGTTGCATGTCATGGACTGCTCATCCCCCAGGATTCCGTCCTTAAGTATCACGGGTCGCCACCCACGGCCAACAAGTGGCCCCATTGGGTGGGCGTTACCCCTCTGCAGAGGTGCAGTTAGTGGATTCTAAAGCCCCAGCCGATAGGGCTGAGGAAAAATGGGAAAATCAATTAAAGGGATCCTTGGTTAAAAAAAGGGGGTTGAGATTCACTGACCAAAATAAAAATAGGGGAATTGCAGATGCCTTTCTGTACATAGTTTAATTTAGTCTGGCACTAACTCAGAATAGTTAGACAATTGACTTAGGATCGAACTCTGTAATCAGAATCAGTTACATTCTTCCTTGGGCTCGGAGAATTTTTTTTAAAAGGTTTTGGTATTATTTATTTACTTTACTTACGAACGGCATTCGTGGCGTAATTGGTTATCGTCGCCTGAAGCGAAATCAGCTATCCGAGTTCAAACCCTGAACAAAGTTTTCGGACTGTTGTTCGAATCTTTATTGTTATATATATTTACCAACCCAACGAACAGGATGCGACACAAAGTCAATTCCTTCAGCGGAGTTTAACAGCTTTGAATTCAGAGTTTTCTTTCTCCTAGATAGGTTACCTAGCCATGATTAAAAGCCATGACTGCCCAGCTATTTACCCATAGCTGGAGGGAGAGTAATGGGATTCATACTTTTCCCAAATTTATAAGCGCTATGTGAAATGCAAACAGCCTCGTCCTGAACTCGGGTCGACGAGTCCATTTCCTGCTACTGTAACCATCTTTATATCTTTATTGTTTTATACACAGTTTCGGCTGATTTGCTCTCCGGGCTTCTTCAGGTGTTTCATGTCGAACTCAGGAACTCTGTATTTAATCTATTGGGGTAGATTGCAATTTACTCCATTTTGCGTAATTAAAGCCAAATGGCAACAAAAAACATGTGAGTTGTCTATCAATGAATACGGAGATCATGCTGATTGTTTTGTTTTACGGCATATCAACCATTTAGGGGTCATTTAATGCCGAATCAAGTCATTTTGCTGCCATTTCGGCTGGGTATCACCTCTGCAGAAGGGGTAAGACTCCCCATCAATGGGACCAACTGTTGGCTGTGGGTGGCGACCCCTGATGCTTAAGGATGGAACTCTTGTGGCTGAGCAGTTTATCACATAGAACACTCCACTTAGGCCCTTACTTAGGCTATACCCCCGATCAATCGTCTGGTAACGCAAAGCCCTAGCACTTATATGATTGTCCCAACCCTATTACCCTTATGGCAAGCCCCAATCTCAACGCTTTTCATCATATACGTGCTAGAAGGTGGTGACTGAGCGTCTTAATGTCCTGGGCATAACATTAAAATATATGTATCTATTAACTGAATTTAAAATAAAATTGACTACCCATAGAGAATGAAAAACAAAACGTCTCCGGCATAAATGACATAATGGGTTGACGTGCCGTAAAATCCAACCAACTAACCAACCAACCAATCAAGTCCTTTTGATACGAGGTTGCTTACAGTACGTGCTGTTGCTTAAAATGTCACTAATCTAATGATATATCAAGTATTCTTATCTAATAAAGATAATCTACACACATATGTATGGTTTCAAGTAACTAATGATAATAATCCTTATTAAACAATTATACTTTCAAGTAACTATTCTTAATGCAAATAATTTACAGTTATATGGTATCAAGTATTCTATCTATTACTAATAATATTCAAACAGATTTTTGACCAAGAGATGAGACCCTAACAGGTACTACCACTATAGGTCATAATGGACCTGTGAGTATTGGCAACGAAGTGGTACTCTGCACTCTTCAGATCTCTAGAACTGGAACATCTCCATCAGATGCAGATTATTTTTAAGAGGGTCTTATCTTTCTGCAAGGGACACAGTCAGCGTAGCCCCGTCGCCATGCTGATCGGTTTTTTAGTTCGTTTAAAAAATCATGATCTCAAATCTCAAAATGTCCTTCAGGGTTGGTCGACAGACCCTTACCGCTTTGACGATTGGAGCAACACAATCTTATTTTGCATCCGTGATGTGCCGTGTTAGATTCAGCTATGCTTAGTAAATAACAAAATACGAACCCAGACAGATGGATAGATGAATAGAGTTTTTGACTACCTACCATATCTCCGACCGCATTTATACAGGCGTCGCCCCTCCTTCGTACGCCTTCATCTGGTGTCGCAGTTGTGTATTTTGCGAAGGAAGTCTCATCGCCCCGCCATAACTCACCGCTGTTAAGGTAGAAGAACGGGCAAACTAAACTTTTATCCCCCCCCCCTCCCGCCAAAAAAAAAAAAACTACCGGATAAGCAGCAAGAGTGGAACTGAATCCCACACCCACCCAATTTAGAAGACTTAAAACCCAACAAATGCAAATAGCACTTACTTGTCAACCTCAACCCTCACCTGGTAAAAATGGTAGAAGATTAAATTTCGAGAAGCAGAAAGCAAAAAAAAAAAAAAAAAAAAAAAAAAAAAAAAAGGAAGAAAACAAAACGTAAAGTATTAAGAAGGAATTTTTCATCTTTTTTTTTCTCAAACACATTCGCACAAGTATGTGTATATGCATTATGCACACACACACACACACACACATATACATACATACATACACACACACACCACCCTGCTAGCTGGACTTAGAATACGGTGAATTGTATCAACTGCAAAGGGGTAGGAACCTCAAAAAAAAGGGGTGACCTGGTTATGACATTAAACTGCAACTGACAGTTCTAGAGATCAGGGGAGTATGGATTCACTATTTTGTTGGCATTACTCCCAGGTCCACTCTGATCCTGAGTGGCAGTAACTGTTAGAGCCCCATCTATGCGTCAAATAGATCTGTTTCAAAATATTTATATCAGGCTGATTGGTTGATTGGTTTGTTGTTTTTACGGCATGTCAACCTTGTTGGGTTATTTTATGCCGAAGTCATTTTGTTTTATTCATTCTTGTTGGGTATTCAATTTATTTTCAAACACATTTTTAAACGAGTATCTAATATTCATTTTTTATCTATTTAACCCATAGATTAGACCCTAACAGGTACTACCATTCCGGGTCAGGGTGGCGATAAAGGAGTACTCCATATTCCCCAGAGTTCCAGAATTGGAACTTCACCACTTGATGTAGTTTAACATCATATCCAGAACACTAAGCCCCGCAGCCACATATTTGATAAAAAGGATTGGGTGTTGCTGTTAGAGCAAAAGCGTTGGGACAATCATATGGGTGATAGGGCTTGACTTGACAAACTGAATGATCGGATAACAAGTGGCCTCATTAATAGCATGATATAGATTATCTGACTATACCATTCAACTAAAATCTGCTCTACAAACATATTGAGCACTCTTATATTCTTTAAAACCCCGACTTATTCAGTTAATCATTTTGTCGACGGTTAAGTCGTGACTAACTCGATATTTTATATTTTCCGTTATGTCACCCCCTTTATACACACACACACACACACACACACACACACACATATATATATATTATATATGTGTGTGTGTGTGTGTGTGTGTGTATTTGGGCAGCATTTTTTCATTTATGCATGTTGGATTAAACAAAAGGCACATCTCCTGTTTAACAATTTTATTTGTGATTTTTTCAAGTTTTCTGGTCAACTTTTTAATATGGATTTCGTGGATTAGTCCACTAAAGATGATGATGGCACTTTGAAGTGCCGAAAGTACTCGGGCATGAACTTTGGTGGACTAATCCACGAATTCCACCCAAATATTAAAAAGTTGGCCAGAAAACTTGAAAAAAGCAGAAATAAAATTGTTAAACAGGAGATGTGTCTTTTGTTAATTCAACACACACACACACACACACACACACACACACACACACATATATATATATATATATATATATATATATATATATATATATATATATGGTATAAAAAATGAAAACAATTTATAATATAATATGTTTCTCTTTAACAGCATTATGTGGTGTTTTCATTCCATTTTTTTATACTCATACTGTCGGATTCATTTCCTTTCTTTTAACTTATATATATATATATATATATATATATATATATATATATATATATGCACATTTGTATGTTTATGTAAATATCTAAATATGATACTTTTGCATCTGTGAAATGAAATGTATGTGTGTGTATGTGTGAACGTAATTATGTATGTTCTTTTTCTTGTGTGTGAGTGTGTATGTATGTGTGTGTGTGTATTTGTGTGTTGTATGCGTGCGTGTGCGCTTGTGGTTTTTATACGCAGAGACAATAATAAGAAGCGAAACGTATTGTCCCCAGTGGGCGTGGTGCTGAAAATACTTGTCCAAATTTGTCACAACTCTGTGTTTCGTAACTTAATCAACTGACATCTTTAAAAAGAAGAACGAAACAAGAAACCATTACATAAATACATTCATTTCCCTTCACCTCATTTTAAATAAACAGTCAGTTTTTTTTGTCACTTCTTTTTACAATGTTTTAATTTACACATCGTTTAAGAAAAGTCTTATAAAGAAATATGCTTACAAAACTCCATTCATTCTCAAAAAACGGTGATACATTAACTAAAAACTTCTTCCCTTTTTTGTTTTCATTCTTAATCTTACTTTTTTTCTTTCTTTCTTTTACCATCTTTCTTTTTGTAAATTCTTTCTTTCTTTCTTCACCTTTCTCTTTTATTTGATTATTTCTTTCTTTCTTTCTTTTACCATCTTTCTTTTTGTAAATTTTTTCTTTCTTTCTTCACCTTTCCCTTTTATTTGATTCTTCTTTCTTTCTTTCTTCATTTTTCTTTTTGTAAATTCTTTCTTTCTCTCTTCAATTTTCTCTTTTATTTCTTTCTTTCTTTCTTTTTCTTCTTTCTTCTTTCATCTTCTTTTTTTGTAAATTCTTTCTTTCTTTCTTCACCTTTTTCTCATATTTGATTCTTTCTCTCTTTCTTTCTTTCTTTCTTTCTTTCTTTTACCATCTATCTTTTTGTAAATTCTTTCTTTCTTTCTTCACCTTTCTTTTTTATTTGATTCTTTCTTTCTTTATTTCTTTCATCATTTTTCTTTTTATAAATTCTTTCTTTCTTTCTTCACCTTCTCTTTTATTTGATTCTTTTTTTCTTTTCTTCTTTCATCATTTTTCTTTTTTAAATTCTTTCTTTCTTTCTTCACCCTTCTCTTTTATTTGATTCTTTCTTTATTTATTATTTCATCATTTTCTTTTTGTAAACTATTTCTTGGTTTATCACCTTTCTCTTTTATTTGATTCTTTCTTTCTCTTCTTTTACCATCTTTTTTTTGTAAATTGTTTCTTTCTTTCTTCATCTTTCTCTTTTATTTGATTCTTTCTTTATTTCTTTCATCATTTTTCTTTTTGTAAATTGTTTCTTTCTTTCTTCAGCTTTAACTTTTATTTGATTCTTTCTTTCTTCAATTTTCTCTTTTATTTGATTCTTTCTTTCTTTCTTTCATTCTTTCTTTCTTTCGTAATTTTTCTTTTTGTAAATTCTTTCTTTCTTTCTTTCTCTCTTTCATCATTTTTATCTTTGTAAATTGTTTCTTTCTTTCTTCACCTTTGTCTTTTATTTGGTTCTTTCTTTCTTTCATCATTTTCTTTTTGCAATTTCTTTCTTTTCTTTCTTCACCTTTCTCTTTTATGTGATTCTTTCTCTCTGTCTTTCTTTCTTTCTTTCTTTCATAATTTTTCTTTTTGTAAATTCTTTCTATCTTTCTTCAGTTTTTTCTTTTCTTTAATTTTTTCTTTCTTTCTTCACCTTTCGCTTTTATTTAATTCTTTCTTTCTTCATTTTTATCTTTTTTTATCTAATTCTTTTTTCTTTCTTCTTCATCTTTTTTAAATTCATTTTAAAATCTTTAAAATTTAAACATTTCTTTCTTCCTTCATCATTCTTTCTTTATTTATTTCTTCATTTTACTTTTTATTTAATTCTTTATTCTTTGCCCTTTTAAAAAACTTTCCTCCTTCATCTTTCTTTCTGTCTTTATTCATGTTTTTTTTTTTCCTTCTTTCTTTCTCTCTTCATTTTTCTTTTTTCATTAAATTCTTTCTTTCTTTATCTTTTTAAAATTTGATTCATTCTTTCCTCAACCATCTTTCTTTCTGTCTTTCTTTCTTCAATTTTATATAATTCTTTCTTTTTTTCTTTCTTTCTTTCTTTCATCAACTTACTTTTTTAAATTCCTTCTTTCTTCATCTTTCTTTTTTAGTTATTTCTTCATTTTTCCTTTCTTTCTTTCTTTCTTTCTTTCTTTCTTTCTTTTTAAATTAATTCTTTATTCTTTATCCCTTTTAAAATTTAAAACTTTACTCCATCTTTCTTTGTATCTTCATGTTTCTTTTTTTAATTCTTTTTCTTTCTTTCATCATCTTTTTTTTAAATTCTTTCTTTCTTTCTTCATTTTTCTTTTTTATTTAACTCTTCTTCTTTATCTGTTTTCTAACTAATTAATTCTTTCCTCCATTATCTTTCATTCTGTCTTTCTTTCTTAATGCTACTTTTTTATTTAATTCTTTCTTTCTTTCTTTCTTTCTTTCATCATCGTTCTTTTTTTAATACTTTCTTTCTTTCCTATTTTCATTTCTATCTAATCCTTTCTTTCTTTATATGTTTTGAAATTTAATTCTGTTTTCCTCCATCACCCTTCTTTCTTGCATTCTTTCTTCGCCTTTTTTTAAGATTTAATTCTTTCTTTCTTTTTTCTTTCTTCATCTTTTTTTAATTATTTCTTTCTTAATCTTTCTTTTTTATTCAATTTTTTCTTTTTTCTTTTTCTTTTTTCTTTTTCTTTTTTCTTTTTCTTTTTTCTCTTTATAAGTGTTTTTTCCCTCCACCATTTCAATCTTTCTTTTACCTTCTTCCTTTCTTTCTTCATCTTTCTTTTTTATCTATTTCTTTCTTTCTTCGTCGTTCTTTTCATTTCATTTTTTCTTTCGTTCTTTCTTTATCTTTCTTCTTAGATTAATTATTTCTTTCTTTCGTTCGTTCCTTGTTGTTTTTTCATCTTTTTTCTTTCTTTCTTTTCTTTATTTCTTTCTTTCTTTCCCTTTTCTTTTATTTAATTGTTTCTATCTTTCTTTGTTGTATTATAAGTAAATTGTTAACACTTTATCTCCGTGCAATTTTCATATCCTCTCATTACCTTGTTTTTCTGAATTTGTACTTCACCGTGAAAGACAGTAATTGATTTATTCATCTACTAAAAGTGTTGCAATGTTTTGTTACTAATGGCAATTACGACGATAACCGTTACACTAAGCGCACCCCCTTCAGTGTATTTGCAGAAAAATATATATATTTAATTGGATATAGGCGTTGAGTTAATACAGTTCTAAGAGACAGTTATCTCTGGGCGGTAGGTTCAATTCTGGTCAAGGGCGACAGTAACAGAATAATTAACACAGCTTAACACTTGTACGCAGTCATGGTTAGCGGAATGAGGACAGTCAACTGTGGATTGAATAAAGGGTTAGGTTCGACATGACCAGTCGATTGATCGGAGTGGGTCTCTCCGACCACCCGTCTAGCCTAAAAAAGGGCGAAAGTAGAGTGTTGCATGTCATGGACAGCTCGAACAAAAAGATTGTTGATTTTAATCTTAATAATATATATTGAAATACAAATAAACCACAGTAGTAAAGATATTTCTAGTGTTGAATTTTTCATTAAATCTATTTATTATATTCTTTTCATAATCATTTTATAAAAATTATTGAGGAATAGTCCTAAAATCGAAATAATATCCATTTTGATTGTATGATGTTCCACTAGAAATAAATGCTACTGGAAAGGAATTATTTCCCTATACCAAGTTAATAAATGATTTTCATTCAGTCTTGGGTTATACCTAGAAAATATCAAATTAGCTTGAGCATTGCTTGTTATATGGTTGTGTGTAAATACAATAGATTTGACTATGTACACTTAGCAACATCTCCCTCCTTTGTATATACGCACCTTGTCCTCATTTTGTCCTCTCTACATTACTGTGATTAATATCTGCTTTCCAGAAACCTTATTTAGTATTTTGGGGAATATTGTTCTATTTACCCACTAATTCATTGTGATTTGATTGATTCATCTTAATGGAACTTCAACAAATGCAGGGTGATTTTAAGACAAGTGTATTGCATAATATTTCATCCATAAACATCATGGGTCGTCACCCACGGCCAACAGGTGGCCCCATTGGGTGGTCTCACCTCTCTGCAGAGGTGAAGTCGGTTTTTCTTCTGTACCATTCGACAGGGCGGCTCGTAGTGGAGGGGCTGGATAAATACAGATTTTTCTGTCTTCAAAACGCTATCCAGTTCCTAGTTCCACTTGAAATTGAGTCATCAAGACAGAATGAAACTGCTTCTACAACGCCATTTAATTATAGAGAAAAGGATCTGATACTCGAGAGTGGTATGACATTAGATTCATGTCCTATCAATATCAGTTAATAGGATACGATGAATTTACGTCTAGTAATTTGCCTTCAGCTTAACCTATGACTTGATAACAGAACATCTTTATGGCAATAAGGGTACTTGACTGACATGGGTGTGGTCAGAATTCATACCAGAAATAAAATATAAAGAATAAAAAAAACTTTGACACAGTCATAAAAAATGCAGAGGCGAACATGAAAAACACTTTGAAAACAAATACATCACTTTATTTTTTAGATGCTGGAAGATTTTACTTTATATCCATTTTTTTCCTCCTGAATTTGAGACATAAATAATTCAGAACTATTTTTTGTTCACAGGTGCGTCTTCTACGTCTAAAAATTGTGGTTTCTCCGCAAATAATGAGAATGTATAAGTGCCGGTTTAGCTCAGTCGGTAGTGCCCTTACCTAGGAATCGCAAGGTTCCTGGTTCGATACCGGACCTCAGCGTATGAGCAGCACATGGATCTGCGCGGTAATGTGAAGAGCTGATGGTAGGTGTAGCCCTCCATCTCAGATACTAAATAATCTCCTTGGTCTAGCGCTAGGGAAAAGAATTATTTTTTCGAACACTTCAAAATTTTCTGTATTTTAACCATTTTAACTTCAAATATCAAACATTTTACCCTGAAGAACGCCGTTTTTCTTTGTATACTTAAACATTTTATAATTTGCTATTATTATTATTATTATTATTATTATTATTATTATTATTTTATTTCATATTTAATGTAATAATAAATAGAATACAATGTGTACATGAACAAACTCCTGGCCGAAACACGTGTTGGTAATTCATTAAATTAATTTTATCCATTCAACATTTTCTTTCCTTTATCATATTATCCTTTCAACTTATTATCGGATTCATTTCCATTTTTCAAGTTACACACCACACACACACACACACACACACACATATATATATATATATATATATATATATATATATATATATATATATATATATTGAAGTGTGGGGTCCATATAGGGTTTCTTAAATAAATGTAATAGGATGTATTTTAATTATTTATTCAAAGGATGTGATTTATTTCTTCAAAACTGAAAATTTGACATGTGCACGAACATTTGAGCCCTCCTCTGTCAAGTAGGTAATAAATTCAGCTGTAACACATTCGGGTGCTTAATTATCTAATTTAAGCTGACCAATCAAATGAGACATCCTTAATAAATTGGTTGGGCAACACATTAAAAAAAGAAGGAAGACCAGACGGAAGCTACTGTAATGCCTCACAGATCAATAATGCCAAGAGGAAAGGTGATACCATAAGGACATCAGGAAGAACATACTGACTTTTCACCAGTCTGGCAAAAAAGCTATGATAGTGCATAAAAGTCGTCGGGGGCGGCTTAAAGTCGGTATCAGCCAGTCAGCGAGGGAGTCTATCCTCTTTTCAATAGCGCTAGACCAAGGAGATTGTTTTGGCGTCTGAGGTGGAACGCCACACCTACCATCAGCTCCTTACTTTACCGCACATATCCCTGTGCTACTCATACGCTGAGTTGGCGAGGACCGGTATCGAACTAGGAACCTTGTGGTTTCTAGCCGAACGCTCTACCGACTGAGCTAACCCGGCCCATGATATTGAATAATTAATGGGTATTCTATCAATTATGAATTTGAATTCACGTCAACGAAAAAATACAACGGTTACGGAGATTTTTGCCTGATGTCCCCTAACGCTAACGAATTCTTTCTTTTAAATTACTAAATCGTTTCAATCAAACTGATTCAATGGAAATAAATCGAAATTCTTTAAAATTAATAATTAAAATAAATATTACTATTAGAGTCATCTTTAGTAGCGTCTCGAACAACAATTTATATACCTAATCAATAGATCAAATTTATATAATATATGAAACTCCTTTTAAGTTTTAAATTTCATATTTTTAGATACTAAAAACAAATACTTATTTAATAACAAAACTACTTTAGTATTGTTACAAAAAAAAATCAATTGAAAAGTTAGATCCCCACTCTTTTAGACAGAAAGGATATCGATGCATAATTTTTTCACTGATATTCTAAAAAGCGTTTAGATAATAAAAGTTTAGCTAATCAGTTTCTGGTTGACTGTGGAAGTAGAAGGACGCAATGGCACTTCTCGTTTGATTAGCTAGATTCTCACACACGTGATTGAGATCCGGTTTCAAGAAATAGAATTAGAATGTGAAAATATTCACCAAAGTAATGTCTTGTGTTGTAATCAAAAGCAAACAAACAGCACATGACGTCTCAGGCAGAAACATCTTAAGAAGCAGTTAGATGAGCTTATTATACCAAGGTGTACGAAGTAAGAATAAATATAATACAAGACAGGATCGACAGTAAGAAGAAATACAAAGCTACAAGGTTAAGAATGGTATACAGCCACGGGTATACTCACGGGTATATGCGGGTATACGTATGTAAAGAGAGGGTATATAACAAGGAGGCCGATCCATCCACTGTTAGAGAAATAATTTACAAATGAAGGGCATTCAACACAACCGAAACTTTTCATTGAAATGGACGTCCATCAAACTATCACCAAGAGACAATCGAAAAAATAATAAATTAGGAATATTTCGATTATTTGGACTATTGTCCTCATCTTCATTGTTATGTGTACAACGTTTCGGTCGATGTACCCTCCGGCATTCTTCAGGTATTTCTCGTCGGACGGAGTCAGGAACCTTCTTTTCGGACTCGGTAACCTTCTATTTAAATTCGGGAACCTTCTCGTCGTTAATCGGGAGCCATCACGGAACTTTGAAACTAACCCTTTATTCAATCCACGGGGTATCCTGTTCTCATTCCGCTAATCATAGCTGGGGTACAGGCGTTAAGCAGTGATAACAAGGAAGATGAGGACAATAGTCCGAATAATACAAATAATACTAATTATCAAGCCTCATCTAAAAAATTCCGAGAAATATTGAATTAGTCAAAGGCCAACCCACATATCACATGAAAGAGTTGCAGATCTCTTTGTCAGCATCTGGAATTAATGTTTGGGGTTGGTGCATGATTATTGCGTCTTTTTTCAACAAATTTTATTCATCGGTAAAAATTCGGACACATTCGGCTTTGTTGTTTTCCGAGCCTTTTGAAATGGCCGTTAGTCGAATGGTCCACATTGAAATCTTCGGCCAACATTTTCGTTGTCAAGCTTTTGTCCTCTTCCACGGCTGCCAAAAATGCTTGGTCGTTGAAAAAATTATGGTTGACCTCTTCCTTCTTCATCTGCGAGTTTTTTTATCGCCTGATTTGAATTTCCTAAACCATCTTTCAACTTAGCTTTTGCTGATTGTTCCTTAACTAAAAAGTCAATTGAGATCGCGAAATAACTGTGCTGATCTCCAATCTTTCTCGAAGTGGTCGAGTATAATGGGATGAATGTGGATATAATTTTCGATACACTCCCTACAAAAGAAATAATTGTTTTTATGAAACAAATTAAACAAACTACCAACTGTTATTGTTTTGTTGAATATAATTTGTCGAAAAAAGCCGTCATAATCATGTAGCAATCCAATAAATTTGCCTACAATCATAGGGAAATTGAATGGCTCCTCAACCAAAAGTAAGAGGAAATATTGTATACAATTAATACCTCATTGCGAATTAATAGGGTTAGAGAAAGGAATGGAGGAAAGGGGATTAATATATATATATATATATATATATATATATATATATGTGTGTGAATTTTAACTGAAAATACACCTCACACTGCACAAAGAAAAAAAAAAAAAAAACTTCAAATAATCGAGGCCCTATATATCAAACAAAAAAAACCCATCTTAAACAAGATAAACTTTGAAACTAGTCAACATATCCTCAATTGCCTATCATTTCCCACCAATCCTCCTTCCACCATTCCCCTTACTTTCTTATAAACTTGTGAGCTCCCCCCCTCCTACAAATCTCTACTATCACTGTTCATTTAAAACGGAACCTGTGAACTCCGCTTACTGCTAATTCCTACTGCTACTGCTCGTTTCAAAAGCGAGACAACGGAAACATTCCACCAGTTTCACACCTGAAGATGGCACAAAGACATGCCGAAAGCGTTCGTGAAGAAACCTGACAGTAAAAAGATGATCAGGCAGTTAGAAAGGATCGAACAAAAATTCGTCCGACAAGAACCGTCAGTAGCGTTTAACAAAACACACACACACACACACACACACACACACACACATATATTATATATATATATACTATATATATATATATATATATATATGAGCACATCTACCAATAATACTGCCTTTGGTTCGCCATTCCAGCAAAAGCTGAAACAGTGACCATCTCACAAATATATATATATATATATATATATATATATATATATACCAATCATCTGCACGAGTGGATGTGACAAAAGGTCAATTTCAAAAGCGGAGTTTAGCAGGTTTAAATTCAGAGTTTTCATTCTCAGAGCCTAGTCTGCCCTACTATTTACCTATAGCCGAGAGGAGCATAGTTGGATTCATGCCTTTCCCAAGGATATTAGCGCTATGCGAAATGAAATAAACCTCGTCTAGGATTTGAACTCGACAATAACCATTACACAATGGGCGCATATATGTTAGAAAACTGTTTCGAAGCATGGATGCATATTCTTCTCAAATCACTTATCGGGATTACCGATGCTTTATCTAAACTCAAACAGTTACTAGCGATGGTAGAGAATACTCAACTATCTCGGCCACCAGGCTGATCCTAGAACGATGCAAAAAGTTTTGTTTTGCATTTCTTCTGATTAATGTTTTTGTATGTCTTCATTTTTGGAAAATCTTCCGTCTGAGAGAGAGAGAGAGAGAGAGAGAGAGAGAGAGAGAGAGAGAGAGAGAGAGGGAGAGAGAGAGAGAGAGAGAGAGAGAGAGTTTAATTCTTACTTGTCCCTCCTCCCTCTTGCGCACCCAAACCGAGGCAGTCTCGTTAAAGAATTTTGACGACTTTTGACGTAACCCACTAAGACCTTCCTCGCCACCCGACAAAGAATCAGGGTATTCAACACAAAACAAAACAAAACACACAAAAAAAAAGAAGAAAAAAAGAACCCCCCCCCAAAAAAAAATGCGTTGACGTAAAATTGGTTGTAGGAAGGTGCCGGGCTGAGGAGTTTAGTTTAGGGTGGAGAACCGTGGGTGTGGGCTGATGAGAGATCCCGTTGAAAAGTAAAAAGGGGTAGGGTTTCGAATTGAAAATTTCGGGTTCACATGGTTTGGCGGGCATGGACTAAAAAAATCTGGTTAGCAGGCAGCCATCCAGACATAAACTGTCATTAGAAGGTTAGGGTTACTTGGAAAACATCCGGGATTAACCGATGGCGATTGCCTTTGCTTGTTGTTTATGTTTCTGTTTGATTTGGGTGGGTGTGGGAGGGTGCGCACATCGATGTCTTCGCCACCTCCGCCACTAAGACTCTCATTCCCACCTGAAGGTCTTCTTCTCTTCTTCTTCTTCTTCTTCTTCTTCTTCTTCTTCTTCTTCTTCTTCTCTTCGTTATCATCATCAACATCATCACCTATTAATTTTAAAATTTCTCTACTTCTTTTTTCTCGTAGCGCAACTACTTTTAAAACAATATTAATTCTACCCTTATATTTATCTTCTTTTCTTCTTCTCTTCTTCTTCCTTCTTCTTCTTCTTCTTCTATATTATTATTAAATTATTAATTATTATTATTATTATTATTATATTATATTATTATTTTTTTCTTTTCTTTTTCTTTTCTTTTCTTTCTTTCTTCTTTTAAATTAATTAATTTCATAATTCATTCTTCTTCTTCCTTCTTCTTCTTCTTCTTCTTCTTCTTCTCTCATTATTATTATTATTATTATTATTATATTATTATTATTATTATTAATTATTATTTCTTTCTTTTCTTCTTTTCTTTCTTCCTTTTAAATTAATTAATTTCATTAATTCATTCTTCTTCTTCTTCTTCTTCTTCTTCTCTCTTCTTCTTCTTCTTCTTCTTCTTCTTGTATTTTCCTTTCTCTTATTACTTCTTTTTTCTATTGTTTTTAAGTATTCTATTAATTGACTTATATTCTTTCTTCTTTTTTTCTTTCTCTTCTTTCTTTTATACTTCTCATACTTTTCTTTTTCTTAATCTTGTTTTCTGTTCCAAGCTTCTTCTTCTTCTTTCTTCTTCTTCTTCTTTCTTCTAATGTTTATTTATTCATCTATTTCTTTATTTCTTTCTTTTAAATATGTATATATTCCTTAATTTATTATTATTCTTTTTCTTCTATCTTTCCTTTCTCTAATTCCTTCTTTTTTTCTGTTGCTTCTTCTAAGGTATTCCTATTCATTGACTTATTCTTTCTTTCTTCTTTTTCTTCTATTTTCTTCTCTTTCATACTTTCTTATTGATCTTTTCTCCGTTCCAACGCATTCTTCTCTTCTTCTTCTTCTTCTTCTTCTTCTTCTTCTTCTTCTTCTTTTCTTCTTCTTCTTCTTCTTTAATTCCTCACACTTCCTTTTCCCCACTGCATTCTCTCCATCAATTTCAATATCACTCTTTATTTTCATCTTCCTATCTTCTTCCCACCCTTTAGCGTTTTTGACACATAATTTAGTAACCAGTTTCTTTTTTGTTCCCCTTCTTCTTCATCTACATTTTAATCTCCCTTCCTTCAAAATTGGTTCGCAAATCATTACCTAATCCATTCTCTTTTTCCTCCCCACCCCTCCTATTAAGAAAGTGTTTCGTTATCTTTTCTATTATTGAGATTATCATTTCAACATACAGGGTGCAGCAGAAATACCTCCCACATTTTAAAATGTCACATGTGTGGTGCAAGAGAAGTTAAGGCAACTGAACTGGTCGCTTCATCTTGCAAAAAGTCTACCATTTTTACATATGATCATCGCTTGCACAGGACATGCTTTTAAATCTTTGCCTACTTAAAAGGCGCTCACAGCAGGCTCTCCCACTACTGCGATCTATGCATACCACACCCAGGCAAAATACAAAAAACTGATGGTCAGTTCATTATAATTGAACAAAAGGACGTAGATTACAATAATAAGGACTTTTTAGAACATCCGCCTAGAAACCACAAGGTTCCTGATTTGATACCGGCACTCGCCAACTCAGTTTATGAGCAGCACAGGGATTTTTGGGACAAAGTAAGGAGCTACTGCTAGGTGTGACGCTTCACTTCAGACTAAAAAACAATCTCCTCGCTCTAGCGCTCGTGACAAGGGGAATAGACTCCCTCGCGTCTGGCTAAATACCGACTTTAGGCCACCCCGACGACCTTTACTTACTTTATTTGATAGAATGAGTTTTGAAGTGAAGAGAAACTATATATCCTATCAAATAATAAAAAAAAATACCAAGATAATTTGGTACAACGCTGAGGAATTTAGTTGGCAAAGAGATGATAGTTGAAAAAATACTAAAGTAATTGATATAAAAAAAAACTATTTCACCCTTTGTTTAAATAAAGGGGTTCCTTAATAATAGTTTTTAATAGTGAAATAGATCACTAATTAGGACTGAGAAAATTCTAGTAGTGACCACCGCAAGCGGAGTTCAACGGCTTTGAATCCAGAGATTTTCCTTCTCCAAGACTGGTTGCCTAAACCAATGTTAAAGAGCCGAGTCTGTCCTACTATTTACCCATAGCTGGAGGGGAAGTAGTTGGATTCGTAACTTTCGCAAGGGTATTAGCGCTATGTGAACTTTAGCTTCGTCCAGGATTTGAACTCGGGGTGGATAAGTCCATTTCCTACGACTCTAATCATTAGGACCACGTGCTCCAGATTTTATTGATTCATTTAAAAAAATGACATCCTCCAAATGGCAGCCTCAATTTGCCATGCACTGTTCTAGACGATTTTCCCAAGTTTTCCATCACCCGTGGCTGACAGGAAATTAAGTTGGAAAATTCTCTGTGTAGCAATTATCAATTCACCAGTCTGGAAAAATATTTCAACAGCAATGGAATAGTTTGAACTGGTCCAAGATATGATTGTTACTGATCGTATAGGAAAAAAAATGGTACGAATTAGCTAGAAGTAGTACTTACCTAAGTTTACTTAGACTGCATCTAATAGTGAAGTTCCAATCACCAACCCTTTATCATATCATCTCCTAGAAAAACGGTGATCTGGGGATCTTAGTGTCGCTGGGTATGACGTTAAACTGTATCTAATGGTGAAGTTCCAATTGGTGTTTATTTTTAAAATTGGACTTTTTCCTATTTACCCATAGATGAGACCCTAACAGGTGCTACCACTCCGGTCAAAGGGATTTGGAAGTAATGGTAATTAAGGGGTACTACATAACTGATGATTCTTGACTTAAATATTCTTAATTTAGAATAAAAAAAAAAGAGATAGATTCCCTCGCTTTCCGACTGATACCAACAATAGTCACTTCGCCGAGTTTACTTTATTTTGATAGTAGGAAACTAGAAAAAGTTGTATATCCTGTTCTACAAATGGGACATCGGCCGAGATGCACCGGAAAACAAGGCGTGACAAATGGTACGCCCTTGTTAGTGTGTATATAATTGACTTAGTGGTCGGACAAGACACTCTTGAATTCCTTCCTTACCAGAAAATAGACTGGAAATCACATGCTATAAAGAGAGAACCTGCTAGGTCATGTAAGTAACGCTTATACCTTGGTAGATGAGTGTAGATTCGACAACGGATGTATGACAAGAAGGCCTACACATTTGAGAAGCTGAGAGAACAGGGTTGCCTGACTGTCTGGTTAGATTTTACAAACATGTCAACCCTTGGGTTATTTTATGCCGAAGACGTTTAAGTTTTATTCATTATTCTTGGGCAATCATTTTTTTAAACTCACCTTTTAACTTAGTTAATTAATATTAATATTCTTCATGGATGGCTTTGGCATTAAATAAAACCACGAAGGTTGATATGACATTAACAAAGAAACCGAACCAATCCCTCATTCTTCTCTTTTTTTTTTTCTTTATTTGCATTTTTTTACTTCAATACCATTTTTTAAACTTTGGCTGTGAAAATTTTCTCAAAACTGATTTTTTAACTTTTATAACTCCAGCTACTGGTTAAATAGAAATACTATTTCAGGAATGGCTTTGGCATTAAATACCCGCGAGGATTCATATGACATTAAACATATAAACCAAAACAGATCCTCCATCTTCAATATTTTTTCTTTAATTTTCAATTTTTTTAAATTCAGTTTTTTAACCTATGGCTATGAATTTCGTTTTTTGGACAAATTAAACTCGATTTGCAATTAACAATTAAATTCAAATTAAATTCAAATGATTTGATAACACCTTAATATGTTTCTTTTACAGCTATTTTTTCTCTCTAAGGAAAAAAAGATTAATTTTAATAGTCCCCGCATTCAAATTAACAAACCCTAGATGCGTAAGGATAAACTCTAAGCTAAGATCAACCACGTCTATATAAAGACATTATTAGAGTCCCTAAATATTTACCAGATTCGCCAAAACATTATCTTCCCGTTCACAAGTGTTTTTTATTTATTTTCTGCTATTTTTATCTTTGACGGCTTTCAAATTCATCGTATTATCGAGCCCAATGTCTGATCTGATAAGATTCCCGCCTCTGATAGTTGTTAATTAAGATAAGACAATTAACTTTTGTGGTGTATTTAAGTGGGACTTAAAAACAGTAGTATTTATAGAATTGAAAGTTGTTGAATCAGTTCTGGCTATGAAATAGTCGGATTTTACACAACATTTAACAACAGTCGTTGAAGAGGCCGCTCTATATCTTCGCTGTGTGTTGTTGTTGTTGTTGTTATTGTTATTGTTTTCTTTTAAAATCAAGCAAGCGTAATATGCGGTTACCGCCCAGTCTCCCACTCTCACTTACTGATTCATCCACCTACGTCTTAAGATGGCTTCTATTTACAAGAACTTCTCCACAGACGCTTTATAGAAAATGCATTGTTGCGAAAAACCAATACGAATTATAAAACTAACACTAACATTTTGGGATTGACTGATTGATTTTAACGGCATCTCAACACGTCTAGAGTTATTCTATAATAGAGGAATTAGAGAATCACATTCATTGTACGCTCATATTTTCATTTTATTGTAGTTATTCTTAAGGGATTCCCGAGTTCGACAAAAAAAAAACACCTGAAGAAGGCTGGAGGGTACATCGGCCGAAACGTTGTGTATATAAGAATTTAGATTACGAAAATAGTCCGAATAATCCAAATAAAGTAAAAAGTCAACGGGGCGGCCTAAAGTCGGTATCAGCCAGTCAGCGAGGGAGTCTATCCCCTTTTCAATAGCGCTAGACCAAGGAGATTGTTTTAGCATCTGAGGTGGAGCGCCACACCTACCATCAGCTCTTTACTTTACCGCACAGATCCCTGGGCTACTCATACGCTGAGTTGGCGAGGACCGGTATCGAACTAGGAACCTTGTGGTTTCTAGCCGAACGCTCTACCGACTGAGCTAACCCGGCCCCTTAAATAATACACATAATCAAGCCTCATCTCAAAAATTCAGACAAATAGTTTTTTTTTGTTGTTCACAACCCTAACCCTGCTAATCCTGAAATTTATGGTTTTATTTGTCCTATGCCGGAAATTGACGGTGCCTTTACTAATATTCCCAACTTCTGCGTCTGACCATTTCTCTTGTCCACTACCAGATTCTCCGGTGAATCTAATAGTGAAGTTCCAATTTTGGAGCTCTGTGGAATGTGGAGTACTCCTTCATTGCCATTACTCCAAGGTCCACTCTGATCCGGAGTGTTAGTACCTGTTAGGGTCCCATCTATGGCTTAAATAGAAAAAATAGGTTTAAAAATGTGTTTAAAAAGAAATGGAGTCTTTTAAAAAAAGTTTGCATACACATAAAAAATGAATAAACAAAACATCTTCAGCATAAAATAACCCAATAGGGGTTGGCATTCCGTAAAATCCAACCAACCAACCAATCAAACAACCAGCCAGATATCCCGTGAAAGACCCCCTTTTTGCGTTCACATAGCCGAGCACCAGGTTTCACTGGTAGTGGGAGGGCAGCCACTACATTACACACATCTTATGCATAAGAGGATCCTTAATTCATAAATTTTTGGAAAAAAAAGTTAATTTCTAGTCCTATCAGTTATGCTTTCATATTGTGTTTAACAAATATCCACAGTTAGAGAGACTCCGATGTTTGCCTATATATATATATATTATATATATATATATATATATATATATATATATATATCATTCATCATGTCGGGCTTTCAGCGCGGATATCCATGACAATCTCTCTCTATCCGTCCCTATCGCTCGGAGGTCCTCTATGCAGCATCCTGCATCCGCACAGAGCTGACAATGTACGTTTTGCTGTCGGCCGACACTGGCTTGTCCATGTGTCGGTTTCCACAGGAGGACGTCGCTTATTGTGTCGCTCCTTGCTTCTCCAGTAGTGTCCCGCGTGTCTTGTCCGTCTTACTTTGATGTTTGTGTGATATGGGTAAGGTGGCTATAAGCTGTTTTCTCGTAGGGTGTTGTTTCCATGTCTTGTTCATGAGCACCCGTAGCATTCTTGTGCAGCTCACATTCTAGTTATTTCTCTAGTCGCTTAGTTAGAGTCCAGGTGGTGCAGCCATACAGCAGTACTGATATGACAACGGCCTGGAAGAAACCGTCTCTTTAACTTGTCTGTGAGTTGGATTTCCATATGATCGATTAGTTTATTTTAGAAGCGGCCCATACTTCCTATTACGTGCACTAACGTCATTTTCTGTGGAGGAGATGTTACT
>CM042143.1:64072181-64151767 GCA_023376005.1 Doryteuthis pealeii | reverse complement strand
CTCAACAGCTTTCATCATATACGTGCTAGAGGTGTGGGACTGAGTGCGTACTTAATGTCTGGCAACATAAATATATATCTATTAACTGAATTTAAAATAAAATTACTACCATAGAGATTAAATAAAACAAACGTGCTCCGCATAACTGACTAATGGTGAACGTGCCGTTAAAATCCAACCAACTAAACCCAACAACAATCATCCTTTTGATACGAGGTTGCTACAGTACGTGCTGTTGCTTAAATGTCACTAATCTAAATATAATCAAGTTTCTTATCTATAGATAATCTACACACAATGTATAGGTTTCAATACACTAATAGAAATACCTTAAAACAAATACTTCAAGTAACTAATCTTAAATGCAAATAATTTACATTATATGTATCAAGTATTCTATCTATACTAATAATATTCAAACAGATTTTGACCAAGAGATGAGACCCTAACAGTATACCACTAAGGTCATAATGGACCTGGATATTTAGGCAACGAAGTGTACTCTGCACTCTTCCAGATCTCTAGACTGGCAACATCCACAGATGCAGAATTTTTAAGAGGTCTGATCTTTATGCAAGGGACACAGTCAGCGTAGCCCCGTCCCATGGTGATCGGTTTTTTAGTTCGTTTAAAAAATCATATCTCAAATCTCAAAAGCCTTCAGAGTTTGTCGACAGACCCTTACCGCTTGACATTGGAGCAACACAATCTTATTTTGCATCCGTGATGTCCTGTTTAGATTCAGCTATGCTTAGTAAATAACAAAAAATACGAACCCAGACAGATGATAGATTGAATAGAGTTTTTGACTACCACCATATCTCCGACCGCATTTATACAGGCGCGCCCTCCTTCGTACGCTTCATCTGTGTCCAGTTTGTGTATTTCAAGGAAGTCTCATTCGCCCCGCCATAACTCACCGCTGTTAAGGTAGAAGAACGGGCAAACTAAACTTTTATCCCCCCCCTCCCGCCAAAAAAAAAAAAAACTACCGGATAAGCAGGCAAGAGTGAAACTGAATCCCACACCCACCCAATTTTAGAAGACTTAAAACCCAACAAATGCAAATAGCACTTACTTGTCAACCTCAACCCTCACCTGGTAAAATGTAGAGATTAACATTTCGAGAAGCAGAAAGCAAAAAAAAAAAAGAAAAAAAAAAAGAAAAAAAAAGGAAGAAAACAAAACAAATATTAAGAAGAATTTCATCTTTTTTTCTCCAAACACATTCGCACAAGATGGTATATGCATTATGCACCACCCACACACACACAACACACATATACATACATACATACACACCACACCACCCTGCTAGCTGGACTTAGAATACGGTGAATTGTCAAAACTGCAAAGGTAAGAACCTCAAAAAAAAATGGGGTTGACCTGGTTATACATTAAACTGCAACGATACAGTTCTAGAAGATCAGGGAGTTGGATTCACTATTTTGTTGCATTACTCCCAGGTCCACTTCTGATCCCTGAGTGCGAGTAACTGTTAGAGCCCCATCTATGCGTCAAATAGATCTGTTTCAAAATATTTATACAGGCTGATGTATTGGCTGCGTTTAGTTTACGGCATGTCAACCCGGTTGGCGTTATTTTATGCCGAAGTCATTTTGTTTTATCATTCTTGTTGGGTATTCAATTTATTTCAAAAAAACACCATTTTTAATAACGAGTATTCAATATTCATTTTTTATTATTTTAACCCATAGATTGACCCTAACAGGTACTACCACCCGGGTCAGGTGGCGATAAAGGAGTACTCCATATTCCCCAGAGTTCCATTGTTATTGGAACTTCCCACTGATGTAGTTAAACCATCATATCCAGACACTAAGCCCCGCACCACCGTCTTTACACATATTGATGAAAGGATTGGGTGTTGCCATAAAGCAAAAGCTGTGTGGACAATCATTATGGGGATAGGATTTGACTTGACAAACTGAATATCGGAGTAACAAGTGGCCTCATTAATAGCATGGTAAGATTATCTGAACTATACCATTCAACTAAATCTGCTCTACAAAACATATTGAGCACTCTTATATTCTTTAAAACCCAGACTTATTCAGTTAATCATTTCGACGTCAAAGTCGTGACTAACTCGATATTTATTATTTCCGTTATCACCCTTCTTTATACACACACGCACACACACACACACACACATATATATATATATATATAATTATATATATGTGTGTGTGTGTGTTGTGTGTGTGTGTGTGTGTGTGTGTGTTGGCAGCATTTTTTCATTATGCATGTTGAATATTAAACAAAAGGCACATCTCCTGCTTTACAATTTTATTTATTTTTCAAAGTTTTCTGGTCAAACTTTTTAATATTTGGGGGAATTCCGTGATTAGTCCACTAAAGATATGAGCACTTGAAGTGCCGAAAGTACTCGACATGAAACTTTGGTGACTAATCCACGAATTCCACCCAAATATTAAAAAGTGGCCAGAAAACTTGAAAAAAATCACAAATAAAATTGTTAAACAGGAGATGTGTCTTTTGTTTATTCAACACACACACACACACACACACACACACACACACACACACACATATAATATTATAGTATATTATATATATATAATATACTAGAGGTATATATATATATGATGGTATAAAAAATAAAACAAGGTGAGAGAGAGAGAGAGTGGTCGCGTGGTGAAGCGAGAGTATGTGGTTTCATTCCATTTGTGAGTAGCTCATTACTTCGATTCAGTTCTTCTTAACAGTATAGCGGTATATATATATATATTATATATATTATATATATATATAATATAGTAGTGAATAGTATAGGCACAGTTGTATGTGTATGCAAATATGCTAAATATGGATACTGGCATGCGTGAAATGAAATGTATGTGTGGGTATGTGGTAGACGTAATGATGATGTCTTTTTCTTCGTGTGCGTTATGGTTGTGTGTATGCGTGCTCGGTGTGCTTGGGGTTGTGATGACGCCGAGGACAATAATAAGAGCGAAACGGTATGTCCCAGTGGCTCGGTGTGTGCTGAAAATACTGCCAAATTGTCACAACGCCTTGTTGTTTCGTAACTAAATCAGAGGACATCTTTAAAAGAAGACGAACAAGAACCATTACATAAATACATTCATTCCTTCACCTCATGTAAAATAACAGTCAGTTTTTTGTCACTTTCTTTACAATGTGTTTAATTACACATCGTTTAGGAAAAGTCCTTTATAAAGGAAAGAGGCTACAAAAACTCCATTCATTCTCAAAAGAACTGGTATACATACTTAAAAACTTCTCCCTTTTTTGTTTTCAATTCTTAATCTTACTTTTTTCTTCTTCTTCATCATTATTCTTTTGTTGGTAGAATTCTTCTTTCTTCTTCACCTTTCTCTTTATTTGATTATTCTTTCGTTCTTTCTTTGTACCATCTTTCTTTGTAAATTTCTTTCTTTTCACCTTTCTCTTATTTGATTCTTTTCTTCTTTCTCTCATCATTTGCTTTTTAATTTTTTTCTTTCTCACCTTTCTCTGTTATCGATTCTTCTCTCTTCTTCACATCTTTCTTTTCGTAAATTCTTTCTTTCTTCTTTCGTCCTTTTCGCTTTCTATTTGATCTTTCTTTCTTTCTTCTTCTTTCTTTCTCACCTTTCGCTTTTATTAGATTCCTTCCTTCTTGCTTTCATCATTTTTTTTTTGTAAAGCTTTCTTTCTCTTCACTTTCTCGTTTATTTGGATTCTTTCTATCTTCTGGTTCAGTCATTGTTTTTTGTAGAATGTTGGTGTTCTGTCACTGTGCTCTGGTATTGATGTGATTCTTGCGTCGTTCTTCGTTCGCTGTGCTTTCTTGCGTTCGTGCACGTGTCTCGTGGTTGATATGTGATTCTTTCTTTCTTTCTTCCTTCTGCGTGTCATCGAATTGTTTGTAAGATGTGTCGTCGTTGCTTCAGCTTTCTGCTTGAGTTTGGATCTTCTTTGCTTCGTCGTTTCGTTCTTGTCGGTTCACGGCTTCTCGGTTTATTGATTCTTTCTTTCTTCTCCTTCGTTTCTTCGAGTCATTTTTTTTGTAAATGTTTCTTTCTTCTTCACTTTTCTCTTTTATTGGGTGATTCTTTCGTGGGCGATCTGTCGTTTCATCAGTTTTTTGTGTAAATGTTCTGTTCTTTGTCACATCTCTCTTTTATTGATTCTTCTTTCTGACTGTTCATTGCTTTTTTCTTTCGTAATTTTTCTTTGAATTGTCTTTCTTCTTCAGCCTTCTCTTTTATGTGGATCTTGTGCTTTCTGTCTTTCATCATTTTCTTTTGTAAATTCTTCTTCTGCTCTTCATTTTCTCTTTGATTTGCTTTGCGTTCTTGCTTTCTTTTATCCATCTGCTTTTTGCAAATGCTTTCTCTTTCTTCACCTTTTTCTCATAGTTGATTCTTTCTCTCTTTCTGTCTTTCTTTCTTCTGGGGGTTACCGATCTTTCTTTTGAAAGTTGTTCGTCTTTCTGCACGCGTGTGCGTGTTTTATTTCATTCTGTCTGAGTGTGAGTTTATTCATCAATTTTTCTTTTTATAATGTCTTCTTTCTTTCTTCACCCCTCTCTTTTATTTTGGATTCTTTTTTCTCTTATTTCATCATTGTTGTCTTTTGAGAAAGTTCTTCTTCTGTCTCACCCTTCTCTTTATTTGATTCTTTCTTTGTCTTATTCATCATTTCTTTGTGTTAAACTAGGTTTGCGGTATCACCTTGTCGTCTTTTATTGATTATTTCTTTCTTTCTCTTGTTAGCAGTCCGCCCGTCCTTTTTTGTAAAGCAGTCTTCTTTCTTCAGCCGTTTGCTCTGTTTATTTAGTCTTTCTTTCTTTCTTTCAGTCAGTTTTCTTTATGTAATGTTCTTTCTTCTGTCAGGCTTGTCGGACTTTATTGATTCTTTCTTTCTTTCTCTCATCATTTTCTTTTGTAATTTTTTTCTTTCTCACCTTGTCTCGTTATCTGAGTTCTGGGTGTCTTTTTTCTTTCTTCTTCACATCGTTTCTTCCGTAAATTGCTTCTTTCTTTCGTTCTTTTCACCTTCTCTTTATGTGTGATTCTTTCTGGTGCGTTCTGCGTCAGTCTGCTGGTGGATGTGATGCTTGTGCGTTTCTGTGCGGTTTCGTTGCGTGCGATGCAGTGGTGTTTGTAAAATTGTTCTTTCTTCTTCACTTTCTCTTTATTGATTCTTCTTCTTCTTCTTTCTCATTCTTTCTTTCTCAATTTTCCTTTTTGTAAATTTCTTTCTTTCTTTCTTTCTCTACTTTCATCATTTTATCTTTTAAATTGTTCTTCTTTCTTCACGTTTGGCTTAGTTGTCTTTCTTTCTTGCTTTCATCAGTCTTTGCAAGGATTCGTTCTTCACCTTTCTCTTTTATGGATTCGTTCTCTCTGCTTTCTTTCTTTCTTCTTTTCATAATTTTTCTATTTGTAATTCTTCTATCTTTCTTCAGTTTTTTCTTTTCTTTAATTTTTCTTTCTTTCTTCACCTTTCGCTTTATTAATTCTTTCTTTCTTCATTTATCTTTTATCTATTCTTTTTGCTTTCTTGCTTCATCTTTTTAAATTCATTTTAAAATCTTTAAAATTTAAACATTTCTTCTTCCTTCACATTCTTTCTTTATTTATTCTTCATTTTACTTTTTATTTAATCTTTATTCTTTGCCCTTTAAAAAACTTCCTACTTCATCTTATTCTGTCTTATTTTTATTCCTTCTGTCTTCTCTCTTTATTGTTCTTTTTTAAATAAAAAATAAAAATAAAGAGAGATTATCTTTTTAAAATTTGATTCATTCTTTCCCACAATCATTTTCTTTGTCTTTTTTCTTCAATTTTATTTAATTCTTTCTCTCTTTCTTTCTTTCATCAACTTACTTTTTTAATTCTGTCTTTCTTCATCTTTCTTTTTTATTTATTTCTTCCGTTTTTTTCATTTTTCCTTTCTTTCTTTTTTCATCTTTCCGTTTTAATTAATTTATTATTCTTGTATCCCTTAAAAATTTGAAAAACTTACTCCTTCATCTTTCTTTGTGTCTTCATATTTCCTTTTTTAATTCTTTTTCTTCTTTGATCATCTTTCTTTTTTAAATTCTTTCTTTCTTCTTCATTTCTTTTTTATTAACTCTTTTTTCTTTATCTGTTTTTAAAATCTAATTAATTCTTTCCCCATTATCTTTCATTCTGTCTTTCTTTCTTAATGTTACTTTTTTATTTAATTCTTTCTTTCTTTCTTTCTTTCTTTCATCATCTTTCTTTTTTTTTAATACTTTCTTTCTTTCGTTATTTTCATTTTTATCTAATTCTTTCTATCTATATATGTTTTGAAATTTAATTCTGTTTTCCTCCATCATCCTTCTTTCTTGATTTCTTTCTTCGTTTTTTTTTTAATTTAATTCTTTCTTTCTTTTTCTTTCTTCATCTTTTTTTTAATTATTCTTTCTTAATCTTTCTTTTATTCAAGTTTTTTTCTTTCTTTTTCTTTCTTTCTTTCTTTTTCTTTTTATAAGTGTGTTTTTTCCCTCCACCTTTCAATCTTTCTTTACCTTCTTCCTTTCTTTCTTTCTTCATCTTTTTTTATCTATTTCTTCCTTTCTTTTCTTTCTTTCTTTCTTTCTTTCTCTTCTTCGCGTTCTTTTTCAATTTTCTTCTTTCTTTTCTTATCTTTCTTCTTTAGATAAATTCTTTCTTCTTTCGTCGTTTCTTTTGTTTGTCTCATCTCTTTATTTCTTTTCTATCTTTCTTTCTTTCTCCTTTCTTTTATTTAATTGTTTCTATCTTTCTTTGTTGTATTATAAGTAAATTGTTAACACTTTATCTCTGTGCAATTTTCATATCCTCTCTTTACCTTGTTTTCCTGAAATTGTACTTCACCGTCGAAGACAGTAATTGATTTATTCATCTACTAACGTGAATCAAAAGTGCTGCAAGTTTTGTTACTAATGGCAATTACGACGATAACCGGTACGCTAAGCGCACCTCCTGCAGTGTTTTTGAAGAGAAATAAATATATATAATATATATATATATATATATATATATATATTTAATTGGACACATGGCGTATTGGATATAGGCGTTGAGTTAATACAGTTCTAAGAGACAGTTATCTCTGGGCGGTAGGTTTAATTCTGGTCAAGGGTGACAATAACAGAATAATTAACACAGCTTAACACTTGTACCCAGTCATGGTTAGCGGAATGCAAACGGTCAACAGTGGATTGAATAAAGGATTAGGTTCGAAGTTCCGTGAAGGCTACCGATTACGACAAGAAGGTTCGCGAGTTCGAAGAGAAGGTTCCCAAGTTCGAGGAGGGGGTTCCCGAGTCCGACAAGAAATACCTGAAGAAGACCGGAGGGCACATCGGCCGAAACCTTGTGCAGATAACAAAAAAGATGAGAAAAATTATCCAAATAATACATATATTTTTAAGATCCGATGTGTGTCCCTTGAGAGATTTATTGATTCAAACATTTTTATTTTTTGGTTATTTTATAATATTTATTGTTAATTTAAATAAGAAAATATACAGTACTAATGTTCCATGAAAAACTTTCAGTATTTTGTTAAGAATATTTTTTTTTAATTTAAATATTAGTCACTTGAGAAATGATTGCATCATTTAAACATTTTTGTTTTTTGTCCGAATTGTTAGTCCAAAATTATTTTCAGATTAAAGAAGAATTATTTAAACCCAGTTAGTTTGGTTTGATTATTTGGATTTTATGGCATGACAACCTTTGTTGGGTTATTTTCTGCTGAGGATGTTTTGTTCTATTCATGCTTGATGGGAATTCAATTCGTTTTAAACACAATTTTTTAACACATTTTTAAAACTCATTTTAGATATATTTAAACCTTAAATGGGGACGTAACAGGTACTACCACTCCGGGTCAGAGGGGACCTGAAATTAATGGTGATGAGGGAGTACTCAATACTCCCCAGAGCTTCAAGTTTGGAACTTCACCATTAGTTGCAGGTTAACATCATACCCAGGAGAAAAACCCGTTAGTAATTTGAATTAAAAGTGAATAATTATTTTTTAAAAGACGGAGGCCATAAATTGAGACTTGATAGGCTAAGTAAATGCTTTTAATGGTTGTTTAAGGATGTTTTTTAAATTTTTTAATGGTGTTTTTATTATGCTGCCCACAACTATTTCCCTATACCATGTTAATAAATGCTTTTCATTCAGTCTTGAGGTATACTTAGAAAATATCAAATGAACTTGAGCATTGTTTGTCATATGGTTGTGTTTAAATACAATAGATTTGACTATATACACTTAATAACATCTCCCTTATTTGTATATATGCACCTTGTCCTCATTTTGTTCTCTCTACATTAGTGTAACTTAGAAAATATCAAATCAGCTTTAGCTTTGCTTTTCATGTGGTGGTGTTTAAATACAATAGATTTGTCTATGCAAACTTAATAACATCTCCCTCATTTGTATATATTAGCTATACCCAAAATGGGCCTAAAATGCGTTTTTGACAAAATGACTTTAGCCCCCCCCCCCCCCCGCACAGAAAATAATTTACCAAAAAATCAGGGAATTATCGGATTTTAATCAAATGTTCAGTGTTTATTTATCAATGAATGATCTTTATAATGCATTATTTATTTTATTTACAAACTTTCTCATTTTTTCAGGTCACTTAATTTTGACCCCCCTCCCTTGTGTTGGGGGCGTAACATTTTTTCGAGTTGGTCTTATAGTTTTCTAATTATAGTATAAATAAAGAGATAAAAGACTAAGGTTATGAATAGAAACAAAAAAAATTACGATTGCTTTTCTATGAGAAAATAAGTACCGAAAATCGGAAAATAAAATGTAAAAAAATAATAAATAGTTAATTTTTTGAAGATTTCTTTTTTACTCATTTCGATAATTATTTAATTGGCTATTATCTTATAAAAGAAAAAAATTATACATCGATATTTTTTCTGCTTACAAAGGTGGGGGTACATTTTCAGTAGAGTTTTTCTTAAAAAAAGTATACTTTGATGTAATAAAATAAGGTTTGCATTAAATAGATATTTATTTCTAGAATCTAAAAATATAATATTTTAAACTTAACATCAGGCTTTTCATATTTGAAATGAATTTTAATTAATTTTTCATAGCAAAAATACTAAATTAAAGTTTTGAAATAAAATAACTGATGCATTATAAAATTCAATAATTGATAAATCAATACTGAAAATTTCATTAAAATCGGATAATTATCTGATTTTTGGTAATTTTTTTGGCAATCGCGAATGTTATATTAAAATTGTAAACAAGCCAATAATACCACTTAAAAAGAACCAAAAATGGCGCCGGCAAACAAAATTGACCAAAACAAATCGTTTTGAATATATTAAAAATAAATTGCTAATGTAATGGTATTTTTCTTTTTATAATAATGGTTATTATGTTACTACTTATCGTTTTAGGCAAAAGTTTGACCTTAAATAATAGATTTAATTAATTTTAATTCGTTTTTAAAAACGTAGCAGACGATTTTTTGGGTATACCTAGTATATATGCACATTGTCCTAATTTTGTCCACTCTACATTACTGTGATTAATATCTGCCTTCCAGAAACCTTATTTAGTATTTTGGGGAATATTGTTCTATTTACCCACTAATTCCTTGTGATTTGATTGATTGATCTTAATGGCACATCAACAAATGCAAGGTTATTTTAAGACAAGTGTATTGCATAGTATTTCATCCTTAAACATCATGGGTCGTCACCCACGGCCAACAGGTGGCCCCATTGGGTGGTCTCACCTCTCTGCAGAGGTGAAGTCGGTTTTTCTTCTGTACCATTCGACAGGGCGGCTCGTATGGAAGGGCTGGATGAATACAGATTTTTCTGTCTTCAAAACGCTATCCAGTTCCTAGTTCCCACTTGAATTGAGTCATCAAGACAGAATGAAACTGCTTCTACACGCCATTTAAATTATAGAGAAAAGGATCTGATACTCAGAGAGTGGTACGACATTAGATTCATGTCCTATCAATATCAGTTAATAGGATACGATGAATTTACGTCTAGTAATTTGCCTTCAGCTTAACCTATGACTTGATAACAGAACATCTTTATGGCAATAAGGGTACTTGACTGACATGGGTGTGGTCAGAATTCATACCAGAAATAAAATAAAAAGAATTTAAAAAAAAAACTTTGACACAGTCATAAAAAATGCAGAGGCGAACATGAAAAACACTTTGAAAACAAATACATCACTTTATTTTTTAGATGCTGGAAGATTTTACTTTATATCCATTTTTTTTCTCCTGAATTTGAGACATAAATAATTCAGAACTATTTTTTGTTCACAGGTGCGTCTTCTACGTCTAAAAATTGTGGTTTCTCCGCAAATAATGAGAATGTATAAGTGCCGGTTTAGCTCAGTCGATAGAGCACTTGCCTAGGAAATTGCAAGGTTCCTGATTCGATACCGGACCTCGCTAACTCAGCGTATGAGTAGCACAGGGATCTGTGCGGTAATGTGAGGAGCTGATGGTAAGTGTAGCGCTCCACCTCAGATGCTAAAATAATCTCCTTGGTCTAGCGCTAGTGAAAAGGGGATAGGCTCCCTCGCTGTCTGGCTGTAGTAGTATTTTTATTTTTTGAAAAAATCAAAAAATCAAAATACTACTCTGATGAAGGTCGGCAAAATCTCTCTGTGCACAGAATATTTATGCGTTTTTCCTATTATTATTATCATCATTTCAACTCCATCTGGTTATTTTAATAATAATGATAACGTAAATCCGTATACATTTTGATAAACAGACCGAAACACATGTGTAAGTGATATCGATTAAAAGTGATATCGATAAAATCCATTTTTATCCATCTACATTTCTTTTCTTTACTCATTTTTTCCTCATATATATATATAAGTAAAATCGTCGGAGCGGCCTAATGTCGGTATCAGCCAGACAGCGAGGGAGTCTATACCCTTTTCACTAGCGCTAGAGTAAGGAGATTATTTTAGCATCTTAGGTGGACGCCACACCTATCATCAGCTCCCCACTTTACTGCACAGATACCTGTGCTACTCATACGCTGTTAGCGAAGGCCAGTATCGAACCAAGAACCTTGTGATTCCTAGCCGAACACTCTACCGACTGAGCTCTCCCCTCTCTGTCTCTCCCTGCGTCTCTGTCTCTCTCTCTCTACACATACACAGACACACAGACACACACATATATATATATATAATTTTCAAAGAATTATTTTTTCGAACACTTCAAAATCTTCTGTCTTTTGACCATTTTAACTTCAAATATCAAACATTTTACCCTGAAGAACGCCGTTTTTCTTTGTATACTTAAATATTTTATAATTTTCTATTATTACCATTTTATTTCATATTTAAAACGTAATAAATAGAATACAATGTGTACATGAACAAACTTCTGGACGAAACACGTGTTGGTAATTCATTAGATTAATTTTATCCATTAAACATTTTCTTTCCTTTATATTTATCCTTTCAACATACTGTCGGATTCATTTCCATTTTCAACTTATATATATATATTATATATATATAATATATATATATATTGAAGTGTGGGGGTCCATATAGGGTTCTTAAATAATTGTAATAGGGATGTATTTTAATTATTTATTCAAAGGATGTGATTTATTTCTTCAAAACTGAAAATTTGACATGTGCACGAACATTTGAGCCCTCCTCTGTCAAGTAGGTAATAAATTCAGCTGTAACACATTCGGGTGCTTAATTATCTAATTTAAGCTGACCAATCAAATGAGACATCCTTAATAAATTGGTTGGGCAACACATTAAAAAAAGAAGGAAGACCAGACGGAAGCTGCTGTAACGCCTCACAGATCAATAATGCCAAGAGGAAAGGTGATACCATAAGGACATCAGGAAGAACGTACTGACTTTTCATCAGTCTGGCGAAAAGCTATGATAGTGCATAAAAGTCGTCGGGGCGGCCTAAAGTCGGTATCAGCCAGTCAGCGAGGGAGTCTATCCCCTTTTCAATAGCGCTATACCAGGGAGATTGTTTTGGCGTCTGAGGTGGAGCGCCACACCTACCATCAGCTCCTTGCTTTACCGCACATATCCCTGTGCTACTCATGCGCTGAGTTGGTGAGGACCGGTATCGAACTAGGAACCTTGTGGTTTCTAGCCGAACGCTCTACCGACTGAGCTAACCCGGCCCATGATATTGCATAATTAATGGATATTCTATCAATTATGAATTTGAATTCACGTCAACGAAAAAATTCAACGGTTACGGGGATTTTTGCCTGATGACCCCAAACCCCAACGAATTCTTTCTTTTAAATTACTAAATCGTTTCAATCAAACTGATTCAATGAAAATAAATCGAAATTCTTTAGAATAAATATTACTATTAGAGTCATCTTTAATAGCGTCTCGAACAACAATTTATATACCTAATCAATAGATCAATTTATATAATATATGAAACTCCTAATTTTAAGTTTTAAATTTCATATTTTTAGATACTAAAAACAAATACTTATTTATTAACAAAACTACTTTAGTATTGTTACAAAAAAATCAATTGAAAAGGTAGGCCCCCACTCTTTTAGACAGAAAGGATATCGATGCATAATTTTTTCACTGATATTCTAAAAAGCGTTTAGGTGATAAAAGTTTAGATAACCAGTTTCTGGTTTACTGTGGAAGTAGAAGGACGCAATGACACTTCTCGTTTGATTAACTAGATTCTCATACACGTGATTGTGATCCGGTTTCAAGAAAGAGAAATAGAATGTGAAAATATTCACCAAAGTAATGTCTTGTGTTGTAATCAAAAGCAAACAAACAGCACATGACGTCTCAGGCAGAACATCTTAAGAAGCAGTTAAATGAGCTAATTATACCAAGGTATACGAAGTAAGAATAAATATAATACAAGACAGGATCGACAGTAAGAGGAAAAACAAAGCTACAAGGTTACGAATGGTATACAGCCACGGGTATACTCGCAGGTATATGCGGATATACGTATGTAAAGAGAGGGTATATAACAAGGAGGCCGATCCATCAGCTGTTAGAGAAATAATTTACAAATGAAGGGCATTCAACACAACCGAAACTTTTCATTGAAATGGACGTCCATCAAACTATCACCAAGAGACAATCGAAAAAATAATAAATTAGGAATATTTCGATTATTTGGACTATTGTCCTCATCTTCATTGTTATGTGTACAACGTTTCGGTCGATGTACCTCCGGCATTCTTCAGTATTTCTCGCCGGACGGAGTCAGGAACCTCTTTTCGGACTCGGTAACCTTCTATTTAAATTCGGGAACCTTCTCGTCTTAATCAGGAGCCATCACGGAACTTTGAACCTAACCCTTTATTCAATCCACGGGGGTGTCCTGTTCTCATTACGCTAATCATAGCTGGGGTACAGGCGTTAAGCAGTGATAACAAAGAAGATGAGGACAATAGTCCGAATAATACAAATAATACTATTTATCAAGCCTCATCTAAAGAATTCCGAGAAATATTGAATTAGCCAAAGGCCAACCCACAAATCACATCGAAAGAGTTGCTGATCTCTTTGTCAGCATCTGGAATTAATGTTTGGGTTGGGTGCATGATTATTGCGTCTTTTTTCAACAAATTTTATTCATCGTAAAAATTCGGACACGTTCGGCTTTGTTTGTTTTCCGAGCTTTTGAAAATGGCCGTTAGTCGAATGGTCCACATTGAAATCTTCGGCCAACATTTTCGTTGTCAGCTTTTGTCCTCTTCCACGGCTGCCAAAAATGCTTGGTCGTTGAAAAATTATGGTTGACCTCTTCCTTCTTCATCTGCGAGTTTTTTTATCGCCTGATTTGAATTTCCTAAACCATCTTTCAACATAGCTTTTGCTAATTGTTCCTTAACCAAAAAGCCAATTGAGATCGCGAAATAACTGTGCTGATCTCCAATCTTTCTCGAAGTGGTCGAGTATAATGGGATGAATGTGGATATAATTTTCGATACACTCCCTACAAAAGAAATAATTGTTTTTATGAAACAAATTAAACAAACTGCCAACTGTTATTGTTTTGTTGAATATAATTTGTTGAAAAAAGCCGCCATAATCAATAAATTTGCCTACAATCATAGGGAAATTGAATGGCTCCTCAACCAAAAGCAAGAGGAATATATTGTATACAATTAATACCTTGCGAATAATAGGGTTAGAGAAAGGAAGGGAGGGAAAGAGGATATATATATATATATATATATATATATATATATATATATATATATATATATATGTGTGTGAATTTTAACTGAAAATACACTCACACTGCACAAAGGAAAAACAAAAAAAACTTCAAATAATCGAGGCCTATATATCAAACAAAACAAACCCATCTTAAACAAGTAAACTTTGAAATTAGTCAACATATCCTCAAATGGCCTATCATTTCCCACAATCCTCCTTCTACCATTCCCCTTACTTTCTTATAAACTTGTGAGCTCCCCCCCTCCTACAATCTCTACTATCACTGTTCGTTTAAACGGAACCTGTGAACTCCGCCTACTACTAATTCTACTGCTACTGCTCGTTTAAAAGCGAGACAACGGAAAATTCCACCAGTTTCACACCTCAAGATGGCACAAAGACATGCCGAAAGCGTTCGTGAAGAAACCTGACAGTAAAAAGATGATCAGGCCAGTTAGAAAGGATCGAACTCGAAAAAAATTCGTCGACAAAAGTCAGTAGCGTTTAACAAAACACCACACACACACACACACACACACACACACACACACACACACATATATACATATATATATATATATATATATATATATATATATATATCATTCCGCACGAGGTGGGATGTGAACAAAAGTCAATTTTAAAAGCGAGTTTAGCAGGGTTTAATTCAGAGTTTTTAAAGGCCTAGTCTGCCCTACTATTTACCTATAGCCTAGATGAGCATAGTTGGATTCATACCTTTCCCAAGGATATTAGCGCTATGTGAAATGAAAACAACCCCGTCTTGGATTTGAACTCAACAATAGCCATTACACAATGGGCGCATATATGTTAGAAAAATGTTTCGAAGCATGGATGCATATTCTTCTCAAATCATTTTATCGATGCTTTATCTAAACTCAAACAGTTACTAGCGATGGTAGAGAATACTCAACTATCTCGGCCACCAGGCTGATCCTAGAACGATGCAAAAAGTTTTGTTTTGCATTTCTTCTGATTAATGTTTTTTGTATGTCTTCATTTTGGAAAATCTTCCGTCTGAGAGAGAGAGAGAGAGAGAGAGAGAGAGAGAGAGAGAGAGAGAGAGAGAGAGAGAGAGAGAGAGAGAGAGAGAGAGTTAATTCTTACTTGTCCCTCCTCCCTCTGCGCACCCAAACCGAGGCAGTCTCGTTAAAGAATTTTGACGACTTTTGACGTAACCCACTAAGACCTTCCTCGCCACCCGACAAAGAATCAGGGTATTCAACACAAAACAAAACAAAACACAAAAAAAAAAGAAGAAAAAAGAACCCCCCCAAAAAAAAAATGCGTTGACGTAAAATTGGTTGTAGGAAGGTGCCGGGCTGAGGGTTTAGTTTAGGGTGGAGAACCGTGGGTGTGGCTGATGAGGAGATCCCGTTGAAAAGTAAAAAGGGGTAGGGTTTCCGAATTTGAAAATTTCGGGTTCACATGTGTTTGGCGGGCATGGACTAAAAATCTGGTTAGCAGGCAGCCATCCAGACATAAACTGTCATTAGAAGGTTAGGGTTACTTGGAAACATCCGGGATTAACCGATGGCGATTGCCTTTGCTTGTTGTTTTTATGTTTCTGTTTGATTTGGGGTGGGTGTGGGAGGGGGTGCGCACATCGATGTCTTCGCCACCTCCGCCACTAAGACCTCTCATTCCCACCTGAAGGTCTTCTTCTTCTTCTTCTTCTTCTTCTTCTTCTTCTTCTTCTTCTTCTTCTTCTTCTTTGTTATCATCAACATCATCACCTATTATTTTTTAAATTTTCTCTACTTCTTTTTCTCGTAGCGTAACTACTTTTAAAACAACTATTAATTCTACCCTTATATTTATCTTCTTCTTCTTCTTCTTCTTCTTTCTTCTTCTTCTTCTTCTTCTTCTTCTTATTATTATTATTATTATTATTATTATTATTATTATTATTATTATTATTATTATTCTTTTCTTTTCTTTTCTTTTCTTTTTCTTTCTTTCTTTCCTTTTAAATTAATTAATTTTCATTAAATTCATTCTTCTTCTTCTTCTTCTTCTTCTTCTTCTTCTTCTTCTTCTTCTTCTTCATTTTATTATTTTATTATTATTATTATTATTATTATTATTATTATTATTATTATTATTTTCTTTTTCTTTCTTTTCTTTCTTTCCTTTTAATTAATTAATTTTCATTAATTCATTCTTCTTCTTCTTCTTCTTCTTCTTCTTTCTTCTTCTTCTTCTTCTTCTTCTTCTTCTTGTATTTTCCTTTCTCTTATTACTTCTTTTTTTCTATTGTTTTTTTAAGTATTCTATTAATTGACTTATTATTTCTTTCTTCTTTTTTCTTCTCTCTTTCTTTTCTTTTATACTTTCTTATTTTTCTTTTTTTCTGTTCCAAGGCATTCTTCTTCTTCTTCTTCTTCTTCTTCTTCTTCTTCTTCTTCTTCTTCTTCTTCTTCTTCTTTATTTATTTATTTATTCATCTATTTCTTTATTTCTTTTCTTTTAAATATTATATATTCCTTAATTTATTATTATTCTTTTTCTTCTATCTTTCCTTTCTCTAATTCCTTCTTTTTTTCTGTTGTCTTCTAAGGTATTCTATTCATTGACTTATTCTTTCTTTCTTCTTTTTCTTCTATCTTTCTTCTCTTTCATACTTTCTTATTGATCTTTTCTCCGTTCCAACGCATTCTTTCTTCTTCTTCTTCTTCTTCTTCTTCTTCTTCTTCTTCTTTTCTTCTTCTTCTTCTTCTTCTTCTTTAATTCCTCACACTTCCTTTTCTCCCACTGCATTCTCTCCATCAATTTCAATATCACTCTTTATTTTCATCTTCCTATCTTCTTCCCACCCTTTAGGCGTTTTTGACACATAATTTAGTAACCAGTTTTCTTTTTGTTCCCCTTCTTCTTCATCTTACATTTTAATCTCCCTTCCTTCAAAATTGGTTCGCAAATCATTACCTAATCCATTCTCTTTTTCCTCCCCACCCCTCCTATTAAGAAAGGTTTCGTTTATCTTTTCTATTATTGAGATTATCATTTCAAACATACAGGGTGCAGCAGAAATACCTCCCACATTTTAAAATGTCACATGTGTGGTGCAAGAGAGTTAAGGCAACTGAAACTGGTAGCTTCATCTTGCAAAAGTCTTACCATTTTTTTACATATGATCATCGCTTGCACAGGACATGCTTTTAAATCTTTGCCTACTTAAAAGCGCTCACGGCAGCTCTCCCACTACTGCATCTATGCATACCACACCCAGGCAAAATACAAAAAACTGATGGTCAGTTCATTATAATTGAACAAAAGGACGTAGATTACAATAATAACAGGACTTTTTAGAACATCCGCCTAGAAACCACAAGGTTCCTGATTTGATACCGGCACTCGCCAACTCAGTTTATGAGCAGCACAGGGATTTTTGGGACAAAGTAAGGAGCTACTGCTAGGTGTGACGCTTCACTTCAGACTAAAAAACAATCTCCTTGCTCTAGCGCTCGTGACAAGGGGATAGACTCCCTCGCTGTCTGGCTAATATCGACTTTAGGCCACCCCGACGACTTTACTTACTTTATTTGATAGAATGAGTTTTGAAGTGAAGAGAACTATGAATATCCTATCAAATAGATAAAAAAATACCAAGATAATTTGGTACAACGCTGAGGGAAATTTAGTTGGCAAAGAGATGATAGTTGAAAAAATACTAAAGTAATTGATATAAAAAAAAACTTATTTCACCCTTGTTTAAATAAAGGGGTTCCTTAATAATAGTTTTTAATAGTGAAATAGATCACTAATTAGGACTGAGAAAATTCTAGTAGTGACCACCGCAAGCGGAGTTCAACGGCTTTGAATCCAGAGTTTTCCTTCTCCAAGACTGGTTGCCTAACCAATGTTAAAGAGCCGAGTCTGTCCTACTATTTACCCATAGCTGGAGGGGAAGTAGTTGGATTCGTAACTTTCGCAAGGGTATTAGCGCTATGTGAACTTTAGCTTCGTCCAGGATTTGAACTCGGGTGGATAAGTCCATTTCCTACGACTCTAATCATTAGACCACGTGTCTCCAGATTTTATTGATTTCATTTAAAAAATGACATCCTCCAAATGGCAGCCTCAATTTGCCATGCACTGTTCTAGACGATTTCCCAAGTTTTCCATCACCCGTGGCTGACAGGAAATAAGTTGGAAAAGTTCTCTGTGTAGCAATTATCAATTCACCAGTCTGGAAAAATATTTCAACAGCAATGGAATAGTTTGAACTGGTCCAAGATATGATTGTTACTGATCGTATAGGAAAAAAATGGTACGATATTAGCTAGAAGTAGTACTTACCTAAGTTTACTTAGACTGCATCTAATAGTGAAGTTCCAATCACCAACCCTTTTTATCATATCATCTCCTAGAAAACGGTGTCTGGGGATCTTAGTGTCCTGGGTATGACGTTAAACTGTATCTAATGGTGAAGTTCCCATGGTGCTTTATTTTTAAATTGACTTTTTCCTATTTAACCCAAAGATGAGACCCTAACAGGTGCTACCACTCCGAGTCAAAGAGGATTTGGAAGTAATGGTAATTAAGGGGTACTACAAACTGATAATTCTTGACTTAAATAATTCTAATTTAGAATAAAATAAAAAGAGATAGATTCCCTCGCTTTCCGACTGATACCAACAATAGGTCACTTCGCCGAGTTTACTTTATTTTGATAGTAGGAAACTAGAAAAAGTTGTAATATCCTGTTCTACAAATGGGACATCGGCCGAGATGCACCGGAAAACAAGGCGTGACAAGTGGTACGCCCTTGTTAGTGTGTATATAATTGACTTAGTGGTCGGACAAGACACTCTTGAATTCCTTCCTTACAGAAAACTAGACTGGAAATCACATGCTATAAAGAGAGAACCTGCTAGGTCATGTAGTAACGCTTGTACTACCTTGGTAGATGAGTGTAGATTCGACAACGGATGTATGACAAGAAGGCCTACACATTTGAGAAGCTGAGAGAACAGTGGTTGCCTGACTGTCTGGTTAGATTTTACAACATGTCAACCCTTGGGTTATTTTATGCCGAAGACGTTTAAGTTTTATTCATTATTCTTGGGCTATCATTTTTTTTTAAACTCACCTTTTAACTTATTAATTAATATTAATATTCTTCATGGATGGCTTTGGCATTAAATAACCCACGAAGGTTGATATGACATTAAACAAAGAAACCGAACCATATCCCTCATCTTCAATCTTTTTTTTTTTTTCTTTAATTTTGCATTTTTTTTACTTCAATACCATTTTTTAAACTTTGGCTGTGAAAATTTTTCTCAAAACTGATTTTTTAACTTTTATAACTCCAGCTACTGGTTAAATAGAAATACTACTATTCTTCAGGAATGGCTTTGGCATTAAATAACCCGCGAGGATTCATATGACATTAAACATATAAACCAAAACAGATCCTCCATCTTCAATATTTTTTCTTTAATTTTCAATTTTTTTTAAATTTAGTTTTTTAACCTATGGCTATGAATTTCGTTTTTTGGAAAAATTAAACTCGATTTGCAATTAACAATTAAATTCAAATTAAATTCAAATGATTTGATAACACCTTAATATGTGTTCTTTTACAGCTATTTTTTCTCTCTAAGGAAAAAAAAGATTAATTTTATATAGTCCGCATTCAAATTAACAAACCCTAGATGCGTAAGGATAAACTCTAAGCTAAGATCACACGTCTATATAAAGACATTATTAGAGTCCCTAAAATATTTACCAGATTCGCCAAAACATTATCTTCCCGTTCACAAGTGTTTTTTTATTTATTTTCTGCTATTTTTATCTTTGACGCTTTCAAATTCATCGTATATATCGAGCCATGTCTGATCTGATAAGATTCCCGCCTCTGATAGTTGTTAATTAAGATAAGACAATTAACTTTTGTGGTGTATTTAAAGTGGGACTTAAAAACAGTAGTATTTATAGAATTGAAGTTGTTGAATCAGTTCTGGCTATGAAATAGTCGGATTTTACACAACATTTACACACAGTCGTTGAAGAGGCCGCTCTATATCTTCGCTGTGTGTTTGTTGTTGTTGTTGTTGTTGTTTTTGTTATTGTTTTCTTTTAAAATCAAGCAAGCGTAATATGCGGTTACCGCCCAGTCTCCCACTCTCACTTACTGATTCATCCACCTACGTCTTAAGATGGCTTCTATTTACAAGAACTTCTCCACAGACGCTTTATAGAAAATGCATTGTTGCGAAAAACCGATACGAATTATAAAACTAACACTAACATTTTGGGATTGACTGATTGATTTTAACGGCATCTCAACACGTCTAGAGTTATTCTATACCTAGGGATTAGAGAATCACATTCATTGTACACTCATATTTTTATTTTTATTGTAGTTATTCTTAAGGGATTCCCGAGTTCGACAAAAACCACCTGAAGGAGGCTGGGGGGTACATCGGCCGAAACGTTTTGTATATAAGAATTTAGATGACGAAAATAGTCCGAATAATCTAAATAAAGTAAAAAGTAAAGTCAACGGGGCGGCCTAAAGTCGGTATCAGCCAGTCAGCGAGGGAGTCTATCCCCTTTTCAATAGCGCTAGACCAAGGAGATTGTTTTAGCATCTGAGGTGGAGCGCCACACCTACCATCAGCTCCTTACTTTACCGCACAGATCCCAGTGCTACTCATACGCTGAGTTGGCGAGGACCGGGATCGAACTAGGAACCTTGTGGTTTCTAGCCGAACGCTCTACCGACTGAGCTAACCCGGCCCCTTAAATAATACACATTATCAAGCCTCATCTCAAAAATTCGGACAAATAGTTTTTTTTTGTTCACAACCCTAACCATACTAATCCTGAAATTTATGATTTTATTTGTCCTATGCTGGAAATTGATGGTGCCTTTACTAATATTCCCAACTTCTGCGTCTGACCAGTTCTCTCGTCCACGGCCAGATTCTCCGGTGTCCTGGCTATGACGTTAAAATGCATCGAATAGTGAAGTTCCAATTTTGGAGCTCAGTTGAATGTGGAGTACTCCTTCATTGCCATTACTCCAAGGTCCACTCTGATCCGGAGTGTTTGTACCTGTTAGGGTCCCATCAATGGCTTAAATAGAAAAAAATAGGTTTAAAAATGTGTTTAAAAAGAAATGGAGTCTTTTAAAAAAAGTTTGCATACACATAAAAAATGAATAAACAAAACATCTTCAGCATAAAATAACCCAATAGGGGTTGGCATTCCGTAAAATCCAACCAACCAACCAACCAATCAACCAACCAGCCAGATATCCCGTGAAATACCCCTTTTTGCGTTCACATAGCCGAGCACCAGGTTCACTGGTAGTGGGAGGCAGCCACTACATTACACACATCTTATGCATAAGAGGATCCTTAATTCATTAAATTTTTGGAAAAAAGTTAATTTCTAGTCCTATCAGTTATGCTTCATATTGTGTTTAACAAAATTATCCACAAGTAGAGCGACTCCGATGTTTGCCTATATATATATATATTATATATATTATATATATATATATATATATATATATCATTCATCATGTCGGGCTTTCAGCGCGGATATCCATGACAATCTCTCTCTATCCGTCCCTATCGCTCATCATTCTCGGGAGGTCCTCTATGCAGCATCCTGCATCCGCACAGAGCTGATCAATGTACGTTTTTGCTGGTCGGCCCACACTGGCTTGTCCATGTGTCGGTTTCCACAGGAGGACGTCGCTTATGTGTTCGTCCTTGCTTCTCCAGTAGTGTCCCGCGTGTCTTGTCCGTCTTACTTTGATGGTTTGTGTGATATGTGGTAGGTGGCCGTATAGCTGTTTTCTCGTAGGGTGTTGTTTCCATGTCTTGTTCAGGATCACCCGCAGCATTCTTGTGCAGCTCCCATCTAGTTTATTCTCTAGTCGCTTAGTTAGAGTCCAGGTGGTGCAGCCATGCAGCAGTACTGATATAACAACGGCCTGGAAGAACCGTCTCTTTAACTTGTCTGTGAGGTTGGATTTCCATATGATCGATAGTTTATTTATAGCGGCCCATACTTTTCCTATACGTGCACTAACGTCATTTTCTGTGGAGGAGATGTTACTGCCTAAGTATCTAAATTGTTCTACAGAGCTTAGGAGTTTACAGTCGATGGTTGAGATGTCGCCTTTAAAAGGTTTCATACTGAAAAAGGCAAGAAGCAGACGATATCCCGCACAAACAGTCACAGATGCAGACTATGCTGATGACCTTGCACTTCTTGCAGATGCACCAGCACAGGCTGAGTTACTACTACATAGCTTGGAGAGGGCAGCAGAAAATATCGGCCTCTATGTGAACTCCAGTAAAACGGAGTTCATAAGCTTCAAAAAGAAAAGAAACACCTCCACACTCAACGGCACGCCTCTCAAGCCAGTAGAACAATTCACCTACCTAGGTAGTAATCTCACCCACAGAGAGCGATGTTAATTCACCCACAGAGAGCGATGTTAATCCACGAATAGCAAAGGCATGGTCGGCCACAAACAAATTATCAGTCATATGGAGGTCCGATCTCCCTAACAAGCTAAAGCGACGGTTCTTCCAGGCTGTGGTTGTATCAGTGCTGCTATATGGCTGCACCACTTGGACCCTAACGAAGCGTCTTGAGAATAAGCTTGATGGAAGCTGCACAAGATGGTGCGCGCAGTTTTGAACAAGTCGTGGAAACAGCACCCCACGAGGAGACAGCTGTACGGTCACTTGCCCCCATCTCACAAACTATCCGAGTGAGACGGACAAGGCATGCAGGACACTGCTGGAGAAGCAAGGACGAGCTCATAAGCGACGTTCTCCTGTGGAAGCCAACACATGGACATGCTAGTGTGGGGCGCCCAGCAATGACCTACATTGACCAAATATGCGAGGACGCTGGTTGCTCCGCAGAGGAACTCCCAGGTGCAATTAATGATAGGGAAGGTTGGCAAGAGATTGTCATGGATATCCGTGCTATTTGCGCGATATGATGATATATATATATATATATATATATATATATATATATATATATATATGATGCTGATAGCTTTTTGATTTGCATATTTGCTTTGAATGTGTCCTAACTAAAGCCGTCTAACTTCTACCTTGTAACCTATCCTGTGTAATTCAGTTCTAAGAAACTATTGAAACGTATTTACAGTTAGCTTCTTATTGGACACTTTTTGAAGCATTAGATCAATATAATTATTATATAAGAGATTGGAGAATGTCTTACTTTTGTGAGGTTCTGTTGAGAAATGATTCGAATTTTTGTTATTGTATCTAATGTTGTCTGTTCTATATCCGGTGTATATTGTAACTAAATGTATATATTTTGAATTTAAGATAAAAATGGTCAACGGAAGATGTTGAATAACTTTTACAATGGTAAAATAACTAAATAGAAAAATAAATAAAAGGGTCTATCTTCAATTATTTATTAGAGAAATGTATGGGTTATTTACTACACAGACTCAAATTGTGTGTGTGTGTGTGAATAATTTATTGAGTTATATCATGCTAAGGGGTTATTCGGCTGATACCGACAATACGTCTCATTGTCAGTATCAGCCAAAAGCGTATTGGCATAAAATAATCCCAGATGAGTTGACATGCTATTAAAATCAAATAATCAATCACACACAGACGCATAATATATATATATATATATATATTATATACATATATATATATATAATATATATATATATATATATATATATAGTAAGAAATAACAAAAGACTTAGAGATTTAGCTTTATAGTCCATTTCAGGGAGCTTAAGCTAAATGTCTAACTTTTGTTATTTCTTTACTTATATATTTGCTCTGTGACTCTAACATTAAGAGCACACATTGAGCTCTCAAACTCCGACTTGTTTTTTTAGATAAAACTATTGTGTCGTAAGGAAGATTTCTTCTCTGGACTTTTGGATTATATATATATATATATATATATATATATTATATATGAAAGTAAACAAACAATCCGTTTGAGATGGCGATAGCCAACAATTAATTTTTGGGGGAATATGTGCTTAATTGAAGTCATACCTAATTTTGAAAATTAATTAGTTGGTAATTAATGAATTAGGCGAGCATATCTGTTCAAATGTAAAGCGTTAAACAAATCGAGAAAGTCAATCTTTGCCGAAATGTACATACAGAGATTGACTTTTTCTCATTTGTTTTACGCTTTTCAATTGAACAGATATGCTCGCATATTTCATTAATTATCAGCTAATTAATTTTCAAAAATCAGGTATGACTTCAATTAAGCACATATTCCCCCCCCAATATTATATATATATATATATATATATATATATATATATATTTAGTTATCATTCCCACTTTGTTCCCTTTGTTCTCATAAAAAATCAGTCCATTAATATTTTTTCTTGTCTTTTGCATTTCTTCGAGTTGCGTCACGCGTCATGACATCTTCGCGTGCGTGGATCGCGACTTGCCTTTCAAAAATATAACGCTGATCAAATACAGTTACACAACTAAAAAGATTTTCATCTCCTGTCATCTATAAAAACATCCATCATTTTCTTCACCCCAAGATACATCTTGATGAAGGTTTAATGAAACCGAAATGTTTAAACATCGATAATTAAATTCATCCTATTTTCGGAACACTTGTTTTTTCAAAATTTTTCTTAATATTGTCGGATTTATTTTCCATATTTACTCCCATATATTATATATATATATATATATATATATATATATATATATATATATATGAAGGAAGGGTGGATAGGTTTAGGATCCGACGATATGCTGTAGATAGAAGGAAAGTGGTCAAGAAATGAACAACTCAAAACAAGTCACAGGGTGAAACAGTTTCGTCCGTATTCACAGACGACTTCAGTCATTGTAACTTTATTAAAGCAAAGCATACGTTTAAGTACAGGTGGTGGCGGTGGTGCCGGGGAGGTCAAGCGACCCCACTCTACCCAAAATTCCCCGTTCCTCCTTATCTCACATCACTACACACTTACCCCCTTGACCTCCCCGGCGCCACCGCCGCCACCTGTACTACTAAAACGTATGCTTTGCTTTAATAAAGTTACAATGACTGAAGGCGTCTGTGAACACGGACGAAACTGTTTCACCCTGTGACTTGTTTTGAGTTGTTCATTTCTTGACCACTTTCCTTCTATCTACAGCATATATATATATATATATATAACCGCTCTATCCACCGACTTTACTATTACTAAGCAGAATAATCTCTTTTTTGTGTATGTTTAGACATACTCAACTTATTTTTGCTGTTGTTTCTTTTTTTCTCTTATTTTTTTTTTTTTTTTTTTGGTAAATAACATTGTAACCATTCACTATTGATCGAGTTCTAATTCTAGAGAAACCGAAAAGGATAAAACCCAATCCGGTTTCTCTAAAAAAGAAAAAAAAAAAATGGTAATGTGAGAGAGCAAGGAAATTTCTCAAAGATTTTTCGCAGAGCATCTTGTAAGACAGCTGCCGTTATTGGATACCTAATTTTGAAAATTGACTAGTTGATTATTAATGAATTAGGCGAGCATATCTGTTCAAATGTAACGCGTAAACAAATCGGGAAAAAGACAATCTTTGCCGAAATGTACATGCTGAGATTGACTTTTTCTCAATTTGTTTACGCTTTACATTTGAACAGATATGCTCGCCTAATTCATTACTTATCAACTAATAAATTTTCAAAATCAGGTATGACTTCAATTAAGCACATATTCTCCCCCCCCCAATATATATATATATATATATATATATATATAAAACCGTTCTATCCACCGACTTTACTATTACTAAGCAGAATAATCTCTTTTTTGTGTATGTTTAGACATACTCAACTTATTTTGCTGTTGTTTCTTTCTTTCTCTTTTTTTTTTTTTTTTGTTAAATAACATTGTACCCATTCACTATTGATCGAGTTCTAATTCTAGAGAAACCGAAAAGGATAAAACCCAATCCGGTTTCTCGAAAAAAGAAAAGAAAAAATGGTAATGTGAGAGAGCAAAGGAAATTTCTCAAAGATTTTTCGCAGAGCATCTTGTAAGACAGCTGCCGTTATTGGATACCTAATTTTGAAAATTAACTAGTTGATTATTAATGAATTAGGCGAGCATATCTGTTCAAATGTAACGCGTAAACAAATCGAGAAAAAGTCAATCTTTGCCGAAATGTACATACAGAGATTGACTTTTTCTCAATTTGTTTACGCTTTACATTTGAACAGATATGCTCGCCTAATTCATTACTTATCAACTAATAAATTTTCAAAATCAGGTATGACTTCAATTAAACACATATCCGCTCTATCCACCGACTTTACTATTACTAAGCAGAATAATCTTTTTTTTTTTGTATGTTTAGACATACTCAACTTATTTTTACTGTTGTTTTTTCTTTTTTCTCTTTTTTTTTTGTTAAATAACATTGTACCCATTCACTATTGATCGAGTTCTAATTCTAGAGAAACCGAAAAGGATAAAACCCAATCCGGTTTCTCGAAAAAAGAAAAGAAAAAAAAATGGTAATGTGAGAGAGCAAAGGAAATTTCTCAAAGATTTTTCGCAGAGCATCTTGTAAGACAGCTGCCGTTATTGGATACGAGTTTGGCTGGCAGGAACAGATGTTTCGGCTTCTAATATAAATAGTTGTGAGTGGCAATCCAATCCTTTTAATGAAAAACAATACTGAAAAACTTGTTGCCACCGACCACTATCCCGGAAATTCTATTAACCCTTTCCATTCCGGAAAGCAAAAACCAAAACATAAAATGAAACTTTTCATATTTTTCGTTTATTAATATTCCAAGAAATGTTGCATGCTGTCACTGTCCCTAGTTCCGTCACCTGGTTTAGTTTGGTTAGTTTTGCCGGCTTAGCTCAGTTGGTAGAGCGTTCGGCTAGGAATAACAATGTTTCTGGTTCGAAACCGGCCCTCGCCAACTCAGCGTATGAGTAGCACAGGGATCAATCCAAAGAGTCTCAAAGCAACAATGAAAATCTAGATTTAATAGAAGACTTTATGGGCTGGTCTAGTTCAGTCGGAAGAGTGTTCGGCTGGAAACCTCAAGGTTTATGGTTCGATGCCGGCCCTCACCAACTCAGCGTATGAGTAGCACAGGATCAATCCAAAGAGTCTCAAAGCAACAGTCAAAGACAATCTAGATTTAATAGAAGACTTTATAGGCCGGTCTAGTTCAGTCGGAAGAGTGTTCGGCTAGGAACCTCAAGATTCCTGGTTCGATACCGGCCCTCGCCAACTCAGCGTATGAGTAGCACAGGGATCAATCCAAAGAGTCTCAAAGCAACAGTCAAAGAAAATCTAATTAATAGAAGACTTTATGGGCCGGTCTAGTTTCAGTCGGAAGAGTGTTCGGCTAGGAACCTCAAGATTCCTGTTCGATACCGGCCCTTGCCAACTCAGCGTTTGAGTAGCACAGGGATCTGTGCGGTAAAGTGAGGAGCTGATGGTAGGTGTGGCGCTCCACCTCAGACGCTAAATAATCTCCTTTGTCTAGCGCTAGTGAAAGGCGGATAGACTCCCTCGCTGTCTGGCTGATACTGAATTAGGCCACCCGACGACTTACTTTTTACTCACCTATTCACCACCCCTCTCTCTCTCTTCTCTCTCTCTCTCTCTCTCTCTTCTTCCTATAACCTCTATCTCTCTACCCTCACCTTTTTTTCTTTTGTATTTCTCTTCCCACTTTTCTTGTTGTTTCCTTTGATCCCTTATTCTCTCTCTTTCACTCCTTTTCTCTCTATTACTCTATATTCCCCTTTCTCATTCAATACTCTCTTTCTTTTTTTTTTCTTCTTTCTTTCTTTCTCTCTCTCTCTCTCTCTCTTCTCTCTATCTTTCTTTTCTTTTGGTCTTTTTCTTTTTTTTTTGCTCTTTCTTTATCTTTTCCCTTTTTCTCTTTTTTCTTTTCCTTTTTCTTTCCTTTTCTCTTTCCTTTCTTCATCTTTTTTTTCTTTCTTTTTTTCTTTTTTTACCCATTTTAGCAACCGGGAATAAACAGTTACGCAGTATCTCGGAGGAAGGCCATCATATCTCTAATTTTAATGAGATTCGGTGTCTGTCTCTTTGTACCGAATTTACGTAACTGTTTATGTCACAATACCCCAGGATCTGCGTAAGTTTATCAATGAGTATTTAATTTATATCCTATTCAAATCATTAATACATAACATAAATCTTAGTTATTAACGATGTCTTTATGAAAATCTGAGTTAGTTTTGCCAAGAAAACATTCCATGTTTTGTGCGTTTAAAAAAGTAATGAGTTTTTTTATATCACTAAGAATAAAGGTTTACATGATATATAGTGTGGTTAATTTGCATACTGGTTTTAACAAACCCGAGTTTGATAAATAATTACTTGATGTTATTGATATTTATATATTGTTTTATTCTTCAACTTATTATATCAATCCTATGAATGTTTTTATATAGAAACAATTAAAATTATATAGAATAAGTGTAATCATTTTATATGCGTTCATATTTGATTTTATAAGTCGTTCTAATTTAATATATTTCGTTTGATTAAAACTTAAACTTACGCTGGAGGCGGCATATTCTTGCTAGTTAAATATAATGTAGATTAAATATTCTTGAACTCATACATCTCTGACCAAAAACGCTGATTTATTCTGGACGTTTAAAAAAAATATTAATATAATTTTTCCCTAAACAGGGTTCATTATTTTACTTCAGAAATGACAGAAAACAACACAGTATTTTTTTAATGCATATTAGAATCGAGATGTTAAGTTGTCGGGCCATACGAAAATCACTCGCTGGTCGGATGTGGCCCTCTGGTCGGGGGTGGCGACCCCTAATTTAACCTATAGATGAGGGATGATAGGATTCATTACCCCTTACATGATCACTTGACTAAAGTTAATAAACACTTACACATAGCGGGTCTATGTGATTGGTAGTGCCTAAGGCCGTTGTTAGTAAGTTTGATTCTTATATATGGTGTTTTATTAATATTACATAGAGATATACACATCAGAGCATAGATTAAAATATGTTACGATTTTTGTTGCATCGTTAGGCTTCAAGCAAGAGATCCCTTGTGTTAAGCAAAGCGCGATCCTTAGTGAAGAAACGTTTGGTTGCTCTTTGGTGTTCCTCACTGTTAGGTATGATCCTTTGGGTTTTTTTGTGTTCCTTAGTGTTGGGCATGAGCCTTTGATTGGTCCTTGGTGTCCCTTAGTGTTGGGTAAAATCCCTCGTTGCAGGTCCGTTCGTCAATGTTGAATAACGTATAAATGAAAGGCTGTCAATATCAGCGATTAAATAGTTAACTAACCACGTATTTGGGGAGGTTGATTTGCTTGGGTTTAAACCACGAGACCTCGCTGAGTCTATAAGTTTAAGTGGTGGATTACAGCACGCCTTATATACACAAAATAATCCAACAAAATGTCGACACCCGAGTAAATATCTGTGAAACATGATAAGCGAAAAAACAAAGATTAAAATTACGTGTAGATAATAGTGGAAAGATTTTTGGATGAGTCAGCACAACGCTGCTTGTCGATTTCTTGTTGGTCGATAGATGTCACGTGGTGAAGTGGGGAAGAGAGTTAGTGAGAGGAGAGAATGAAAGATGTGTTTAGATGAAGCTGTGTAAGGGAACAAACGCAATATGCGTGTCTGTTCCCCCAGACAAAATGCCTTGGGGATAAATGAAAATCAACTCATGAGAAAAACAACAACAAAAAATAAAAACAAGAAAGTCTTGTGTTGTTATTTAAAAAACTACAAGATATCCTCAAGCGGCTCCCTCGTTGTTCCAGACTCAAACAGCAAGAATGCCATCCAGCCCAACAACCAGCCAAGAGAACAGAATAAAAGATAAGTATGTTATGATTACTATGAACACGTCATGCAAAATTTTGAAAAGGTATTCTCTCTTAGATCTCTTAGCCAAACTTATAATCATTGGGCTATCGGTATTTTTAAAAACATTTTTTTTAATATTAGCTGTGCTACCCATGCGCTGAGTTGGTGAAGATCGGTGTCGAACTTGGAACCTTGCGATTCCAAGAAAAACTGTCCTGCAAAATTTTGAAAAGATATCTTCTCTTAGATCTCTTAACCAAACTTATAACCATTGGGCTATCGGGAATTTTTTTGTTTTGATTTTTTTTTTTAATTTTTAAAACTTTTTTCTATTTTTTAAATTTTATTTATTTATTTATTTATCTCTGTTGTTTAATGCAGCCTGAAAGTAGATACGAAGTTTCTATTCAGAATAATCCCATTTTGAAATGTTTGTCTCGACACCCGAGACCGAGCAAACGAAAGCAAAAAGTCAGTGAAGTGACGTTTTTAAAGACAAGTGATAAGACAAAGAAGAAAAACTGAAAGAGACAGAAACATACAAAATGGCGTCATGAACAACCATCACCAACTACAGTTATAGAAATTCCAATGACGAAAACAAAACAAAAAGGAAATCTCGAAGCAAGGAACCTCAAAATTTATTTGATTCATTGTGAAAAAAATACATTATCCTGGTTAACCTTGTTCTCATTTTCCAGGATAATAATACACGTTTTCCTCTTTTTTTCTTCAAGATCTCATATACAGATCTAAACAAACCAAATAAAAAGATTTATCAAGCACAACTAGCAACAACGTTAGAATAGTAGTACACTAAATAAATTATTATCAACTAGCAACCGAAAACACCCTCCGGGCGTCGTAAAAATTAATTTTTGAAAGATATTGCCTGAGAGGGTGGGAGTTAAAAATTCAATGTCAGGGGGTTTGTATCATAAGTAAGCAAAATCCTCATATTTATTAAAGGAGTAAAAAATAAAATAAAACAATTTGAAATGAAAACTGAGCTCCGTCCCTCTCAAATAAAATGTTGCGTGCATGTAATAATCAAACAATTATTTTGAATATTTTCCACGTCAATTTAACACAAAATCGTAGGTATTTATTTATTTGTAAAATGTTTAGTTAACTTCTTGTTACTGTTAAAAAAAAGGAAGAGAGTAAAAAAACAATTTTTAGAATTGCTTACTCAAGTTTTGGGTGTATATAGCATAAGAATATTGTGACGTAAGCTATGACGTAGAGCTATGACGTAGTTTTTGTTACTGACAGAAATACAGAGAATCTCCATTATTGATAGAAGAGATTAAGCCAACAGTAGGATGTTTGTTCGTTTGTTTGTTTGTTTTGTTTTACGCCATATCAACATCGGTGTATCATTTAATGCCGACAAAGTTTTGAAATAAATTCATTCTTGATGGATATTCATTTTCTTATAGATAGATTTTTTTTTATTAACCCATAGATGGGACCCTAACAGATACTACCACTCCGGGTCAGAGTGGACCTAGCAGTAATGGGGATTCCCCAAACTCCAGAACCGGAAATTTACCAGGTGATAGATTGCGGGTCGCAATCTGAGTCTATGCGACCCGCAAAATATTTTTGAAATTCCTCAACATACCCAAGAGAATAAGACCCTCAACCACTCCCTTCTAGTGCATGTATAATGAAAATGGTTGGGGCTAGGGCAATCATATAGGTGTTAGGGCTTGACGTGACCAGCCGATTGACCAGAGGGTTCCTCTCCGACTAACCGTATACTCTAAGTAAGACCTAAAGTGGAGTGTTGAATGTCATAGACTGCTCAATCACAGATTACATCCTTAAGCATCATGGGTCGCCACTCACGGCAAACAGGTGGTTCTATTAGGGGATTCCCATCCCTCTGCAGGGATGCAGTCGGTGTATTGTAAAGCCCAAGCCGACAGGGCTTAAACCAGTAGGAGAATGGAATCTGGGATATAGAAAATCCCTAGAGGAAGAAGTAATACTGTGTCGGCTGTGCATTGGTCATACAAGATTTACTTACTCTTTTATGCTCAAGCAGGAGGATCAACCACGGTGCGGAATATGCCAAACACCCTACACTATCAAACATTTCCTTATGGAATGTGGATTTCTCGCTCTAACCAGAAAGAAATATGTCAACGTTAATAATATGAGGATCTGTTTGAAAATACTAACGTGTGTGACATTTTATCCTTCTTGAGAGAAATAAAAATAAATCGAAATTTATAAATCAGATATAAAGTACATCCACAAAATACATCTTCAAAAATACACCTGTAGCGGTTACTTGAGTACCAACATTGATCTCACACTAACGGTTTTTGGCATTAAATAACCCACAGGGTTATTATACCATTAAACTAAACCGATTCAAACCAAACCAAACCAAAATAAATGGAGTTAATGAAAATTATTTATACCAATTTGAAGATAAAAAGAACCTGAAACATAAAGGCTTTTAACAAAATGACTTATTTCGGCATCAAGTAACCCAAAAGGGTTGATATGCCGTACACAAACCAGACCTTTTTTGTTGGGGAAATCAGTCCTATTCATAATATTGTCCACTTTAAAATTTTGTGTATGGGTTAGCGTGATAGTCTGTAGGTCACTAAAATCAAACTCACTCCGGGTCTGGATCTATACTCCTAGGACAGAAATAAGCAAACTTTGACACTCGGCCACATGCGGCCCGCAATCTCGGTCTATGCGACCAGCAAAACGCTTTTAAAATTCCTCAAAATCATTTCTTCATAGAATGAAAAGAGAATTACTCATAGTTGTACCATTACAATTCATATATAGTGTCTGATTGTTACTTGGGCAAGACAGACAATTGGAGAGGCCCCATTCGATCAATCGGCTGATCATGTCCAGCTCCTGCACCTATATCATTGTCCCGGTGTCGAAGGCAGTGGCTGAGGGTCAACCACCCGTTTATCAATTCTACCAATTTATTAATACACATGAAGTTAATGAAAATTATTTCAATCAGTTTGTATTTCCCTACAATATTCCCCTACAAAATGCTCGCTTAAAAATCATAAATACAAGGTGTGTCAAAAAAGTATCGAGATTTTTTGTACTTTCTGGCAACCTTGTATTCTGAAATAAATAATGTTCTATTCATTAATTTTTTTCAGAATACTAAGTGTGTCAAAAAAGTACCTAATTTAAAGCTGTATTTACCAAGATAGAACTGAAGAATTAAGGGAACGTTATTTTTTTTTCAGAATACAAGGTGTGTCGGAAGTACAAAAAATCCCGATACTTCTTTGACACAACTTGAAAATAAAAACAACATTTGACATTTAAATAGTCGGCAAGGTTTGATATGCCATTAAGAAAATAACCAACCATCGAAAGTAAACTTTGTGAGACCCATTTGTATCCTCAAAATGTTTATACAGCTGTTCCTGTGAAAGTTACGACTTTCTCGATCTATCCACGTAGAATTATTTTAGAACCATTCTTAAGCCAGTCCTAATGTCTTAGGTCAGCCTAGTAAGGATCGAATTTACTACACCAGCAACATGGCATTAAATAGCCACAAGGGTTGGTATGCCATTAAATAAAATAAACAACCAACCAATCGTAGCAAATCAAAGTGATTTTGACTTTGGGGCATTTAAATCCTCGAGTCTGAAATTGTCATGTTACCAAGTTTGCTATTATTCATTTTATAATGTGCCGTTTGGGATTCGGTTGGTTGATTCGTTGGTTGGATTTTACACCATACCAACTCTTATTGGGTTATTATATCTGAAGACATTTTGTTTTAATCTTTCTTGATGGTATTCAATTCTTTTATTTAAACTTCCCATCTATGGGTTAAATAGAAAACATGAGTTTATAAACAAAATTGTATTATCCATTAAAAATGAAATTATTTCAAAACTTTGGGTTTTTTTTCCAATAGAAGTATTCGGCATAAAATAACCCAAGGGGTTGACATGCCGTAAAACCCAACCAACCAACCATTTATTTAAACTTAAATTTTAAACATTTTTTGTATTTTAATTATTAAAAATATTGCGTTTTAGTCTTTAAAATAATCTTATTTTTGATTAAATGATTCAAAATTTAATTTAAGAAAAGACAGAGGGAGACAGAGAGAGAGAGAGAGAGAGAGAGAGAGAGAGAGAGAGTCGGAGAAAAAAAGAGGTGAGAGAGAAGATGCAGTATATTCTAAGTGTTACCAACAGAGACAGATGATGACTAAAACAACCCAAATAAGGACAAGTCTAAATTGATTTCTGATGTAATTAAAAAGATAATTTGGATATCAAATATGGCAACGATTATAATAGAAATATTAAAAAAACACTTAATTTATCTTGAAACAATTTATTATATTACACATTTAAACTGGTGGTAATCTATCTATACCAGATTTTTTTTAACCCATTTCATCTCACGGCACAGTGAGCTAGGCAATAAATTGATCGAGGTAAAAATTTTAATACGTTCTTTGAATATATCTATATGTCATTCAAGAATGGGATAATATCGACACCGCAGGAGGAACAAGGTGGAACTCTTCTGTGGACACCTACAGAGGGATACGCCAATGTAGGCCAACCAGCAAAAAGCTACATCAATCGGCTCTGAGCGGATTCAGTGGGAAGGACTACCCAGGGGTGGTGACCAATAGGGACGACTAAAGAGAGAGAGGGGGGGAGATAATGATGTTTTCAAATTATGCGTATTCGATAGCTTACTGTCAAGTCACCTTGAAAGTACCGGTTTCCGCTCGATCACCGAAGTTAACAGTGATGAGCCTGTTCAATACTTAGATGGGTGACCATTTAAGCAACACCAGGTACTCAGAGAGAGAGAGAGAGAGAGAGAGAGAGAGAGAGAGAGAGAGAGAGAGAGCGAGAGAGGGGGGGGAGAGAAAGAGTCATGGATATCCGTGCTGTCAGTATGACATGATGATGATGATGATGATGATAACAAAAAATAGGTGTTTGTGGTGTAATGGTTGTCATCGTAAGAAATGGACACGGTGACCCGAGTTCAAGTTCTGGATGAGGCTGCTTCTATTTCCCTTAGCGCTAATACACTTGGGGAACATATGTATCTAAGTATTGTAACTCCAGCTACGGTTAAATAATAGGGCGAACTGGGCTGTTTAATTCTGGTTCGGCAACCGGTCTAGGAGAAGGAAAACTCCAAATTCAAGCCCGTAAAACTCCGTTTAAGAAATCGACCTTGTGTCACATTCCACTTATGCGGAGGGGTTAGTATATATGTATATTCGTTCAGTGTCAGCCGTGTGATTTTTAAAAATTCAGTATGGCCCACGTGGTCTTCCAAAAATTCAATGTGGTCCGCAAACGAGAATTAATTCTAACCGCTGATGTAGGATCTGTTGCTTCATGTAATGAAAACCGATCACTTATCCACTTATAATACGAGGTAAAAGTAAAGTCGTCGGGGCGGCCTGATGTCGGTATTAGCCATGCAGCGAGGGAGTCGATCCGCTTTTCACTAGCGCTAGACCAAGGAGATTATTCTAGCGTCTTCGGTGGAGCGCCACACCTACCATCAGCTCCTTACTTTATCGCACAGGTCCCTGTGCTACTCATAACGCTGAGTTGGCGAGGGCGAGTATCGAACTAGGAACCTTGTGGTTTCTAGCCGAACGCTCTACCGACTGAGCTACTACTCCCAAAATTCCGTGTACTTAACTCTTTGCCTACTTTAAACCGCTCTCAGTGGCTCTCCCAAGCAAAGTAAAAAAAATCTGATGGTTAGTTCATTATAATTGAGGAGAAGGATTTAGAGTACAATAATAATAGGATTTTATTTGAATAGAATGAGTTCTGAGGTGAATAGATAAAGAACTTTGAAATATTCCATCATAAAGGTAAAAACTACCAAGAAAATTCAGTACGGCCTTGGGGGAATTTTGGTAGTTAAAGGGTTAAGACGAGAAATAGTTTAAAAAGGAATTTTTTTTTAAATAATAGAAAACGACATTTTTACATTCCCGCTGGACTTAATCGCGTGTGGAATTTCTGACGAGACGCGGGAAACAGTTGATACGTTGACAGATGAACAGATGTATCAATTTGGGCAATTTCCAGCAAAATTCAAACTGAAACGCAAACACACTCATCTAGGATTTGAACTCTGATTGTCAAGTCCATTTTTCATGACAATAATCCTTACGCCATGAGGTGCCCCTAACGGATTTGATATAAAAGCAATAATTTTAAACTGTGAGAAAACCAGTGACTGTAACCATTACACATTTTACAATCAATACATATCAGTATTTGGATTATTCGGACTATTCTCCTCATCTTTATTGTTATCTGTACAACATTTCGGCCGATATGCCCTCCGGTCTTCTTTAGGTATTTATTGTCGGACTCGAAGATCCTTCTTGAACTCGGGAAATTCTTGTCATAATCGGGAGCCATCACGGAACTTTAACCCAAACCTTTATTCAACACATGGGGCTATCCTGTTTTCATTCCGCTAACCCTACCTGGGGTACAGGTGTTAATTAAACTGTGTTAATTATTATTCTATGTTACTGTCGCCCTTGACCAGGTTTGAAACTATAGCCTAGAGATAATTATCACTTAGAACTGTCTTAACCTAATGCCTTTATCCACTATGCTATGTGTCCAATTGAACAATTCAGTGTGAATTTTGGGAACTTATAAACCTAATGTCTTGTTTTACCTAGAATATCTACCTTTTTACTTGTGTATGACTTTTTACCCTGACTCATATTGTGTTTATTTGGGGTTTTTTTAAATCTAATTTAGCCTTTTTAATTATAGGTTCCCATAAAGTGTTATATTCTCCTTACTCTGTTGGGCATATATACGGGGAGAGTTTTTTCTATTAGATTATGAGAGCATCTGTGGTCATAAATCTCTTACTTTACTTACTTGTCTTTCGAGGAGACATCCGTGGTTATGTCTCCCGCATATTGAGGTCTTTGTTTTACTTGAGGGGCTGGATTCATGGCTGGATTTCTAATCATCTGTTCTTGTGTTTCGTTTCTTGAGTTACTTTCTTCCTATAACTTCTGTTCTGTGTCTTTAAGATGCTGGTCTTATCTGTGTCTTTCATTTTGTTAAGGCCACCATTAAAGAGACAACCAAGGCATATATTTCGGGATCACATTCTTATTCAGAACCAGGAATTTCTCAACCTAGGATCTTTCAACCGCATGCGTGAAGTCGAAGCCGGTACGTCTTTATATCACGACGTCTCCGACCTAACTGACTTTGCAAACTAAACTTTGAGCCTTCTTTCCCACAGTCTGTGTAACCGGAAAGAAGGTTAATCAAAGATTATTTCATGTCAATCATCTAACCCTCCTCCGATGTTGAACTTCAACCCTTGAATTCAAAACCTATTCTAACCGTCTCTACACTAACCGTCCAAAAAACAATGATTTATCATCAATATACTGTGAAACTATATGTGCACAGGTACCAAATGTGTTACTATGTTGGATAAGGTACCAAATGTGATACGTGTCACATACGCACATTGACATCGCTAATTGGTGTGTGAGAGTGAGAGTTCTTTGTTAAGAAAGTTCTTCATAGATAGATAGATGTTGGAGAGAGAGACAGACAGATTAGACTTACTTGCTGAGGAGATCTTATTTCTTTCTTGCTCATCCTTCTACATTCTCCTCTGGCTGCCATCTTGTTATCTAGTTGGGTTGACTTCTAACTTTTTCTTAAATAAGGGCTGTTCCTCTGACTAAGGGCTGATTTGGTCTTTGCTTGTTTGAATTAAATTAATTACAAAGACATCTTTTTGTTAATTGATTAAGTAGTTTTTATTTTATCTGTATGATCACCGCACAGGGGAGACTAGGCCTCAGCCTGTCTTAACCCGACGGCGGTTAGGCTCGATCTCTCAACTATCACCTCTCACTCTCCCTTTCTCCCCTTCGTCACGTCTTCACCCCTCTTCTAATCAAAAACAGTACAACACGCCCTCTCAAACTTTTCCGTTACCTATACTCAAACGTTTCCCTAACTAATGACTCAAATCACCATCATGGTTCCGCGTCATTAGTTATTGTGTCACAATACAACAAAAACACATTTAAAAATTTCACTGATAATTCTCGTGAATAATGACGTAAAATGAATGAATTTGTAAACTGCATAATAATTATGGTCGTTTATGTTCAGTTTAAAATTAATCCTCACTAGTACAAAATAAAAAAACATCCTCTGGGCGATGTAAAAATAGATTTTTGAAACATATTGCCTGAGGGGTGGGAGTTAAAAATTCAATGTCAGCGAGTTTGTATCCTAAGTAAGTAAAATCATCAAATTCATTAAAGGATTAAAAAATAAACCAATTGGAAATGTAAACTTTAAATATATATTAAAATAAAACAAACTATATATAGATATATAATATCAGTCATGTATTTATTAAAACTTGTTTTAAAAACAATGAGAACTGTCTAATGTTGCATGTTCAAATTTTGATTGTATTTATTCTATGTTATGACGATTTTGGGTAATGTGACGTAAGCAGTGACGTAGTTTTTGTTACAGACAAAAACCGGAAGCGAATCTCCACTATTAATAGATTTGAAATGTTTTTCTCTCATAGTGGTAGCAGTGGAAAACCATAACTCCCAATTTTGTTGTTGATATCTCCCGCGTTATTCTGAGTAGCTGGTTGCTTGCTTGATTGATTTTAATATGTCAAACCATCTAGGCTTATTTTTTTACATGGGGTTTTGGGAACTGTGTTCGTATATATCAGCCTTGTTCTATATTTTATGTAGTAATGACATTGACTCTAAATTAAGTACTCATTGATACACATACTTTATTCCTGAAATTGCTGTGACGTAACCAGTGACGTAGTTTTTGTTACAGACAGATAGATATCCAATCTCCATTATATATAGAATATAAATATTAATAATATTAATTTGTTAACAGGCGCGTGAAACTAACACTAAATGCATTTGCACGTGTTTTGGATATTAGAGTTTGAATCGATAATGCAAGTTATATATATATATATATATATATATATATATATATATATATATATATATATATATATATATGATAAGTAGATACACAAGCGATGTATTTATGATATGCCTTTTTTTTAGCCAACAATTTTATGTATATATATATATATATATATATTTAGCCGACAATTTTATATATATATATATATATATATATATATATATTCATCTTTCGTTATAGAAGGAAAATTATCTTTTGCACAAAATTAACAGTAAGTAATATTCATCTTGTAAGACCTAAACAAACAAACAAGCAAAGAAACAAACAAATAGATAAATAGATGAATATACAAATATACAAATAAATAAATGTGTCCCCGATTCAAAGACATGATCTATCGCTTTCTCCTCGCAGATGTTAAAAACACTGACAAGCCATCCCACTCTTTTACCAACACGTGCATACACTGATTTTTTTATTTCCTTTCTTTATTAAACCTCAAAAGACAAAAATGTCGGTGTTGATGATCTTTCCAATTGTAATCTGTGGGCGTCTCTCTCTCTCTCTCTCTCTCTCTCTCTCTCTCTCTCTCTATCTATCTATCTATCTATCTATCTCTATCTCTCTTCCCCCCTCTCTCTCTCTCTCTCTCTCTCTCTTTCTCTTTCTCTCTCTCTCTCCCCTCTCTCTCTCTCTCTCTCTCTCTCTCTCTCTCTCTTTCTCTCTCTCTCTCTCTTGGCCGGAGGATTTTTTTCATTCATTTTTTTAATTATTTCTTGGTTGTTCTTGTTGAATTATTTTTGGTATATCTATATTTACCTACCCCTCCGCACGAGCAGGATGTGGCATAAGGTCAATTTCTTAAGCGGAGTTTAACAGGTTTGAATTCAGAGTTTTCCTTCTCCTAGACTGGTTACCTAGCCAAGGTGAAAGAGCCCAGTCTGTCCTGCTATTTACCCATAGCTAGAGGGAGAATTGGATTCATACCTTTCCCAAGGGTATTAGCGCTATGTGAAATTCAAACAGCTTCGTTCAGGAATTGAACTTGGGTCGACGAGTCCATTTCCTATGACTCTAACCATTAAACCACGCGCCTCCATTTTTGGTATATAAGGCGTGCTGTAATCCAACACTTAAATTTATAGACTAAGCAGGTCACGTGGTTTAAACCCTAGCCAATCAACAGTCCGAATATGTGATTAGTTAACTATTTAATCACCGAAATTGAGAGCCGTTTATTTGCACATTATTTGGACATTAATGAACGGACCTACAACCGAAGGCTGACACCCAAAATTAAGGGACACCAAGGAGCAACCAAAGGATCATACCCAACATTAAGGAACACCAAGCAACGACCAAAAGATCATACCCAACATTAAGGAATGCCAAGGAACAACCAAAGGATCATACCCAACATTAAGGAACACCAAAGAACAACCAAAGGATCATACCCAACATTAAGGAACACCAAAGAACAACTAAAGGATCATACCCAACATTAAGGAACACCAAGGAACAACCAAAGGATCATACCCAACATTACACCAAGGAACAACCAAAGGATTATACCCAACATTAAGGAACACCAAGGAACAACCAAAGGATCATACCCAACATTAAGGAACACCAAAAGGATCATACCCAACATTAAGGAACACCAAGGAACAACCAAAGGATCATACCCAACATTAAGGAACACCAAGGAACAACTAAAGGATCATACCCAACATTAAGGAACACCAAGGAACAACCAAAGGATTATACCCAACATTAAGGAACACCAAAGAACAACTAAAGGATCATACCCAACATTAAGGAACACCAAGGAACAACCAAAGGATCATACCCAACATTAAGGAACACCAAGGAACAACCAAAGGATTATACCCAACATTAAGGAACACCAAGGAACAACCAAGGATCATACCCAACATTAAGTAACACCAAGGAACAACCAAAGGATCATACCCAACAACATTAAGGAACACCAAGGAACAACCAAAGGATCATACCCAACATTAAGGAACACCAAGGAACAACCAAAGGATCATACCCAACATTAAGGAACACCAAGGAACAACCAAAGGATCATACCCAACATTAAGGAACACCAAGGAACAACCAAAGGATCATACCCAACATTAAGAACCACCAAGCAACAACCAAAGGACCATACCCAACATTAAGGAACACCAAGGAACAACCAAAGGATCATGCCCAATATTAAGGGACACCAAGGAGCAACCAAAGGTCTCTTCACTAAGGGTCGCGCTCTGCTTAACACAAGGGATCTCCGCTGGACAGTGCTCTTGCTTGAAGCCTAAGGATGTCCACAAAAATCGTAACAGTTCTGTTGTCTATATTATTTTGATATTCCAGTTACTGGTTGTCTTTCTTTGCTCTCTTTTCTGTATGTTCCCCGAGTCTCTAAATTGTTACATCTACCCAATCCTCAATATAGGCGAGTCCTCTTTCTCCTTCTGTTCTTATCACATAGAGTCTGTCTGTGTCATCCCCCGTGAGTAATGCTTTGTGCATTGTTAACAATTTCCTTGTTCTTTAGTCCATATGTCTGGGTTCCTCCCTTGTCCATTTCCCATTCGTTTGGGTATTCTTGGCTTTCATAGGCATTTACTTATTTGCAACATGAATACTTTTCAATTATTTCGTTTCTGTATGACTAAAATAAATTTATCTTGTGTCTGGCTCATTTTTTTTTTCATTCTTGTAAAGTATTAGTATTACTAGCAACAGAAAACACCCCCCGGGCGTCGTAAAAATTAATTTTTGAAAGACATTGCCTGAGAGGGTGGGAGTTAAAAATTCAATGTCAGAGGGTTTGTATCATAAGTAAGACAAATCCTTATATTTATCAAAGGAGTAAAAAATCAACAAAAAAAACAATTTGAAATGAAAACTGAGCCCCGTCCCTCTCAAATAAAATGTTGCGTGCATGTAATAATCAAACAATTATTTTGAATATTTTCCACATAGATTTTACACAAAATCGTAGGTATTTATTTATTTGTAAACTTTTTAGTTAATTTTTTGTTACAGTAAAAAGAAGAAGAAAACGAGAAAATTGCTTACTCAAATTTTGGGTGTATATAGCATAAGAATATTGTGACGTAAGCTGTGACGTAGAGCTATGATATAGTTTTTGTTACAGACATAAATACAGACAATCTCCATTATTAATAATAACTAGCAAAATAAAAAAACACCCTCCGGGTGATGTAAAAATAGATTTTGGAAACATATTGCCTGAGTGGGTGGGAGTTAAAAATTCAATGTCAGCGAGTTTGTACCCTAAGTAAGTAAAATCATCAAATTCATTAAAGGATTAAAAAATAAAACAATTTGAAATGTAAACTTTAAATATATATTAAAATAAAACAAACTATATATAGATATATAATACCAGTCATGTATTTATTTTAAAAAACAATGAGGACTGTCTGATGTTGCATGTTCAAATTTTGGGTGTATTTATTCTATGTTATGACGGTTTTGGGTAATGTGACGTAAGCAGTGACGTAGTTTTTGTTACAGACAAAAACCAGAAGCGAATCTCCATTATCAATAGATTTATTAAAACTTGTTTTAAAAAACAATGAGGACTGTCTAATGTTGCATGTTCAAATTTTGAGTGTATTTATTCTATGTTTTGACGGTTTTGGGTAATGTGACGTAAGAAGTGACGTAGTTTCTGTTACAGACAAAAACCCGAAGCAAATCTCCATTATTAATAGATTTTTTAATAAAATTGAATCATTTTTCTGTTGTTATTTGTTTTTATTTTTTTTGTTGGTTATGTTAACTTTGATTAACTGTTTTGCAGTATGATGTTAGAGTATCAGGTGTTGTATTATTCCTGGTAGAATGAATACATTTTAGGTCATCTTGGCTCTAATCCCTTTTTATCATGTATGTGATAGAAGTAGGCGTCTGGTGTAATGGTTACCATCCATTTATATTTACACGCTGCAATGCTCGGAGACGCTGTGCGAATTAGTTCCTTGTGATAGGTAGGGAGGGTGTTGGTCACGAGGCTCGTTACCGTAAACCCGGGGAAGAGAAAGAAATGTGGGATTTTTTAAAAATGTGACGTTGAACTTTTCCTTCTCTGCTGTGATCGGTTGTAGAACTACTTGGATTATTTATCTTCTTCTTCTTAACCACCTCCAACCTGTTGATTTCTTCTTCTTCTTCTTCTTCTTCTTCTTCTTCTTCTTCTTCTTCTTCTTCTTCTTCAACCATTCTTCTTCTTCTTCTTCTTCTTCTTCTTCTTCTTCTTCTTCTTTTCTTCTTCTTCTTCAACCATTTTTATATTTTCTTTTCTTCTTCCTTCATTTTCCTCTTCCTTTTCTTTCTTTCTACCCGTGACCTTTAATCTGTTTTCTCCCCCTCCTCTTTTCATTCTTCTTCTTATTATTATTATTATTATTATTATTATTATTATTATTATTAGCCACAATGAAACACCCTCCGGGCGGTGTAAAAATGATTTTTGAAAATTATTGCCTGAGGCGAGGGGTTAAAAATTCAATGTCAGAGGGTTTTTACCATAAGTAAGTAAAATCATCGTATTTATTAAAGGAGAAAAAAAAAAGAAATGGAAACTTAATTATGCCCCCATCAAATAATATCTTGCATGCATCTATAATGAAATAATTATTTTGAATATTTTGCATATGAATTTTAGACAAAATTATAGGTATTTATTTACTTGTAAACTTTTAAGAAAACTTCTTGTTACTAAAAAAAGATGGGGCGAGAGTAAAAAACAATTTTTAAAATTGCTTACTCACATTTTGGGTGTATATAATATAGGCATGTTTTTATTCTATGCATTAACGATTTTTTACTATAAATTAGATTCTCATTATGAATAGAGAATATTGTGACGTAAGCAGTGACGTAATTGTTGTTACAGACAGAAATACAGCCAATGTCCATTATTAATAGATTATTATCATTATTATTGTTCACTCCTTTTGAGTTTTTCACATCAGCGTTCGCTGATGACATTTCACTGGAGTCTGGGTGGCAACAAGTCTCTTCAGGTCTCCAGGACTTTTCTGAGTATTCTGGCAGATTGCAGCATTGCAGTATTCTGGATGGTCTCGATTCTCCCTCTGATTTCCAAATTTTCCAAACTTTTTTCCAATCTTTTTGGGACCGTTCCAAGTGCACCAACTACAATTAGTATGACTTTGACTTTCACATTCCATAACTTTTTCAGTTCTCTGGCAAGGTCCAGGTGTTTGTCCAATTTTTTCATTTTCCTTCAACTTCACCCTGTGATCTGCTGGAACTGCAAAATCTACCAGTGGACAAGTTCTTTCTTTTTTGTTAATCAACACTAGGCCTGGTCTTTTTGCTGGGATAAGTTGATCCGTTTTTATCTTAAAGTCCCAGATGATTATTATTATTATTATTATTATTATTATTATTATTATTTATTGGTTTCACTTTGTTCTTGTTCTTTTTTCTTCTTTCATTTTTTTTTTGTTTTGTTTTTTTTTTTGTTTTTGTTTTTTGCTTTTACCGTTCTTCTTCTTCTTCTTCTTCTTCTGCTTCTGCTTCTGCTTCTTCTTCTGTTCGTTATTTTTTTTCCTTTTCTTCTTTTCTCTTCTGCTCGTTATTTTTATTTTTTCATCTTTTTATTTTTATTTCTCCTTTACTTTCTCTTCTTTTTTTCTTCATCTTCTTATTCATTTTAGTTTTTCTCCTCGTTGTCCTTCTTTTTGTCTTTTTCTCTTTTTCTTTCTTATTTTTTCTTTCTTAATTATTATTTTTCTTCTTTCTCCCCGCATTTTCTTCTTGCTAGTTTTTCTCATTTTCATCTCGTTCCTTGTCTTCTTCTTCTTCTCCTTCCTTATTTTGTTTAGCGTACATTTCTTAGTGAAGAATCATTGCGTTAAGCAGAGGCTGATCCGCCCATTCGTGTCGAAAACGTGCAAATGAACGGCTTTCAAGATCGGCGATTAAATAGTTAACTAACCACGTATTCGAGCGTGTTGATTGGTTAGCTTTACTCCCCGCGGCCCCGCAGAGTCTATAAATTTAAGTGTTGGACTTCAGTACACCTTATATTGCAAAATACTCCAACACACTGACCTTGTAGCTGTTCTATGATTAGTCAGTTCGACACGCGAGAACAGGAAGTAGACTTAGAATTTAAGGAGTCTTAGCTAGTTTTTCGAAAGAGATGGAGATTCTGCGACCACCCGTCCAGCCTAAGTAAAGACCAAAGTGGAGTGTTGCATGTCATAGACTGTTCTGCTATCAGGACTCCATACTTAACCATCACGGGCCACCATCCACGATTAACGTGATGTGCTGCGACATCCTAGTAAGCGAGTCACGCCATTACGTTCACTTTCGGGCTAATGTCCTTTAGAAAGGTATGAACCGCCTCGTCCCACCAGCTATGGGTTAAATAGTACCAATATTGCCCTTCTACAAGAAAAGTTTTGGTATTAAATAATCTACGAAGGTTGATATGCCATGATATGAAAGCAAACCAAACAAAATCTCAAAAATGCTCTATGATTTTCTATTTGTGAGTGATATCTGTCATCTTAAGTATCCCTTCCACGCCAATGTCCGCCCTGTCGGCTGGGGCGTTAGAATGCACAGACTGCACCTCTGCAGTGGGGTAATACTCCCCCAATGGGGCCACCTGTTGGCCGTAGGTGGCGACCCGTGATGCTTAAGGATAGAATCCAGGTGGCTGAGCAGTTCATGACTTGCAATACTCCACTTTGGCCCTATCTTGGGCTAGACGGGCGGTCGGAGAGGCCCCCTTCGATCAATCGGCTGGTCACGTCAAGCCCTAGCACCTATATATATATTCCCAACCCTATTGCCCATATGTCAAGCCCCAGCCCCTTTTTATCATATTGGTGCTAAAAGGCGGTGGCTGCGGGTCTACATGTCCTGGAAATGACGTTAAACTCTATCTGATGGTGAGGTTCCAGTTTTGGAGGTTTTGGGAATGTGGAGCACCCCTTCATCACCATTGCTCCCTGGTCCACTCTGACCCGGAGTGGTAGTACCTGTTAGGGTCCCATCTATGGGTTAAATAGAAAAATATATTTATAAAAAAATTGTATTATCCATCGGTATTAAATGACCCACTGAGGTTGATATGCCCTAAAACAAAACAAACCAAATCCAAGCGAATGTGAATTGTCAATTCGACCTTTTCCCACGTCATGAAACAAAAACAAATAAAAAAATACTCATGTTGAAGGAGTTAATTTTCTATAATCTCTATCCACCCTCCACCACCACATTAGGTTTTTGAAACAAGTCAATGACCTGCGAATATACCACGGTATGATAATTTGACTATTACAAAGTTTGATATGTTTATTTAAGAGGTATTACAATACAATTCCTATTATCTTAACCTTATATACAGTCGGATTCATTTCCATACTTTTAACTAATATATATATATATATATATTTATGTCATATATATTTATATCCATTTTTAAAAATGACCACCATAGTTCTGTTCAACAACTTTAAGTATGATTTTCTTCTATTTGCATAAAGTTCAAAGTCAATATGTAAGCAAAATAAAGTAGTGGCCTAAAGTCGGTATCAGCCAGACAGCAAGGGAGTCTATCCCCTTTTCACTAGTGCTAGACCAAGGAGATTGTTTTTAGCGTCTAAGGCGGAGCGCCACACGTACCATCAGCTCTTCACATTACCGTACAGATCCCTGGCGAAGGTCGGTATCGAACCTCAAGGTTCCCAACTGGACACTCTACCGACTGAGCTAAACCGGCCCACCTTCAATATGTAAAAAGTATAATAATCTTCATTTAATTCTCTCTCACTCTTTTTTTCTTTATTTCCTTCTTTTCATCTTTTCATAATGTTCAATTAAAACAAATTAGCGCTATCACTACCGCGCGCTCACTCTTTCTAATTATTTTTCCTCTACTCCCTTTCTTTACTTCTTTTTTATTATATTTTTCTGTCTATAATGTCCCTTTTCTTCCCTTTCTTTCTTTATAATAAAAACGGAATAGTCCATTATCCAGCTGCGGTGACGACACTCATAAGAAAAAGAATTCGGCGGATAAGCAAGATCAGATAATCATTTTTGCATTTCATCTTGAACTATTTGGACGGTCTCATTTTGAACCAGAGGGTGTTGCAATATGATAAAGATCGTATAAGAAATAGAAGCCATATCATAAACACACCGCGTGTGTATTTACTTCTCATATATATATCTGTGTGTGTGTGTGTGTGTGTATGTGTGTGTGTGTGTGTGTATTATTGTTTATATCGGTGCATATAGAGACTTTCTACTAATACTCTTCTGTTAAAACAGTAAAAAGAATGTAAAAAAAAGTAAGCTAATGTTTTTATTACTTCCGATTTCAACTCGAAATCTTCATTGGTCTGTGCTCGCCTTCATTTCTCAGTAATCTAATATCACGTCTTAAAATATTTACTTTCAGATTCTGTCAATCTGCTGGCTACCTCGACCGTTTTCCCCTATCACACCCTCTTTCCTTCTCAGCTTGTATAAATGACAAGACCTTTCCTCTTCGACCAGAATATACAAGACAAAGCTAACACAAGGATTTGCTACTAACCCCATCGTACGGACAAGATTCATTTACTCGCGTTTACTTAGATCTGTCGACAGTTTCACAATTGTTTATAATTTACACGTACAACATTGAAACACGTCGATCGGACAAAGATCTCAACACCACGCCAATTTCAAATGTCACCAAATGTCTCGCTCTATCGGGAAGCGTGTTTCAATTCATATACAATGTTTATTATTATTATTATTATTATTATTATTATTATTATTATTAGGTTTCCTCATCTGCCGTAGCTGGTGGACAGCAAGTCTTCTCAGGTCTCCAGGACTCTACTGAGTATTCTAGCCGATCCCAACAGTGCTGTAGTTTAGATGGTCTCGATTCTTCCTCTGATTTCCAATTCACCCAGATTCTTTTCCAGGGCTTTGGGGACCGTTCCAAGACATCATTTACAATTAGTACGACCTTCACCATCATGTTCCACAGTTTCCCCTGTTCTCTGGCAGGCTCTAAGTATTCATTATTATTATTATTATCATTATTATTATTATTATCATTATTAGAGTTTTTCACACCAGCTTTAGCTGATGTTCTTTCACTGGAGTTTTTGAGGGACAACAAGTCTCCTCAAGTCTCCCGGATTCTTCCGAGTATTCAATGCTGTTGTCTGAATGGTCTCAATTCTTCCTTTGATTTCCAGTTCCTGTAGTCTATTTTCTAAGTTCTTTGATAGCTTTCAAGTGCACCAACTAAAATTGGTATCACTTTCACCCTCATATTCCACAGGTTTTTCAATTCTTTAACATGGGCCAGATTATTATTATTATTATTATTATTATTATTAGAGTTTTTAACAACAGCGTAAACTGATGGACCTTTACTGGAGTCTGAGTGACAAGTCTACTCGTGTCCCCAGGACTCTTCTGAATATTCTTGCTGATCATAACAATGCTATTGTATGGATGGTCCCGATTCTTCAAGGATTTCCAATTCTTCCAGACTCTTTTTCAAACCCTTTGGGACAGTTCACAAAGTCCCAATTACAATTGGTAGGACCTTTAACATGAAGTTCCACAGTTTTTCAGCTCTCTAGCAAGGTCCAATATTATTATTCACTCCTTGTCAATGTTTCACATCTGTGTAAGCGAATGGTCTTTCACTGGAGTGAGAGATAAATTTCCTCCTGTCTCCAGGACTCTTCTGAGTATTCTTGCTGATCTTAACAATACTGTTGCGGGGATGGTTTCAATTCTTGTCCGGTTTTCCAAACCCTCTAGTCTGTTTTCTAAACATTTGGAGAACGTTCCAAGTACGCCAATTACAATTGGTATTACTCTAACTATAATAATAATAATAATAATAATAATAATAATAATAATAATTAAAGTGATACCAATTGGAATTGGCGCACTTGGAACGTTCTCCAAAAGTTTAGAAAGACCGGCGATTAAATAGTTAACTAACCACGTATTCGAGCTGTTGAATGACTGGCTTTAATCCACGCACCCACGCAGAGTCTTGATTAAGGATGAAGTGCTAATGGCTGACCTCTTGGCTTCTGATTGGTCGAAAAGTGCCAACAGAGTAAGGGGTGAAAGGGATATAGCTCAAAGAGAAAAAAAACAACGTCCTGTGTTTGTTAATTAAAAACTAAGCAAGGACACAAGACGAGACATCCTCAAGACGACCCAAGTAGTTCAAGTTCGAAGAATAACAAAAATGCCATCCAATCCAACAACAGATTCAACAGACACAGACAGACCCAGCTATTCCGATCCAGAAGACCAACCCCAACCAGATCCAGCCCAGGGATAAATAGAACAGTATAATATATAAGTATAGAAACTTCATACTCCTCATACGCTACGTCACATATCGAAGTTTAATTACCTTACATACGCATACTCTTAGATGCTGATAGGTACGCATCCTGCGTCCCTGATCCACAAAAATCTAAAAGGACGCATAAAATCGTATCTATGCGTCTCAGTGTTTTTTTTTTTTCTTCCCTGTGTGGATACCATAGCAGAGATACTGCGCGTCCACGCACAAAAATCTAAAAAGGACGCAGTAAAATCATATCCATGCCATTTCAATCATATCCCTCACCATTTCAAGCTAACTGTAAATACATTTCAATAGTTTCTTAGAAATGAATTACACAGGATAGGTTACAGGGTAGGAGTTAGACGGCTTTAGTTGGGACCCATGAATTTTCCCCGGGGACTCATTCAAAGCAAATATGTGCGTCCCAGGACGTACTAAATCAACAAGCTATCAGCATCACTGCATACTCCAAATCGATCCCGCCACGTCACATATAGAGATTTACCTATAATTTCATTTCTTTTAAATGATCCTGCAATGTTAGATCGGTTCGCTGATTCCATTTTGCAAGACGATGCATGCGCCTCCTTTGTGTTAATTGTGTGATCTATCTGGAGATGAAATAATATGAACATTTTGTATCACCACTCTCCTAATCAAAATGATCACGGTTAACGGTATTCTCGCGGTATTTGTGAAATGTGCTGATTATGTTAAAAGTGACTGTAACGAACAGGAAATGTACTTTTTTTTTGGGGGGGGTAGAGTCGAAGGGGTTGTGTTATCGTTCACACACAACGGCAAAAAAGTTTCATCTGTCAAAAAATAGTTTGCGCTTACCTAAAAATTTAAAGAGAAACCCAATATTTAGCAGGCATTCCCAAGGGTGACCAGAGTAGCATGGGGGTGGGTGAGCTTGGGTCAGCGTTGAATCTTTCCACAGACCACCATAACACAACACACACACACACACACATACACACAAACACACACACATACACACAACATACACACACATTCAAAAACGAACACACACCACAAAAGAGACGGGTAATTAATTTTTTACCATTGTTAATTTTTGCCTTGTTCAAATTTTCCCGATTCGGAATTTGTAAAAAAGTTTCCCTATGGCCACCCATGACACACACACCAAACTTGTGTACGTATACACATACTCTCTCTGAATATGGAGGCGCGTTTATCGTAATGACTATCGTCATAAGAAATTGATTCAGCAACCCGAGTTCAAATCCTGGACAAGGCTCATTGCCTTTTTAATTTGCGCTAATACCCTTGGGAAAATCATGTATCTAACTGTTTATTATACACAGAATCGGTTAGCTTAGTCGTTAGAGCGTCCGGTTTGGAACCACAAGGTTCCTAGTTCGATACTGGCTCTCGCCAACTCAGCGTATGAGAAGCACAAGGATCTGTGCAGCAAAGTGAGGAGCCAATGATAGGTGTAATGCTCCACCTCAGACGCTAAAAAACAATCTCCTTGGTCTAGCTTTAGTGAAAAGTGGATAAACTCTCTCGCTGTTTGGCTGATACCGAATTTAGGCCACCCCGACGACCTTTTTTTTTTTACTCTTATAAGGAAGTTTTGAGTAAAATTTGTTCGGTCTTTTTCAGGGCAGGATATTTTAATTTTTGAAAATAAAACAGTGGGAATACAAAAGATTTCGATGTTTTCGAAAAAAATCTTTATTATCATTTTAGTATTATCTGCGTTATTAAGACTATTGTCCCCATCTTTATTGTTAACAATAAAGATGAGGACAATAGTCCGAATAACGCAGATAATACTAATCATCAAGCCTCATCTCAAACATTCAGAGAAATAGTATTATTATTTTGTTTTATAGAAATTTATTTATTGAAATGCCGACACGTGTTTCGATCAAGAGTTTGTCCTTGTATACATAATATTCTATTTAGTATTTTGAATATAAATATTTAAAATATTAAATAGGATATTATGTATACAAGGACAAACTCTTGGTCGAAACACGTCTTGGCATTTCAATAAATAAAATTTTATCCACACAATATTTTCTTTCCATTTATCTTTCAACATATATATATGTGTGTGTGTGTGTGCGTGTTTGTGCCAATTAAACCAATTGAAATTGAGGTATTCTTGCGTAATGTTCCTTACGCTGACTATATTCTCTACAGAGAGATAAGGACCCTTCAAAAGACAGTGTACGGGGTATAACACTGAACTACATCTGATTGTGAGGCACTAGTACTAGAGATCTTCGGAGTGTTGAGTATCACTTCATTGTCATTTCCCTCAGATACACTCTGACCGGAGTGGTAGTATCTTTTAGGGTCCATCTATGAGTCAAATTGAATTATTTTATCAATCACTAAGGATCTTTATAATTAGTTACTTGAAACCATCCAACGGACTGAAAATTATTTGTTTACATAGAAATAATTGCTATCATCACATAACTGTGTGAAAAAATTGTTAAACGGCTACCCATATAATGTAAACTAGCAAAACCTGTGGATATACCACAGTAAAAAAAAGAAAAGTCCTCGGGGCGGCCTAAAGTTGGTATCAGTCAGACAGCGAGGGAGTCTATCCCCTTTTCGCTAGTGCTAGACAAAGGAGATTGTTTTGGCGTCTGAGGTGGAGCGCCAAATCTACCATCAGCTCTTTACTTTACCGAACAGATCCCTGTGCTACTCATACGCTGATTTGGCGAGGGCCAGTATCGAACCAGGAACCTTGTGGTTCTTAGGCATACGCTCTACCGACTTAGCTCGGTCGGTTTAGTATAACTCAGTACGGTCATTTAATTATTATAACGTTTGATGTGTTTACTTAAGAGCTATTGCTAAGATAGTTCAATATGTAAAAAGTATAATAATAGTGATTTAACTCTCTCTCTCTCTTCTCTCTCTCTCTCTCTCTCTCTCTCTCTCTCTCTCTCTCTCTCTCTCTCTCTCTTTCTTTCCTTCTTTTCATTATGTTCGATTGAAACAGATTAGTGTTCACCCACTCTCGCTATCTTTTCCCTACTCTCTTTCTTTCTTATTGTATTTGTTCTGTATCGCTGTCTTTTTCTCTTTTTTTTCTTTCTTTATCATAAAACGGAAAAGTCGATTATTTAGCTAAGGCAAAGACACTCATAAGAAATAAGAATTCGGCGAATAAGTGACATCAGTTAATCAGGATTTGTATTTTTGCATTTCATCTTGGACGATTTAGACGATATCAGTCTTAACCAGAGGGTGTTGCAAATTGGTAACGGTCGGAAGATTAAGGAACAAGCATATTGATATATAGATATGAACATGCCATTCTTGTAGAAGAACAGTAGTAGTACCAATTTGCAACACCCTCTGGTTATGATATCGTCTAAATCGTCCAAGATGAAATGCAAAAATACAAATCCTGATTAACTGATGTCACTTATTCGCCGAATTCTTATTTCTTATGAGTGTCTTTGCCTTAGCTAAATAATCGACTTTTCCGTTTTTATGATAAAAAAGAAAAAAAGAGAAAAGACAGCGATACAGAACAAATACAATAAGAAAGAAAGAGAGTAGGGAAAAGATAGCGAGAGTGGGTGAACACTAATCTGTTTCAATCGAACATAATGAAAAGAAGGAAAGAAGAGAGAGAGAGAGAGAGAGAGAGAGAGAGAGAGAAGAGAGAGAGAGAGAGAGAGAGAGAGAGAGTTAAATCACTATTATTATACTTTTTACATATTGAACTATCTTAGCAATAGCTCTTAAGTAAACACATCAAACGTTATAATAATTAAATGACCGTACTGAGTTATACTAAACCGACCGAGCTAAGTCGGTAGAGCGTATGCCTAAGAACCACAAGGTTCCTGGTTCGATACTGGCCCTCGCCAAAATCAGCGTATGAGTAGCACAGGGATCTGTTCGGTAAAGTAAGAGCTGATGGTAGATTTGGCGCTCCACCTCAGACGCCAAAACAATCTCCTTTGTCTAGCACTAGCGAAAAGGGGATAGACTCCCTCGCTGTCTGACTGATACCAACTTTAGGCCGCCCCGAGGACTTTTCTTTTTTTTTTTACTGTGGTATATCCACAGGTTTTGCTAGTTTACATTATATGGGTAGCCGTTTAACAATTTTTTCACACAGTTATGTGATGATAGCAATTATTTCTATGTAAACAAATAATTTTCAGTCCGTTGGATGGTTTCAAGTAACTAATTATAAAGATCCTTAGTGATTGATAAAATAATTCAATTGGACTCATAGATGGACCCTAAAAGATACTACCACTCCGGTCAGAGTGTATCTGAGGGAAATGACAATGAAGTGATACTCAACACTCCGAAGATCTCTAGTACTAGTGCCTCACAATCAGATGTAGTTCAGTGTTATACCCGTACACTGTCTTTTGAAGGGTCCTTATCTCTCTGTAGAGAATATAGTCAGCGTAAGGAACATTACGCAAGAATACCTCAATTTCAATTGTTTAATTGGCACAAACACGCACACACACACACACATATATATATGTTGAAAGAAAAATGGAAAGAAATATTGTGTGGATAAAATTTTATTTATTGAAATGCCAAGACGTGTTTCGACCAAGAGTTTGTCCTTGTATACATAATATCCTATTTAATATTTTAAATATTTATATTCAAAATACTAAATAGAATATTATGTATACAAGGACAAACTCTTGGTCGAAACACGTGTCGGCATTTCAATAAATAAATTTCTATAAAACAAAATAATAATACTATTTCTCTGAATGTTTGAGATGAGGCTTGATGATTAGTATTATCTGCGTTATTCGGACTATTGTCCTCATCTTTATTGTTAACAATAAAGATGGGGACAATAGTCTTAATAACGCAGATAATACTAAAATGATAATAAAGATTTTTTTCGAAAACATCGAAATCTTTTGTATTCCCACTGTTTTATTTTCAAAATTAAAATATCCTGCCTGAAAAGACCGAACAAATTTTACTCAAACTTCCTTATAAGAGTAAAAAAAAAAGGTCGTCGGGGTGGCCTAAATTCGGTATCAGCCAAACAGCGAGAGAGTTTTATCCACTTTTCACTAAAGCTAGACCAAGGAGATTGTTTTTTAGCGTCTGAGGTGGAGCATTACACCTATCATTGGCTCCTCACTTTGCTGCACAGATCCTTGTGCTTCTCATACGCTGAGTTGGCGAGAGCCAGTATCGAACTAGGAACCTTGTGGTTCCAAACCGGACGCTCTAACGACTAAGCTAACCGATTCTGTGTATAATAAACAGTTAGATACATGATTTTCCCAAGGGTATTAGCGCAAATTAAAAAGGCAATGAGCCTTGTCCAGGATTTGAACTCGGGTTGCTGAATCAATTTCTTATGACGAGTCATTACGATAAACGCGCCTCCATATTCAGAGAGAGTATGTGTATACGTACACAAGTTTGGTGTGTGTGTCATGGGTGGCGCATAGGGAACTTTGTTTTTTACAAATTCAGGAATCGGGAAAATTTGACAAGGAAAAAATTAACATGGTAAAATTAATTACCGTCTCTTTGTGAGTGTGTGTTTCGTTTGAATGTCGTGTGTATGTGTTTGTGCTGTTTGTGTGTATGTGTTGTCTGTTTGTGTGTATGTGTTTTGTGTGTGTATCGTGTTTGTGTGTATGTGTGTGTCTGTGGAAAGATCAACGCTGACCCAAGCTCACCCACCCCCTGCTTCTCTGGTCTCCTTGGGAATGCCTGTTAAAATATTGGGTTTCTCTTTTAAATTTTTAGGTAAGCGCTAAACTATTTTTTGACAGCATGAAACTTTATTGCCGTGTGTGTGAACGATACACACCCCTTCGACTCTACCCCCCCAAAAAAGTACATTTCGCTGTTCGTTACAGTCGGGGTCTTTCTAACATAATCAGCACATTTCACAATACCGGAGAATAGCGTTAACCGTGATCATTTTTGATTACGAGAGGGTGATACAATGTTCATATTATTTCATTCAGATAGATTACCATTAACACAAAGGAGGCGCATTCATCGTCTTGCAAAATGGAATCGGCGAATCCGATCTAAAGCATTGCAGATCCATTTAAAAGAAATGAATTATAGGTAATCTCTATACTGTGAAGTGGGCGGATGCGATATTGGAGTTGCAAGTGGATGCTGATGCTTGTTGATTTAGTACGTCTGGGACCGCAGCATATTTGCTTTGATGAGTCCCCGGGGAAATTTTCGATGGGTCCAACTAAGCCGTCTACTCACTACCTCTGTAACTACTCCTGTGTCATTCATTTCTAAGAATATTGAAATGTATTTACAGTTAGTTTTGAATGGTGAGGGTATGATGAAATGGCATGGGGTCATGATTTTTACTGCGTCCTTTTTAATTTTTGTGCGTCAGGACACAGGACGCGTACTATCTGCATTCTGCTGTGGTATATCCAGCAAGTCCTTGAGGGCAAGAAAAGATAAAACATGGACGCATAGATACCGATTTTATTGCGTCCTTTAGATTTTTGTGCGTCAGGGATGAGGATGCGTACCTATCAGCATCTAAGAGTATGTGTATGTAAGGTATTAAATTCGATGTAGCGTATGAGGAGTATGAAGTTTTTATATTTAATATCTTTATACTGTTCTATATCCGCTGGTGCTGGATCTGGTTGGTGTTTGAGTCCTTCTGGCATCGGACCTAGCTGGGTCTGTCTGTGTTGTATTGAATCTGTTGTTGGGCTAGATGTCATTCCGTTGTCTTAGAGGGGTCTGGAAGTAACTTGGAAGTCGTCTTGAGGATCGTCTCATCTTTTGTGTCCTTGCTTACCTTTAATTACAAACACAGGAGCTTGTCATTTTTTCTTTGGCTATATCCCTTTCAGCCCTCACTGTTGCACTGTCTCGAACCAATCCAGCAGCCAAAGAGGTCAGCCATACACTTCACCTTCATAAAGACTCTGCGTGGGTGCGTGGATTAAAAGCCACCACTCAATAGCTGAATACGTGGTTAGTTAACTATTTAATCGCCGATCTTTCTAAACTTTTGGAAAAACGTTCCAAGTGCGCCAATTACAATTGGATTTACTTTAATTATTATTATTATTATATTATTAATATTATTATTATTATTATTTTATTACTATTAGGGACCTAAGATTTGGCAGTGACGAGGGAGCTAGGACAATCGGGAAAAAAAAGCAGGGTGGCTTCAAAACTTTTGGAGACCTGTTCCAAAGTGCACCAATTACAAATTGGTTATCAACTTTTATTATTAATTATTATTATTCATTATTATTATTATTATTTTTAATTAGTAGTAGTACGTAAGTAGTAGTAGTAGCTATAGTTAAGTAATACCAATTGTAATTGGTGTATTTGGAACGTTCTACCAAATGTTTAGAAACAGACTAGAGGGTTTGGAAAACCGGACAAGAATTGAACCACCACAACAGTATTTGTTGTAAAGATCAGCAGAATCTCAGAAGAGTCTGGAGACAGGAGGAAATTTATCTCTCACTTCAAAGTGAAAGACCATTCGCTTTACCGATGTGAACATTGACAAGGAGTGAATAATAATATTGGACCTTGCTAGAGAGCTGGAAAAACTGTGGAACTTCAGTTAAAGGTCTATTTTAATTGTAACTGGGACTTTGGAAACTGGTCCGGAAAAAAAAAAAANACCTAGGATCATACCCAATATTAAGGAACACCAAGGAACAACCAAAGGATCATACCCAACATTAAGGAACACCAAAGGAACAACCAAAGGATCATACCCAACATTAAGGAACACCAAGCAACAACCAAAGGATCATACCCAACATTAGGAACACCAAGGAACAACCAAGGATCATACCCAATATTAGGAACACCAAGGAACAACCAAAGGATCATACCCAATATTAAGGAACACCAAGGAGCAACCAAAGATCATACCCAATATTAAGGAACACCAAGGAGCAACCAAAGGATCATACCCAATATTAAGGAAACACCAAGGAGCAACCCAAAAGGATCATACCCAATATTAAGGAACACAAGGAACAAACCAAAGGATCCATTACCCCAATATTAAGGAACACCAAGGAACAACCCAAAGGATCATACCCAAATAATTAAGGAACACCAAGGAACAACCAAAGGATCATACCCAATATAAGGAACCCAAGGAACAACCAAAGGATCATACCCAACATTAAGGAACACCAAGGAACACGCAAAGGATCATACCTAACATTAAGGAACACCAAGCAACAAACCAAAGGATCATACCCAACATTAAGGAACACCAAGGAACAACCAAAGGATCATACCCAACATTAAGGAACACCAAAGCAACAACCAAAGGATCATACCCAACATTAAGGAACACCAAGGAACAACCAAAGGATCATACCCAATATTAAGGAACACCAAGGCAACCAAAGGATCGAATACCCAACATTAAGGAACACCAAGGAACAACCAAAAGGATCATACCCAAATATTAAGGAACACCAAGGAACAACCAAAGGATCATACCCAAATATTAAGGAAAACCAAGGAACAACCAAAGGATCATAACCTAAACATTAAGGAACACCAAGCAACAACCAAAGGATCATACCCAACATTAAGGAACACCAAGGAACAACCAAAGGATCATACCCACATTAAGGAACACAAGGAACAACCCAAAGGATCATACCTAACATTAAGGAACACCAGCAACAACCAAAGATCATACCCAACATTAAGGAACACCAAGGAAAACCAAAGGATCATACCCAATATTAAGGAAACCACCAAGGAACAACCAAAGGATCATACCCAACATTAAGGAACACCAAGCAACAACCAAAGGATCATACCCAATATTAAGGAACACCAAGAACAACTAAAGGATCATACCCAACATTAAGGAACACTAAGGAACAACCAAAAGATCATACCCAACATTAAGGAAACCAAGGAACAACCAAAGGATCATACCCAAACTAAGGACTCCAAGGAGCAACCCAAAGGATCATACCAACATTAGGAACACCAAGGAACAACAAAGATCATACCCAATACTAAGGGACTCCAAGGAGCAACCAAAGGATCATAACCAACATTAAGGAACACCAAGAACAACCAAAGGATATACCCAATATACTAAGGGACTCCAAGGAGCAACCAAAGGAATCATACCCAATATTAAGGGACACCAAGGAGCAACCAAAGGTTTCTTAACTAGGATTGCGGCTCTGCTTAACACAAGGGATCTCCGCTGAACAGTACTCTTGCTTGAAGCTAAGGATGGCCGCAAAAATCGTAACAGTTCTTGTGTCTATATATTTTGATATTCCAGTTCCTGGTTGTCTTTCATTGCTCTCTTTTCTGTATATTCCCCGAGTCTCTAAATTGTTATATCTACCCAATCCTCAATATAGGCGAGTCCTCTTTCCCTTCTGTTCTTATCACTAGAGTCTGTCTGTGTCATCCCCCGTGATAATGCTTTGTGCATTGTTAACAATTTCTTGTTCTTTAGTCCATATGTCTGGGTTCCTCCCTTGTCCATTTTCCCTTCGTTTGGGTATTCTTGGCTTTCATAGGCATTTACTCATTTGCAACATGAATACTTTTCAATTATTTCGTTTCTGTATGACTAAATAAATTTATTCTTGTGTTCTGGCTCATTTTTTTTTTCATTCTTGTAAAGTATTAGTATTACTAGCAACAGAAAAACCCCCGGGCGTCGTAAAAATTAATTTTTGAAAGACATTGCCTGAGAGGGTGGGAGTTAAAAATTCAATGTCAGAGGGTTTGTATCATAAGTAAGACAATCTTATATTTATAAAGGAGTAAAAAACAAAAATAAAAAACAATTTGAAATGAAAACTGAGCCCCGTCCCTCTCAAATAAAATGTTGCGTGCAATGTAATAATCAAACAATTATTTTGAATATTATTCCACATCAATTTTACACAAAATCGTAGGTATTTATTTATTTTAAACTTTTAGTTAACTTTTGTTACAGTAAAAAGAAGAATAAAAACGAGAAAATTGCTTACTCAAATTTTGGGTGTATATAGCATAAGAATATTGTGACATAAGCTGTGACGTAGAGCTATGATGTAGTTTTGTTACAGACAGAAATACAGACAATCTCCATTATTAATAAATTGCAAAATAAAAAACACCTCCGGGTGATGTAAAAATAGATTTTTTGAAACATATTGCCTGAGGGTGGGAGTATAAAATTCCAATGACAACGAGTTTGTACCTAAGTAAGTAAAATCATCAAATTCATTAAAGGATTAAAAAATAAAACAATTTGAATGTAAACTTTAAATATGTATTAAAATAAAACAAACTATAATAGATATATAATACCAGTCATGTATTATTTTTAAAACAATGGAGGACTGTCTGATGTTGCATGTTTCAAATTTTGGGTGTATTTATCTCTATGTTTTGACGGTTTTGGTAATGTGACGTAAGAAGTGACTTAGTTTTTGTTACAGACAAAAACCGGAAGCGAATCTCCATATTAATAGATTTATTAAAACTTGTTTTTAAAAAACAATGAGGACTGTCTAATGTTGCATGTTTCAAATATTTTGATGTATTTATTCTATTGTTTATAACGATTTTGGGTAATGTGACGTAAGCAGTGACGTAGTTTTGATACAGACAAAAAACGGGATGCGAATCTCGCATTATTAATAGATTTTATTAAAACTTGTTTTAAAAAACAATGAGGACTGTCTAATGTTCCATTGTTCAAATTTGAATGTATTTATTCTATGTTATGACGATTTTGGGTAATGTGACGTAAGCCAGTGACGTAGTTTTTGTTACAGACAAAACCGGAAGCAAATCTCCATTATTAATAGATTTTTAAATAAAATTGAATCATTTCTGTTGTTATTTTTTTATTTTTACTTTTTGGTTATGTTAACTTTGATTAACTGTTTTGCAGTATGATGTAGAGTATCCTGATAGAATAAATACATTTTAGGTCTTTGACTTAATCCCTTTTTTATCATGTATGTGATAGAGAGGCGACTGGTGTAATGGGTACCATCCATTTATATTTACACGCTGCAAGCTCGGAGACGCTGTGCGAATTAGTTCCTTGTGATAGGTAGGGGAGGTGTTGGTCACGAGGCTCGTTACCGTAAACCCTGGAAGAGAAAGAAACGTGGGATTTTTTAATAATGTGACGTTGGACTTTTCCTTCTCTGCTGTGATCGGTTGTTAGAACTACTTGGATTATTTATCTTCTTCTTCTTAACCACCTCCAACCTGTTGATTTCTTCTTTCTTCTTCTTCTTCTTCTTCTTCTTCTTCTTCTTCTTCTTTCTTCTTTTCTCCAACCATTTCTCTTCTCTTCTTCTTCTTCTTCTTCTCTTCCAACTCTATTCTTCTTCTTCTTCTTCTTCTTCTTCTTCTTCTCTTCTTCTTCTTCTTCTTCTTCTTCTCCAACCATTCTTATATCTTCTTCTTCTTCTTCTTCTTCTTCTTCTTCAACCATTCTTCTTCCTTCTTCTTCTTCTTCTTCTTCTTCTTCTCTTCTTCTTCTTTCTCTTCTTTCTTCTTCTTCTCCAACCATTCTTCTTCTTCTCTTTTTCTTCAACCATTCTTAATATCTTCTTCTTCTTCTTCTTCTTCTTCTTCTTCTTCTTCTTCTTCACCATTCTTCTTCTCTTCTTCTTCTTCAACCATTCTTCTTCTTCTTCTTCTTTTCTTCTTCTTCAACCATTTTTATATTTTCTTTTCTTCTTCTTCATTTTCCTCTTCCTTTTCTTTCTTTCTACCGTGACCTTTAATCTGTTTTCTCCCCTCCTCTTTTCATTCTTCTTTCTTCTTCTCTTCTCTATTATTATTATTATTATTAGCCACAATGAAACACCCTCCGGGCGGTGTAAAAATAATTTTGGAAAATTATTGCCTGAGGCGCGAGGGGGTTTAAAAATTCAATATCAGCAGGTTTTTTACCATAAGTAAGTAAAATCATCACATTTATCAAAGGAGAAAAAAAAATAGAACAATTTGAAATGGAAACTTAATTATGCCCCCATCAAATAATATCTTGCATGCATCTATAATGAAATAATTATTTTGAATATTTTGCATATGAATTTTAGACAAAATTAATAGGTATTTATTTACTTGTAAACTTTTAAGAAAACTTCTTGTTACTAAAGAAAAAAGAGGGACGAGAGTAAAAAACAATTTTTTAAAATTGCTTACTCACATTTTGGGTGTATAAATATAGGCATGTTTTTATTCTATGCATTAACGATTTTTTACTATAAATTAGATTCTCATTATGAATAGAGAATATTGTGACGTAAGCAGTGAACGTAATTGTTGTTACAGACAGAAATACAGCCAATGTCCATTATTAATAGATTATTATCATTATTATTGTTCACTCCTTTTGAGTTTTTCACATCAGCGTTCGCTGATGACCTTTCACTGGAGTCTGGGTGGCAACAAGTCTCTTCAGGTCTCCAGGACTCTTCTAGTATTCTGGCAGATTGCAGCATTGCAGTATTCTGGATGGTCTCGATTCTCCATCTGATTTCCAAATTTTCCAAACTTTTTCCAATCTTGTTGGGACCGTTCCAAGTGCACCAACTACAATTAGTATGACTTGACTTTCATATTCCATAACTTTTTCAGTTCTCTGGCAAGGTCCAGGTATTTGTCCAATTTTTTCATTTTCCTTCAGCTTCACCCTGTGATCTGCCGGAACTGCAAAATCCACCAGTGGACAAGTTCTTCTTTTTGTGTTAATCAACACTAGGCCTGGTCTTCTTGCTGGGATAAGGTGATCCGTTTTTATCTCATGGTCCCAGAGATTATTATTATTATTATTATTATTATTATTATTATTATTATTATTATTTGGTTCTCTTGTCTTGTTCTTGTTCTTTTTCTTCTTTCATTTTTTTGTTTTGTTTTGTTGTTTTTTTTGCTTTTACCTCTTCTTCTCTTCTTCTTCTTCTTCTTCTTCTTCTTCTTCTTCTGTTCGTTATGTTTTTTCTTTTCTTCTTTTCTCTTCTGCTCGTTATTTTATTTTTTCATCTTTTTTCTTTTTTTTCTCTTTTTCTTTCTCTTCTTTTTTTCTTCATCTTCTTATTTCTTTTTAGTCTTTCTCCTCGTTGTCCTTCTTTTTCTCTTTTTCTTCTTTTTCTTTTTTATTTTTTCTTTCTTAATTATTATTTTTCTTCTTTCTCCCCGCATTTTCTTCTTGCTATTTTTTCTCATTTTCATCTCGTTCCTTGTCTTCTTCTTCTTCTCCTTCCTTATTTTGTTTAGCGTACATTTCTTACTGAAGAATCATTGCGTTAAGCAGAGGCTGATCCGCTCATTCGTGTCGAACATGTGCAAATGAACGGCTTTCAAGATCGGTGATTAAATAGTTAACTAACCACGTATTCGAGCGTATTGATTGGTTAGCTTTAATCCCCCGGCCGCACAGAGTCTATAAATTTAAGTGCTGGACTTCAGTACACCTTATATTACAAAATACTCCAACACACTGACCTTGTAGCAGTTCTATGATTAGTCAGTTCGACACGCGCGAACAGGAAGTAGACTTAGAATTTAAGGAGTCTTAGCTAGTTTTTCGAAAGAAGCACACGTATCTCTAAGATGGAGATTCTGCGACCACCCGTCCAGCCTAAGTAAAGACCAAAGTGGAGTGTTGCATGTCATAGACTGTTCTGCTATCAGGACTCCATACTTAACCATCACGGACCACCATCCACGGTTAACGTGATGTGCTGCGACATCCTTGTAAGCGAGTCACGTCATTACGTTCACTTTCGGGCTAATGACCTTTAGAATGGTATGAACCACCTCGTCCCAACAGCTATGGGTTAAATAGTACCAATATTGCTCTTCTACAAGAAAAGTGTTGGTATTAAATAATCTACAATGGTTGATATGCCATGATATGAAAGCAAACCAAACAAAATCTCAAAAATCCTCTATGATTTTCTATTTGTGAGTGATCTTAAGTATCCCTTCCACGCCAATGTCCGCCCTGTCGGCTGGGGCGTTAGAATGCACCGACTGCACCTCTGCAGTGGGGTAAGAATCTCCCAATGGGGCCACCTGTTGGCCGTAGGTGGCGACCCGTGATGCTTAAGGATAGAACCCAGGTGGCTGAGCAGTCCATGACTTGCAATACTCCACTTTGGCCCTATCTTGGGCTAGACGTGGATCAATCGGCTGGTCACGTCAAGCCCTAGCACCTATATATATTCCCAACCCTATTGCCCTTCTGGCAAGCCCCAACCCCTTTTTATCATATGGGTTCTAGAAGGCGGTGGTTGCGGGTCTACATGTCCTGGAAATGACGTTAAACTCTATCTGATGGTGAGGTTCCAGTTCTGGAGGTTTGGGGAATGTGGAGCACCCCTTCATCACCATTGCTCCCTGGTCCACTCTGACCCGGAGTGGTAGTACCTGTTAGGGTCCCATCTATGGGTTAAATAGAAAAATGTATTTATAAAAAAATTGTATTATCCATTAAGAATTGATTTATTTCAAAACTTTATCGGCATTAAATGACCCACTGAGGTTGATATGCCGTAAAACAAAACAAACCAAATCCACGCCAATGCGAATTGTCAATTCGACCTTTTCCCACGTCATGAAACAAAAACAAATAAAAAAAATACTCATGTTAAAGGAGTTAAATTTCTATAATCTCTATCCACCCTCCACCACCACATTAGGTTTTTGAAACAAGTCATTGGCCTGCGAATATACCACGGTATGATAATTTGACTATTACAATATTTGATATGTTTACTTAAGAGGTATTACATTACTTCAATATGTAAGCAAAATAAAGTAAAGTCGTCGGGGTGGCCTAAAGTCAGTATCAGCCAGAGAGTGAGGGAGTCTATCCTCTTTTCACTAGTGCAAGACCAATGAGATTGTTTTTTTAGCGTCTAAGACGAAGCGCCACACCCATCATCAACTTCTCACATTAACGCACAGATCCCTGTGCTATTCATACGCTGAGTTGGCAAGGGCCGATATCGAACCTCAAGGTTCCCAACCGGACACTCTACCGACTGAGCTGAACCGGCCCACATTCAATATGTAAAAACTATAATAATCTTCATTCTTTTTTCTTTCTTTCCTTCTTTTCATCTTTTCATAATGTTCAATTGAAACAAATTAGCGTTATCACTACCGCGCGCTCATTCCCTCTAATTATTTTTCCTCTACTGTATTTCTTTATTTCTTTTTTATTATATTTTTTCTGTCTAGGAAGTCCCTTTTCTTCCCTTTCTTTCTTTATAATAAAAACGGAATAGTCCATTATCCAGCTGCGGTGACGACACTCATAAGAAAAAGAATTCGGCGGATAAGCAAGATCAGATAATCATATTTGCATTTTATCTTGAGCTATTTGGACGGTCTCATTTTGAACCAGAGGGTGTTGCAATATGATAACGATCGTACAAATAAGAAACATGCGTATTAATATATAGATATCTTATTATAATGGAGATTGTTGGTTTGTATGTCTGTAACCGAAACTATATTACTATTCAAGTCACAATTCCCTTTGTTATTTACATCACATTCTCCATGATTTTATTTTTATTTAAACATCAATTATTAATAAAATTGTGTTACATCATTAAGACTGTTGACCATATATACATATTAATAACATGTGATTGTATTTATATATACAAGAAAAAAGCGGTTTACAGTGTGAATTGGAAGGCTAATTTGCATTTTGATCTTAAAAATTTGATTTTAATAAATATATGCTTAGTATTATTGATTTCTAATTGTTTGGTTTTATATTAATGAATATGAGCAAAAATCTCGGGGATAAATCTTAAAAGAAATCCATTAACAAGAAAAAATAACTGTAATATTACTCTTTACTTCCTATTTTAACTAAATAGTTAAATTAGGAAAATTTACCAATGAAAGACGGGAGTAAGTGCAAATGATGGAAGAGTTAGTTTCAAAGTTGTTCTATTTTTCAATCATACCCCCTCTGTTCCAAATATTTTTATCTGAATTCTTATTCAGTTTCATTAACCTTTCTAATTTAACATATTTTATTGTATTAAAACTTAAATACTTGCACCCGGAGGGTGCATATATTTGCTAGTTTCTTTAATGTAGATTGGTACCTTGACTTGCGAATTTTCAGAGTTACGAGCTGTCATTCAGTCGTTTTTTGGTTTGTGTTGGGAACTAAAATTTGTGGTACGAGCAATATTTAGATACGGTTATGTTAATAAGTTCACTAAAAATATTTAAGTTTCCTAAATTTATTACGCCAAAGAAAAATGTAATTTATAAAATTAAACATTAAAACATATAACAGTACATAATTCATGGCATTCTATTTTTATACTATACAGTGGATTGAACCCTGGTGGATGAGCATGACATGCAACACTCCACTTTGGTCCTTACTTAGACTAGACGAGCGGTCGGAGATGTCCCCTCCGATCAATCGGCTGGCCATGTCAAGCCCTAGCACCTATGTGATTGTCCTAAGCGCATTGCCCTTATTACAACCCCAACCCTTTTTACCATATGGGTGCTAGAATACGGTAGCTGAGAGTCTTCATGTCCTGGATATGATGTTAAACTCTAACTGATGGCGAGGTTCCAGTTCTGGAGCTATGGGGAATGTGGACCACCCTTCTCATCACCATTGCTCCCTGGTCTACTCTAGCCCAGAGTGGTAGTACCTGTTAGGGTCCCATCTATGGGTTAAATAGGAAAAAAGGAGTTTAAAAAATTGTGTTTTAAAATTTAAAAAAAAAATTAAATACCTATCAAAAATTAATAAAATAAAACTTCTACGGCATAAAATGATCCCAAAATGGTTGACATGCCGTAGAATTCAACCAATCTAGCCTCATTTAACAAAACATAACTTCGGCATTTGTAGCGAAAGAAATGACGTACGTCGTAGCTCAAACCGGGCGCGAACGCGTCTTGCATGTAAAATAAGTTAATATTTTTCTTTCGAGCTCTTCACTCATTTTGCATTCAAAACACGTTCACACCTGCTTTGAGTTCCAAGGTACGTTATTTCTTTTGCTACAGCATGAAATAACCCCACACGAGTTGACACGCTTATTTGCCTCGGAATGGGCTAGAAAACTCAGTATCTATTAAGAATGCGTTTATTTCAAAACTTTGTCCGTATAAAATGACCCACAGAGGTTGATATGCCGTAAAACAAACCAAACCAAACCAAAACAAGATAGTGCTATTTTTCTTATTTACATATTTACCAACTCTACACTCAAGTGGATCTGAAACAAGATCAATTTTTAAGCGGAGTTGAATAACAAGTTTTACTTCTTCTAGATTGGCTATCTAACAAAGTTTAAAGAATCCAGTCTGTCCTACTATTTGCCCGTGGCTCAAGGGAGAAATGTTGGATTCATAAGTTTCCCAAGGGCATTACAGCTATGTGAAATGCAAACAACCACGTCCAGGTTTGAAAATCGCCTAGGTGAGAAACTGTCAGTTATCAAGCCCCGTTGACTTGATGTCCACGCTACCCTATCTTAGCTGTACATGTTCTATGTACGATATTGAGAGCTATTTACTTATAAATATAGCAATCCACATTATTAGTATTATATTAGTATACAAGGTGTGTCAAAAAAGTATCGAGATCTTTTGTACTGTTTGACACGCCTTGTATTCTGAAAAAAAAATCATTGTGCCATTCATTGTTCATTTTTATTTTAATAAATACAGCTTCAAACTTCGCACTTTTATGACACACCTTGTATTCTGAAAAAAAATAATGTTCCATTTATTATTCATTTATATCTTGGTAAATACAGCTCCAATCTCGATACTTTTATGACATATATATATATATATATATTATAATTAAGAAGGTTCGAAAAAATGTTTTGAATTTTTTTTTTTTTTAATAAAACAATTCAAACCATTTGGCATACCTTATTTATAATGTATAATATTTACTTTTCACTCGTTGGATATACAACGACTATATATATATATATATATATATATATATATATATATATATATATGTGTGTGGTGGTGTGTGTGTGTGTGTGTGTGCTTGATTGAAGGCGTACCTAATTTTTGAAGTTAATTAATTAATAATTAATTAATTAGGCGGGCATACCTATTTAAATGTAAGGCTAAACAAATCGAGAAAAATCAATCTCTGTATCTATATCGGCCTAGATTGATTTTTCTCGATTGTTTAGTCTTACATTGCGTGTGTATTTACTTCTCATATATATATATATATATATATATATATAATTATATGTGTGTGTGTGTGTGTGTGTGTGTGTGTGTATTATTGTTTATATCGGTGCATATAGAGACTTTCTACTAATACTCTTCTGTTAAAACAGTAAAAAGAATGTAAAAAAAAGTAAGCTAATGTTTTTATTACTTCCGATTTCAACTCGAAATCTTCATTGGTCTGTGCTCGCCTTCATTTCTCAGTAATCTAATATCACGTCTTAAATATTTACTTTCAGATTCTGTCAATCTGCTGGCTACCTCGACCGTTTTCCCCTATCACACCCTCTTTCCTTCTCAGCTTGTATAAATGACAAGACCTTTCCTCTTCGACCAGAATATACAAGACAAAGCTAACACAGGGATTTGCTACTAACCCCATCGTACGGACAAGATTCATTTACTCGCGTTTACTTAGATCTGTCGACAGTTTCACAATTGTTTATCATTTACACGTACAACATTGAAACACGTCGATCGGACAAAGATCTCAACACCACGCCAATTTCAAATGTCACCAAATGTCTCGCTCTATCGCGAAGCGTGTTTCAATTCATATACAATGTTTACTATTATTATTATTATTATTATTATTATTATTATTATGTTTCCTCATCTGCCGTAGCTGGTGGACAGCAAGTCTTCTCAGGTCTCCAGGACTCTACTGAGTATTCTAGTCGATCCCAACAGTGCTGTAGTTTAGATGGTCGCGATTCTTCCTCTGATTTCCAATTCACCCAGATTCTTTTCCAGGGCTTTGGGGACCGTTCCAAGACACCATTTACAATTAGTACGACCTTCACCTTCATGTTTCACAGTTTCCCCAGTTCTCCGGCAGGGTCTAAGTATTTATTATTATTATTATTATTATTATTATTATTATTATTATTATTAGAGTTTTTCACACCAGCGTTAGCTGATGGTCTTTCACTGGAGTTTTTGAGGGACAAGTCTCCTCAAGTCTCCCGGACTCTTCCGAGTATTCTAGCCAAGTACAACAGTGCTGTTGTCTGGATGGTCTCCATTCTTCCTTTGATTTCCAGTTCCTGTAGTCTATTTTCTAAGTTCTTTGATACCTTTCAAGTGCACCAACTAAAATTGGTATCACTTTCACCCTCATATTCCACAGGTTTTTCAATTCTTTAACAAGGGTCAGATTATTATTATTATTATTATTATTATTATTATTAGAGTTTTTAACAACAGCGTAAACTGATGGACCTTTACTGGAGTCTGAGTGACAAGTCTCCTCGTGTCCCCAGGACTCTTCTGAATATTCTTGCTGATCATAACAATGCTATTGTATGGATGGTCCCGATTCTTCAAGGATTTCCAATTCTTCCAGACTCTTTTTTAAACCCTTTGGGACAGTTTCCAAAGTCCCAGTTACAATTGATAGGACCTTTAACTTGAAGTTCCACAGTTTTTCAGCTCTCTAGCAAGGTCCAATATTATTATTCACTCCTTGTCAATGTTTCACATCTGTGTAAGCGAATGGTCTTTCACTGGAGTGAGAGATAAATTTCCTCCTGTCTCCAGGACTCTTCTGAGTATTCTTGCTGATCTTAACAATACTGTTGTGGGGATGGTTTCAATTCTTGTCCGGTTTTCCAAACCCTCTAGTCTGTTTTCTAAACATTTGGAGAACGTTCCAAATACACCAATTACAATTGGTATTACTTTAACTATACTACTACTACTACTACTACTACTACTAATAATAATAATAATAATAATAATAATAATAATAATAATAATAAAAGTGATACCAATTGTAATTGGTGCACTTGGAACGGTCTCCAAAAGTTTAGAAGCCACTCTGTCTTTTTTTTCCCGATTGTCCTTAGCTCCCTCAGTCACTTGCCAAATCTTAGGGTCCCTAATATAATAATAATAATAATAATAATAATAATAATAATAATAATAATAATAATAATTAAAGTGAAACCAATTGTAATTGGCGCACTTGGAACGTTCTCCAAAAGTTTAGAAAGATCGGCGATTAAATAGTTAACTAACCACGTATTCGAGCTATTGAGTGGTTGGCTTTAATCCACGCACCCACGCAGAGTCTTTATTAAGGGTGAAGTGCTAATGGCTGACCTCTTGGCTGCTGATTGGTCGAAAAGTGCCAACAGTGAGGGGTGAAAGGGATATAGCTCAAAGAAAAAACAACGTCCTGTGTTTGTTAATTAAAAGGTAAGCAAGGACACAAGATGAGACATCCTCAAGACGACCCAAGTAGTTCCAGACCCGTTCGAAGAACAACGAGAATGACATCTAGCCCAACAACAGATTCAACAGACACAGACAGACCCAGCTATTCCGATCCAGAAGACCAAACCCAACCAGATCCAGCCCAGGGATAAATAGAACAGTATAAGATATAAATATAAAAACTTCATACTCCTCATACGCTACATCGAAATTTAATTACCTTACATACACATACTCTTAGATGCTGATAGGTACGCATCCTGCATCCCTGACGCACAAAAATCTAAAAGGACGCAATAAAATCGTATCTATGCGTCCCAGTGTTTTATCTTTTTTCTTCCCTCAAGGACTTGTGGATATACCACAGCAGAGATGCAGATAGGTACGCGTCCTGTGTCCCTGACGCACAAAAATCTAAAAAGACGCAGTAAAATCATATCCATGCCATTTCAATCATATCCCTCACCATTTCAAACTAACTGTAAATACATTTCAATAGTTTCTTAGAAATGAATTACACAGGATAGGTTACAAGGTAGGAGTTAGACGGCTTTAGTTGGGACCCATGAATTTTCCCCGGGGACTCATTCAAAGCAAATATGTGCGTCCCAGGACGTACTAAATCAACAAGCTATCAGCATCACTGCATACTCCAAATCGATCCCGCCACTTCACATATAGAGATTTACCTATAATTTCATTTCTTTTAAATGATCCTGCAATGTTAGATCGGATCGCCGATTCCATTTTGCAAGACGATGAATGCGCCTCCTTTGTGTTAATTGTGTAATCTATCTGGAAATGAAATAATATGAACATTTTGTATCACCACTCTCGTAATCAAAATGATCACGGTTAACGGTATTCTCGCGGTATTTGTGAAATGTGCTGATTATGTTAAAAGAGACTGTAACGAACAGGAAATGTACTTTTTTTTTGGGGGGGGTAGAGTCGAAGGGGTTGTGTTATCGTTCACACACAACGGCAAAAAAGTTTCATCTGTCAAAAAATAGTTTGCGCTTACCTAAAAATTTAAAGAGAAACCCAATATTTAACAGGCATTCCCAAGGGTGACCAGAGAAGCATGGGGGTGGGTGAGCTTGGGTCAGCGTTGAATCTTTCCACAGACACACACATACACACAAACACATACACACACAAACACATACACACAAACAGACACACATACACACAAACAGACAACACATACACACACATTCAAACGAACACACACTCACAAAAGAGACGGGTAATTAATTTTTTACCATTGTTAATTTTTGCCTTGTTCAAATTTTCCCGATTCGGAATTTGTAAAAAACGTTTCCCTATGGCCACCCATAACACACACACCAAACTTGTGTACGTATACACATACTCTCTCTGAATATGGAGGCGCGTTTATCGTAATGACTATCGTCATAAGAAATTGATTCTGCAGCCCGAGTTCAAATCCTGGACGAGGCTCATTGCCTTTTTTATTTGCGCTAATACCCTTGGGAAAATCATGAATCTAACTGTTTATTATACACAGAATCGGTTAGCTTAGTCGGTAGAGCGTCCGGTTTGGAACCACAAGGTTCCTAGTTCGATACTGGCTCTCGCCAACTCAGTGTATGAGAAGCACAAGGATCTGTGCAGCAAAGTGAGGAGCCAATGATAGGTGTAATGCTCCACCTCAGACGCTAAAAAACAATCTCCTTGGTCTAGCATTAGTGAAACGGGGATAAACTCTCTCGCTGTTTGGCTGATACCGAATTTAGGCCACCCCGACGACCTTTTTTTTTACTCTTATAAGGAAGTTTTGAGTAAAATTTGTTCGGTCTTCTTCAAAATTTTAATTTTTGAAAATAAAACAGTGGGAATACAAAAGATTTGGATGTTTTCGAAAAAAATCTTTATTATCATTTTAGTATTATCTGCGTTATTAAGACTATTGTCCCCATCTTTATGTTAACAATAAAGATGAGGACAATAGTCCGAATAACGCAGATAATACTAATCATCAAGCCTCATCTCAAACATTCAGAGAAATAGTATTATATTATTTGTTTTATAGAAATTTATTTATTGAAATGCCGACACGTGTTTCGATCAAGAGTTTGTCCTTGTAACATAATATTCTATTTAGTATTTTGAATATAAATATTTAAAATATTAAATAGGATATTATGTATACAAGGACAAACTCTTGGTCGAAACACGTCTTGGCATTTCAATAAATAAAATTTTATCCACACAATATTTTCTTTCCATTTATCTTTCAAACTATATATATGTGTGTGTGTGTGTGCGTGTTTGTGCCAATTAAACCAATTGAAATTGAGGTATTCTTGCGTAATGTTCCTTACGCTGACTATATTCTCTACAGAGAGATAAGGACCCTTCAAAAGACAGTGTACGGGGTATAACACTGAACTACATCTGATTGTGAGGCACTGGTACTGGAAATCTTCGGAGTGTTGAGTATCACTTCATTGTCATTTCCCTCAGATACACTCTGACCGGAGTAGTAGTATCTTTTAGGGTCCATCTATGAGTCAAATTGAATTATTTTATCAATCACTAAGGATCTTTATGATTAGTTACTTGAAACCATCCAACGGAGTGAAGATTATTTGTTTACATAGAAATAATTGCTATCATCACATAACTGTGTGAAAAAATTGTTAAACGGCTACCCATATAATGTAAACTAGCAAAACCTGTGGATATACCACAGTAAAAAAAAACAAGAAAAGTCCTCGATGTGGCCTAAAGTTGGTATCAGTCAGACAGCGATGGAGTCTATCCCATTTTCGCTATTGCTAGACCAAGGAGATTGTTTTGGCGTCTGGGGTGAGGTGCCACATCTACCATCAGCTCTTTACTTTACCGCACAGATCCCTGTGCTACACATACACTGATTTGGCGAAAGCCGGTATCGAACCAGAAACCTTGTGGTTCATAGGCGTACGTTCTACCGACTTAGCTCGGTCGGTTTAGTATAATTCAGTATGGTCATTTAATTATTATAACGTTTGATGTGTTTACTTAAGAGCTATTGCTAAGATAGTTCGATACGTAAAAAGTATAATAATATTGATTTAACTCCCTCCCCCCCCTCTCTCTCTCTCTCTCTCTCTCTCTCTCTCTCTCTCTCTCTCTCTCTCTCTTCTTTCTTTCCTTCTTCATTATGTTCGATTGAAACAGATTAGCGTTCACTCCCTCTCTCTAACTTTTCCCTACTCTCTTTCTTTCTTATTGTATTTGTTCTGTATCGCTGTCTTTTTCTCTTTTTTTCTTTCTTTATCATAAAAACGGAAAAGTCGATTATTTAGCTAAGGCGAAGACACTCATAAGAAATAAGAATTCGGCAAATAAGTGACATCAGTTAATCAGGATTTGTATTTTTGCATTTCATCTTGGACGATTTAGACGATATCAGTCTTAACCAGAGGGTGTTGCAAATTAGTAACGGTCGGAAGATTAAGGAACAAGCATATTAATATATAGTTATGAACATGCCATTCTTGTAGAAGAACAGTAGTAGTACCATTTAACCCATAACTGTGGGATGAGGGGGTTTATATTTTCCCCAAGGGTAATAGTCCGAAAGTGAACTAATAATGAGACTTGCGGTCGAACTCGATTACTACACTGTTGCAGTCTAGCATATTAGCCATTACACCCCTAGAACACCTCTCTCACCTGACAAATAGGTATTTAAAAGGCTTAGTGTTGGATAATAGATTAGATATATGTATTATTTTGAAAGTAGTTGAGTATTTAATAAGCGTAAAAGAAATTGTACTCTGAGATATTAGATCAAATGGGTTTGACTGACAGGCGATAACCCTGGGGTCAGTTTTGAAATGTTTCCGTCATGTGATTAGGCGACATTAAAAAGTTATTGTGTTTGTTTTTAAATGCCAAAGAACAGTAATTGTACTATTCAATCCATAGCAGGGTAAGAATTAAGGTTTTTTTTACTTCAGTAGCACCAATCTCTTAGAATACATTAGGTGGCCTGCGAATGCCACCGAACACAGGACATTTACATATTTGAACAAAACACATTCGAACAAATAGTTATAACAAAACAGAGATTATTGTCTGAGGAAAGTCCAACACAGGAAAGCGGGATGGTGTATTAAGAGAGCGCGGTGGTGTACTGGATAGAGTCGTAGGAAATAGACTCGTCGACCCGTGTTCAAATCCTGGACGAAGCCACAGTTCACATTGCGCTAATACCATTCAGAAAGGTATGAATCCAACTATTCTCCTATTATTAAAAGAACAATATGTCCTTAATTAATATTAATTGTATTGTTCCATTGTTTTTAATTATGATATACTTTTCCTCAATAAAATTTGGAGGCGCGTGATGTGATGGTTACCGTCGTAGGAAATGGACAGGGCGATACGAGTTCAAATCCATGATTACGTTGTTTGCATTTCACATACCACCAATACACTTGTGAAAAGTACGAATGCAACTATTCTCCTTCCAGCTATGGGTAAATAGTAAGGCAGACTGGGCTCTTTAACCTTGATTATACAACCAGTCTAGGAGAAGAAAAACTCTGAATTCAAACCTCTTAAAATCTCCACTTGGGGTGGTCACTACTATTATAGCTCCAGCCTACTTAATGATCTATTTCAATTTAAAAATTAAAAACAAAACAAAAACATGCACAATACGAAACAATCTAGGACGAAAGTCCTGAGGAAAAAGAGTCTTTGAAAAGTGAATAGTTAACCGAATGGATGAAAGTTCTAAATGAAAAGATTTTTACTTACTTCGTACTGGAGCCACGTCCGTGGCCGTCACCATGCAGATATGGGGGTGTAAAAAAGCACGTATGTTTACGCGCATATTCCAGGGCTGGAGTATACAAAGTGGCTGCGTAATAACACGCGTGTAAGCCTGTAGTTGGAGAAGCAAGGTCCCCGCCAATTCCAAATGGACGGAAACACAAAGGTCTAATACATCTCTGGAGGTCCCAAGATGAAATACAGAGAGAGAGACAGAGACAGACAGAGAGAGAGAGAGAGAGAGAGAGAGAGAGTCACTTTCGCGGGACTGCAAACTCTCGCAGCAAGGAAAGATCATCCCTTACAAATCTCGACCGTAACCACACAGGGGAAGACAAACGCTACAGCAGGAAGGATGGGGGATTTCATAACTCTTTCAATGGTATTAGCCAAAAAGTGAACGTAACAGTATGACTAGAGTCCGAACTCGTTAACTACGATGTTGCAGTTCTGCACGTTAGCCACTACGTCAGGGGGACTCCCCCAGGGTAAAATTTCATTTTAATCGTATTGAATAATTATAGTCTCCTAGACTCTTCTTTAAAATGTGTAAAATTGTCTTTTTTTTTAAAAATCTTTACTCAAATGGAGGGCGGTTTAGCTCAGTCGGGTGAGCGACCGACAAAGAACCACAAGGTTCATGGTTCGATACCGGCCCTCACCAACTCAGCGTATGAGTAGTTCAGGGATCTGTGCGGTAAAGTGAGGAGCTGATGGTAGGTGTGGCGCTCTGCCTCAGAGGTCAAAACAATCTCTTTGGTCTAGCGCTAGTGAAAAGGGGATAGACTCCCTCGCTGTTTGGCTAATACCGACTTTAGGCCACCCTGACGACTTTTTTTACTTATATAGGAAAGTGGCTTTTCTCGGGGTTAAATAGCTACTCATTTTGTGTAGATTTAAGATTAAAACAAAAAAAAAGAAAAAACGACCCCACCCGCTGAGACTCCATGTGGGAGCCGCACTCCCTGGAATATTTCAGAGAGCAGCTCTTTATTTATACACGAGGACACTGGCATGCCAATTTTTTTAGGACAATGTGACGGGGTCAATAAAGTAAATAGGTCTAAGTGTTGCCAGATGGTATGGTGGTTCAAAAAAAAACCACCAGACTATCATAAAGAGATTTCTTATCTGTGAACATGGCATGCGCCTGTATGTCGATGCTTCAGATTGATTGAGTGGTTCTTGCTTATAAGTGTGATGGCTATAATTATATATGTGTAAGTATATATATATATATATATATATATATATATATATATATATAGCAATTGTGACTCTATGTGTAAGTATGTTTACGATTTGATAGACTATATATATATATATATATATATATTGGGGAGAGAATATGTGCTTAATTAAAGTCGTACCTAATTTTGAAAGTAAATAAATAAATAATTAATTAATTAGGCGGGCATATCTATTTAAATGTAAGGCTAAACAAATCGAGAAAAATCAATCTCTGTATGTACATTTCGACCTATTAGGCCCCATCGGCAGAGCTATAGATAGGAAGACCGCCTTTTGCGTGATTCGAACCCTGACTGTCAAGCTGACAGGTGAGGACCATAACCCCTACACCAACCTGCTGATGAGGCCTAATAGACCGAAATGTACATACAGAGATTGATTTTTCTCGATTTGTTTAGTCTTACATTTGAATAGGTATGCCCGCCTAATTAATTAATCATTTATCAATTAACTTTCAAAATTAGGTACGATTTCAATTAAGCATATATTCTCCCAAACATTGTCGGCTAAAAAAATTCATATCAAAACACATCGTTTGTGTATTTACTTCTCATATATATATATATATATATATATATATATATAGTAAGATAAAAAATAACATATTTTTATAAAAACATATTCCATTTTGCGGACCTTCTTTTTTTATAAAATATTTAATTTTCTCCCGTGGGACCCATAAGAACACTTTATATATATATATATATATATATATATATATATATATAGCAATTGTGACTCTACGTCATCAATGTTACTCGGGCTTATATTTTTTACATAACTTACGATATTTATTATTCATATGTATATATATCAATGTATATACATATATTATATGTACAATTCAATATGTATATATTGAATTCAGAATATAAAAATAATTTTAGCATCTAACTACTTTTTTTGTAGATGTTAATAAAATCTCTCTGAATGTACCGGTTTGCACTGCTGATACTTGACAACTAACCATACGACACTAACCAAAAGGATATTTTCTTTTTATCTAAGTTTTGGTACGTCAGCATACTTCCTTTACAATTTTATTAAAAAAAAACATTTAAAATGGTAAATTGTTTCTTATTTTAATTTTGTTCCTTAAGAACGGAGCTAAACATACAAATAAAAACATTTGCAATGAATTTCATAATTATGACAAAAAAAATCACCTAAAACCACATCACGTAAAAAAAAGCATATTTTTTAGAGAGAAAAACAGCAAAAATCCTGCATTTTGGCAAATAAGGATTTTGATTTATATATTTTTTTCCGTTTTAAAGACTAAAACAAATAATTTCTATAAGTGATTTTTCAAAAAGATCTTAACTCTTGTAGCGATTGTCTGCCCCTGCTGGGATAGACTTGTGTCGAAAAGGATTATCTTCCCTTACCACCTTAGTTTTGCGACTAGGTGACACTACTAGCTGAGTATTAAAACTCTCTCTCTCTCTCTCTCTCTCTCTCTCTCTCTCTCTCTCTCTCTCTCTCTCTCTCTCTTGGTCTAGCATCCACAAAAGATGGACTAGACGTGTGGTGTCTCTGTGCATTTAGGGGGTGGGCTTTGCCCCCGAACTATCAGTAAGTGACTCTCATATTCTTTATGAACTCATTCTTACTTCCAAAGAAATTTCGTCCTATCTGTTTGTATCTTGTCATGTATGTCATGTTCCACATGCTCAGACAATAAAGTCTGTATTGTTGTTATGTTGAACTTCTTCGTTCGTATTCATTTATGTAGATTTTCACCTACGTTGTAAGATTACTCGGAGCCTTCTAAAGAACCACACATTCTACTCTTATATTTTTTACTAATACAGTCCACAAATTACGTTAAGTTTAACACCCCACAAGAGAGGAGATTTACGGCCATTTGACCCCTATTACACAAACCATACGAATGAGACGAACCAGACATGCTGGACACTGTTGGAGAAGCGGGGACGAACTCACGCGAGGTTCTGTGGAAACCTGCTCATGGGCACGTCAGAAGGGGGCCGTCCAGCAAGAACCTACATTGACTAGCTGTGCTCGGATGGTGGATGCTGCACAGAGGACATACCAAGAGTGATGAATGATAGGGGAAGCTTCACGAGAGATTGTCATGGATATCCGTGCTGCTGGCGCGACATGATGATGATGATGATGATGATGATGATGATGATGATGATTCATTCATTCATTCATTCATTTTTTTGTGCGGCTTAAAAATATCTCGTGAATTTGTGGCCATCGTAGTGTAATGGTTATGTTACATAATCTATGCGGTTGCATAAGATTATTGTCAATCCCCTGTATTTCTAAAGGGATGGCCCTTTTCATATCACGGGCGGTACTTTTCATGGAATATTATAGAAAGCCCACAAAATACTTGAACTCACGTGGGACATGGTTGGGTCCTCAGTTTCAGTTTGGACGTCAGGCAGAGAGGATGTACTGCCTTAACTGGAACTCACCTGCATACGCGCGCTATGTTTAGTTACATGAAATGTTTAGTTAAGTTAATAAAAGCTTACAAAAATAATACGGTTTTGTGGTTGGTGAATGTCTTGGTAACAAGACTGATGTAGAAGAAGAAATGAGTTAAGCGCGACCGACCACCAAGACGAAGTCCAGATGCTAGAAGAGACGCTAGAAGAATACCTAAGATAGAAAAGATGACAAGAATAATAGAAGTAACAAAGAAAAAGAAAGGGATATACAACAGTTAGAAGGCTTGTCTCACAGATACATTACTACTGAATCGCGAGTTCGATCCTCGCTGGATGTCCCATACTTGAAATACTGTGTGTCACATCCTACCCGTGGTGAATGGGTTTGGGAAATACCTTCCTGTATTTATCTGTAGTATTTTTCAAAACTAACACCTTTGACACACGTTAACCGCCCGTTTCAGTCGCTGTACATAACCAGTAGTACACTGACAATTGAATTCCTACACAATTTGATAAAAATACATTATTGCCTCCATTTAGCTCTTGTGACTTAATAGATATATTTCTTACTGTTGTATTCTTTTCTTCTTAATTTTATACAAAGAATTGTCTAATACAGAAATTTCCAAACTACATAGTTTGCTATTTTGTTACGACTTTTGTGGCCACCCTTAGGCTTCAAGCAAGAGAACTGTCCAGCGGAGATTCCTTGAACAGAGCATGATCCTTAGTGAAGAAACCTTTGGTTGCTCCTTGGTGCCCCTTAATATTACAACCCGTCTTTCGGGACGGGGGTCCAGTGCGTTTCGGCCACTGGACCGGTGAGATGGTAAATTATTAGCGTCGATCCCAGAGGGCCATCCCTCCAGGCAATACCTGCCCCCTTGACTTAAAGGGGCAGGGCTGGGTTTATTGCCCAGCGCCTGAGGCGCCACCCTTGAGGGGGAATGCCGACGGGATCGACGCAATTTTTCTACCCGCCACCCATGAGTCTCGGCTTGTGGGTGGTCCCACATAAATAGGGCCTTCGTGACTGACTCGGTACGAGTGGGGTACTGGGAAAATAAACCTTAATAT
>CM042143.1:64052181-64067181 GCA_023376005.1 Doryteuthis pealeii | reverse complement strand
AATTAGTACTGTATATAATATATCTATTTAAATATTAGTAAAACTCTATTTAAAGGAAATTTATATGTTGATGGGAAATAATCAAAGAAATATAGAATATTCATTAATTTTTTCATTTTTAACTTCAGAAATGACTGAGACAGTAGCACCTTGAGACAATTTCCTGATATATATATATATATATATATATATATATATATATATATATATATGGCCGGGTCCTTCCATGGAAAATTACAGAAGCCAGCCAAAGTCACGTGGGACCTGTTCGGTCGCCAGTTTGCAGTTAGACGTCAGGCAGAGCAGTCGGCCATTTTAGGTCCTGCCTAAAACTGGAACTCACGCGTGCTATGTTAGTTAGAGGATTATGTATAGTTAAGGAAATAAAGGTTTGGATGATTAATATGTTATTGTGGTTAATGAATGTCTTGGTAACAAGACTAAGAAATGACGACCAGCCAGCAAGAACATAGCAAAAGAAAGTCCAGACCTTAGCAGATCCAAGACGCTAGACCAGAGACCAGACCAAGTCAAGATGATAGAAATACCAAAGACGATCAGAAGCATACCAAGACGGCCAGCTGAAGAATAGATGTCCAAGTAAGTGAAGAAGAAGAGGTATGCAACATTATAATTATTTAGTGCTAGTGGAGAAGGCGCTATGCAACATATATCAATATATATATATATATATATATATATATATATATATATATATATATATATATATATACCAAACCCTTCGCAAGAGTAGAAAGTGACACAAGATAAATTTCTTAAGCTTAAAATTCAAATTTTCCATCTCCTAGTATGGTTACATAGCCATGATTAAAGAGTCCAGTCTTCCCTACTATTTACCCATAGCTGGAAAGAGAGTTGTTGGATGCATAGCTTTCCCAAGAGTATTAGCTTTATGTGTAATGCTGACAGTAAATTTCCCGATATAGAATTCATCAGTGATTGCCAATCATTTTGGGGGTAAAACCCGCCTTAAAGCCTCTTTCTTTCACATATATAGTGCCGTGGAACCTCTCCTTATATTCACCACATACAAAACGTTTTAGACGTTTTCAGTTTCTATGAGACAAATGTATTTTCTGTAAAACTCAATACGAATTAATCTCATGTTGCCAGCGGCCCAAAAGGATTCTTTTTATTCCCTCCAGAACTTGCAACAGACATTAACTCTCTGATCTCGGGTTAATTAAAAATCTTTTCTTTCAATTTTACATCACATTTCTCGACACTAAATTTTACTGTAAGATTTTAGGACCCACCACCATCTTATTTTATCACAAGGGCGATTTCAGTATGGACGATTGCAAGGGAAACGTTCGCGTGTCTAAATTGTGGCATATTCTGTCTAAGACATTTGCTCTTGTGCGTTAGAATTGTGCTAATCTTCCGATATAGATTGCCAATCATTTTGCGGGTAGAATCAGTCTGAAGGCTTCATTTCTTTCATAGATATGTTCTGGTGGAACCCTTTCTCATATTCATCATTTACAACAACTAGACAATATCCCGATATATATATATATATATATATATATATATATATATATATATAAGATTTTTGGATGTTTGTTTTTTAGAAGTATTGTTGGATAAAGTATATATTATTATTTATATTTTTGCTTGAAGGCAATTACAATGCATGTATCGCATAAAATTCGATACTTATAGAAAATAATCTTGACAAGTGAATCCCGGCAAAGGATCGCTCGGCGTGTAGAACATCGTACAGACTGTTTCGACTATATATATATATATATATATATATACCAACCGCTCCGCACAAATAAGATGTGACACAAGATCAATTTCTTAAGCGAAGTTTAAAAGGTTTAAATTCAAATTTTTCATTCTCCTAGTATGGTTACATAGTCATGTTTAAAAAGCCCAGTCTCCCCTACAATTTACCCATAGTTGATGTGAGAATTGTTGGATGCATACCTTTCCCAAGAGTATTAGCTTTATGTGAAATGCTGACAGTAAATTTCCCAATATAGAATCCATCAGTGATTGCCAATCATTTTGGGGGTAAAACCCGCCTTAAAGCCTCTTTCTTTCACAGATATAGTGCCGTGGAACCTCTCCTCATATTCATCACTTGCAACAAGACGTTTTAGAAAAACCAAAACAGCAACAACATGAAGATAAGAATGTAATAAGTGCATTTTAAGAGATATCCGGAATGCCATTCTTTGATACACTCTTTGCAACTTACTTATCAGATTAGCCTCGTTTTCAGTTTCTATGAGACAAATGTATGTTGTGTAGAAGTCAACACGAATGGATCTCATGTTGCCCGCGGCTCAAGTGGATTCTTTTTAACCCTCCTGAACTTGCAACAGAAATGTTGATTGCCGTAACTATTCCTGTTATTATATATGTTTTTCTTTTAACATTTGATAGGCAAAGAGTTAACAAACAGCAGCTTAACATCCTTGAAGCTGTTGTCATTAACTTACATTGTTCTAGCCTGTGCGGTAGGCCCGGACTTAAACATAAATTATCACTATTTGGGGATTCGTCTAACTATCCTGAAGATGATTAAACATTGTTCCTTTCTCCTGTTTCTGCATTTCTATCTCTTTGTATTTCCGACTTTACTATAGTGGACTTTTAATTGCTTAACGATGATATCTTTTTAAAATTATCGAACGAAAGTTGCCTTAAGTTTATTCTATCTTTGTTTATTTTAAATAGATAGGATTCTCCTTTTAAAATTATATATATATATATATATATATATATATATATATATATATATATATATATACTATCAAATGTATGCACCCTCCGGGTGCAAGTATTTAAGTTTTCATGTAATAAAATATTAGATTAATTTAGAAAGGCTAATGAAACTAAATAAGAATGCAAATAAAAAGATTTGAAACTGAGGGTGTATAATCAAAAAACAGAACAACTGAAACTTACTCTTCCCCCACTCCCGTCTTCCATTGCTAAATAATCCTAATTTAACTATTTAGTTAAAATAGAAAGTAAAGAATAAAATTACAGTTATTTCTTCTTGTTAAGGGTTTTCTTTTAAGATTTATCCACGAGATTTTTGCTTATATTCATTAAGATAAAACCAAACAATTAGAAATCAATAATACTAAGCATATATTTATTAAAATCAGATTTTTTATATCAATATGCAAATTAGCCTTCCCGTTCACACTGTAAACTGCTATTTTGTTTTATATATAAATACAATTGCATGTTATTAGTATGTAGATATGGTCAACAGTGGCTTCGGCCTCTGGACCATTGATATAATTAACGGCGTCGATCCCAGGGGCCATCCCCCCAGGCAACACCTGCCCCCTTGATTTAAAGGGGCAGGCCTGGGTTTATTGCCCAGTGCCTGAGGCGCCCCCCTTGAGGGAATGCCGACGGGATCGACGCAATTTTTCACCTGCCACTCCATGAGCTTCGGTTTGTGGGTGGTACTGACCCGTACAAGTGGGGTACTGGTAAATACCATGTAGATATGGTCAACAGTATTAATAATGTAAAACAATTTTATTAATAATTGAGGTTTAAATAAAAATTAAATCATGGAGAATGTAACGTAAATAACTAAGGGAATTGTGACTTGAATAGTAATATAGTCTCGGTTACAGACAGAAAAACACACAATCTCCATTATAATAAGATATATAAGGTTAATGTCGGGCGAAATTCTACTTTAAAATATCCAACATTGTAAATCTCAAAAGTAAACAAATCAATACACCAGCGTCCCCCGCTCTACTCAGGCGTCACTGTGTAGTCGCTTCTAATTTATATATATATATATGAATAAGATATAATGAAAAAACAAAAGATGTTTACAACTGAAATAGGCTCATCAGGAGAGAAGTGTGCAAACCGTTTCGGGGCCAAACTCTCGACGGTTTAAAAAGCAACACCGGCCCATCCTCAACCAACATGTTTTTACTAACGGTCATTTTTCCCGTCTTGTTTTTGTTGATGACCGACCCACGTGCGGTCGATACATTATAATGCAAAAGGGTCCTCATATTGGTTGAGGATGGGTCGGTGTTGCTTTTTAAACCGCCGAGAGATATGGCCCCGAAACGGTTTGCACACTTCTCTCCTGATGAGCCTATTTCAGTTGTAAACATCTTTTGTTTTTTCATTATATCTTATTCATACTGTCGGATTAATTTCCATTTTATTTTCACACACACACACACACACACACACACCACACATACATATATATATATATATATATATATATATATATATATATATATATATCCATCTAGGCAAAGCTGTCAGCAGCAGCTATAAGACAGCAAACTCCGGCCACAGCAAGAACATCACACAACAAATAAAAATAAATAAATAATATCTACCTTACAACCACCCCATGCTCATACGCCCACACTATCATTTCTTACCCATAGACGACACATATTCCTAACCTCACACCACCAAATCCAACGTCTACTTCGCACCACCTGAGACGACCCCCTACTTCTCCCGCAAAAATTCACCCCAAAACCACTACGTGACTCCATACATACCATCCCGACCGCAACAACTACATAAAAACTTTACTACCTCCTCCAAACATTCACACCTCATCATCAGCTGTTGACCCCACCCTCTACCCAATCCTAACCGCAACTGACACTCGTCAGTAAGAGAACTGAATACTTCGATACCAGAACTCAGCTCGTGTTCTTAAGAAGGTCTGAAAGCCCGAAACGTTATAGCGTCGACATCACTAACGATAATAAACTTCCATCCTGTATAACATACCGTGTTGTGTCTACCCCCTCTCTCTCTCTCTCTCTCTCTATATATATATATATATATATATATATATATATATATATATATATGTGTGTGAAAATAAAATGGAAATTAATCCGACAGTATGAATAATATAATGAAAAAACAAACGATGTTTACAACTGAAATAGGCTCATCAGAAGAGAAAGTGTGCAAACCGTTTACGGGGCCTAATTCTCTTGACGGTTTAAAAAGCAACACTCGGCCCATCCTCAACTAATATGAGGACCCTATTGCATTATAATGTATCAACCGCACGCGGGTCGGTCATCAACAAAATATAAGACGGGAAAAAGACCGTTAGTAAAAACAGAACGCTGCTAGTTTATTAGTTCGATTAGTTCCAACGTTTGACTAGCAGCGTTCTGTTTTTACTAACGGTCTTTTTCCCGTCTTATATTTTGTTGATGACCGACCCACGTGCGGTTGATACATTATAATGCAATAGGGTCCTCATATTAGTTGAGGATGGGCCGAGTGTTGCTTTTTAAACCGTCAAGAGAATTAGGCCCCGAAACGGTTTGCACGCTTTCTCTTCTGATGAGCCTATTTCAGTTGTAAACATCGTTTGTTTTTTCATTTATCTTATTCATATATATATATAATATATATATATATATATATATATATATTACCTGCACTGTAATATATACATCTCTCTATATCTATCTATACATCTCTCTATATCTATCTATCTATCTATCTATCTATCTCTGTGTATGTGTGTATGTGCTGGTGTATGTATGTGTTCATCTATAAAGATATATGCAAAGATCTTGAGAGGTCTCCGATTCCGAGTGATTCATAAAGGGTGTGTAAAATAATAATTATTATTTATTTTTTATTTTTTCGCCACTTCAGATAATACCGCTGGATTTGTTTCAGTCATAAGAAATGAAAGAAGTTCGAACAAGTTGCTTTCTCCAATTGCTTTATCAACGTTAAGTTTGAGAGAGAGAGAGAGACAGAGAGACAGAGAGACAGAGACACAGACACAGACACAGACACAGAGAGAGAGAGAGAGAGAGAAACGGTGCGGGGTTGCGTGCGGAATGGTAGATACCTATTTCTTCAAAAAGAACTTCTTCAGGAATCTACTTCTTCTTATGTCAGAACTTTTCATTCCAACTCCAATTTTTCAAGTTTTGTCAAGCATCTTCACGGCAGCTCAACGAACAAAGAGGATTCTTAGCTTTTACATAGATTAAAGGGGGTCGGTTTAGCTCAGTCGGTAGAGCACTTGACTAGGTAATCGCAAGGTTCCTGGTTCGATACCGGCCCTTGCCGACTCAGTGTACGAGTAGCAGAGGGATCTGTGCGATAAGTGAGGAGACGCTATAAAAATTACCTTGGTCTAGCGCAAGTGAAAAGGGGATAGACTCCCCGCTGTCGGGCTGATACCGACTTTAGGCCACCCCGACGACTTTACTTTTACTTTGCATAGATTATGTGTTTAGCTCAGTCGGAATAGCGTCCGACTAGGAACCACAAGGTTCCGGGTTCGATACTAGCCCTCACCAAATCAATGAATGAGTAGCACAAGGATCTGTGCGATAATGTGAGGAGTTGATGGTAGGCGTGTCGCTTCAACTTAGACGCTAAAATAATCTCATTAGTCTTGCACCAGTGAAAAGGGGATAGACTCCCTTGCTGTCTTGCTGATACTGACTTTAGGCCACCCCGATGACATTACTTACTTCATAAGGCCGGTTTAGCTCAGTCGGTAGAGCGTCTGCCTAGGAATCACACGGTTCCTGTTTCGATAACGGCCCTCGCTAACTCAGCATATGAGTAGCACAAGGAACTGTAAAGTAAGAAGGTAGGTGTGGCGCTCCACCTCAGATGCAATAATAATCTCCTTGGTCTAGTGCTAGTGAAAAGGGTATAGACCCCCTCGCTATATGGTTGATACCGACATTAGGCCTCACCGACTTTACTTTTTACTTATGTGTCTTTCTGCGCTAAAAACTTTATTGGTCGTATTAGCCTGTTCCGAGGCAAATAAGCGTGCGGGGTTATTTCCTACTGTAGCAAAAGAAATGACGTACCTTGGAACTCAAAGCGAGTGCGAACGTTTTTGAATGCAAAATGAGTAAAGAGGTCGAAAGAAAAATATTCACTTATTTCACATGCAAGACACGTTCGCGCCCGGTTTGAGTTACGACGTACGTCATTTCTTTCGCTACAAATGCCTAGAGGTTGTGTTTGGTTAAGTTAGGCTAGATTGGTTGAATTTTACGGCATGTCAACCCTTTTGGTTTATTTTATACCGAAAAAAGTTTTGTTTTATTAATTTTTGATAGGTATTTCATTTTTGAAATCTAAACACAATTTTTTAAAAACACAATTTTTGAAACTCATTTTTTTTTCTGTTCAACCCATAGATGGGACCCTAACAGGTACTACCACCACAGGTCAGAATGAACTTTGGAGTAATCACGATGAATGGGTACTCCACATTCCCGAGAGTTCCAGAATCTGAATTTCACCATTAGATCCAGTTTAAAGTCATATCCAAGACAATAAGACCCTCAGTATCTGCCTTTTAGCACATAAAAAGGATTGCGGATTAGCCATGAGGACAAGAGGACCGGGACAATTCTATAGGTTCTAAGGCTTAACATGACTAGCCGAATAATCAAAGTGATCCTCTCCGACCGCCCGTCTAGCCTAAGTAAGGCCTAAAGTTGAGTGGCGGAATACTTAGCCACCATGATTACGTATTTAAGTATTACGGGTCGCCACCCACTGCAAATAGTTGACCCCATTGGTGGATTCCTACCCCTCTGCTGAGGTGCAGCCCCAGCCGACAGGACTATCGGTATTGAATAACCCATAAGAAGTTGATATGCCGTTAAAAAAGGAACCAAACCAAAACAAAACTATGTGTGCTATAAGGAGGTGCCTTAGGGTTTTCATGTCCTGTGTATGATGTTAAACTCTATCTGATTGTGAAGTTCCAGTTCTGAAGCTCTGGGGTATGTGGAATAACTCTTCACCACCATTACTCCTAGGTCCACTCTGATACGCAGTTGTAGTACCTGTTAGGATCCCATCTATGTGGGTAATTCTATGTCAAATCATCCAGGCCATAATTATTTCTATCGCACTCTGAAATTTTGCTTATAGTCCTTATTCAACGGCTGAACGGAAACACTTAAAACATAAAAGTGCCAAATTTTAACTGATGTTGTAACTTCGCTTGTGAGCAAAAAAAAAAAAAAAACAAACTCTATTTTTGGTACAAATAATGTTCAATATATGTAGAATAATAATTTAAAGAAAAAATTTTTTTTTATATGCAGTGCCACATTGCGATTTTTTATATGCAGTGCCACATTGCGATTTTTCCACTTATTGATCTTGCTATGAAAAATCAGAAATCATTAATAACTTAAAAAGGATTATGTCTATTTTGATAACATTTTTGGATTCCTGGGCCAAAAAGCTTCTATAAACCAATTTAAAGGAATAGGGAGGCTCTAGGACTGATTTTATAAACAAAAATAGATTACAAAATGTCGCTATTAGTCTTGCCTCTCCTCAAATTTTTCGATTTTAAAATCGACATAACTCAGCCAATTTTTGAAATTGGAAGCTCAAATTTGGGGGATCGTCTAAATTCAACATAGTCCACACCTACACAAAATTTCAGAAAAATTGAAGTGGGTGGGTGACAATTTTACTTTTTTCTAGATGATTTGACATGGAGTAAATAGAAAAAATGAGTTTAGATAAAATGTGTTTAAAATAAATTGAGTTTTAAAGAAATTGAATACTCATCAACATGAATAAAACAAAACGTCTTCGGCATAAAATAACCCAACAAGGGTTGTTATACAGCCGTCCATTTATATAGCCAGATGGCTATATAAATGGCGAAAGTTCCTTTCCATTTTAACAAACAAATTCAAGTACCGTATATGGGCCTGATAAAATGCCTTCGCGGGTGGAATCCGGCCTACGGACCGTAGTTTGGTGACCCCGGATCAAACCCTACGGATTTTGAATTTCAACGTCTTTTAATTCGAAATGTAACTCTACACTAACCGTCTAAAAAACAACGGTTTATCAATAGACAATAGGTTGAAATACCGTAAAATACAACAAAACTAAACCAATCCAAAGAGTCTCAAAGCAACAATCAAAGAAAATCTAGATTTAATAGAAGACTTTATGGGCCGGTCTAGTTCAGTCGGTAGAGTGTTCGGCTGGGAACCACAAGGTTCTGAATTCGATACCGGTCCTCGCCAACTCAGCGTATGAGTAGCACAGGGATATGTGCGGTAAAGTGAGGAGCTGATGGTAGGTGTGGCGCTCCACCTCAGACGCTGAAAAAACAATCTCCTTGGTCTAGCGCTAGTGAAAAGTCGATAGACTCCCTCGCTGTCTGACTGATACCGACTTTAGGCCACCCCGACGACTCTCTCTCTCTCTCTCTCTCTCTCTCTCTCTCTCTCTCTCTCTCTCTGTGGATTATTCATTAAAGTTGATCTTTTTGTTTCTAGAGAGATACAAAAGATAGGGTTTGACATGAGAATGGAGAAATTACAGCCAGTTTTCCTCACCATATTCATTTGCGATGTAAACCTGACCTTGAATCTAGTTTCCCTGAATTCCTCAGTCAGGCGTGAAAACATGTGCAACATCACGTGACTACTGCTAACAAAAAGAAGACAGAGAAAAAAGAAAGAAAAGAGCAATTTTTTTTAGCCGCCACATATGTGAGGTCAATGTTTTAAAACGAGGCTGGTGAGGCCGGTTTTTAAATCATTTTAGAATAAAGATCTCTAGCAAATCTCTGCCTTCATTACTAGGTTACATAAATTAATAAATATAGAAAGGTTAATTAATTTATTTAATTAAATAAATTTAAATGAATTAATTAAAAATATTTCATACTGTAATCCAGGTCAGCAGGTCAGGATATATTTTCTTATTTCTAATTAAAATTCATTTGAACAGTTACCAAAACACACACAGTCATCGACACAACAGTGTCTATACCTATATATATATATGTGTGTGAGTGAGTGCGCCAGTGCGTGTGTGTGTGTATGTCAAAAGACACATGAATGAATTATTGCCTTAGTAATATTATTAGCTAGATATTTTACAAATAACATATGCGAAGTTATATGTAAAAAGACAATACATTAACAAATAATTGTGAATGAATATCTTATCAAACATTAATCGATTTATTAAAAGAACACATATGGTAAAATCGTACAAGTGTCTAACAATTCCTCGTAATCCAGAAATTCGTAATTCATGAAAAGGATGGTAAAAAGAGTCAGGGTACAATGACATTGAAATTGTAAAATTCCACTTTCAAATATGATTTGCGTAATAATACAATAATGAATGAAAAGAAACTACTAGGTCAAATTCACACACACACACACACACACACACACACACACACACACACACACACACATAAGGGACTGAGTTATCTCAGTTGGTAGAGCGTTCGGCAGGAAACCACAAGGTTCCTAGTTCGATACCGGTCCTCGCCAACTCAGCGTATGAGTAGCACAGCGGTCTGTGCGGTAAAGTAAGAAGCTGATGGTAGGTGTGGCGACCCACCTCAGACGCCAATCCAATCTCCTTGGTCTAGCGCTATAGAAAAGGGGATAGACTCCTTCGCTGACTGGCTGATACCGACTTTAGGCCGCCCCGACGACTTTACTTACTTATATATATATATATATATATATATATATATATATATATATATATATATATATATATATAAGTAAAGTCGTCGGGGCGGCCTAAAGTCGGTATCAGCCAGTCAGCGAGGGAGTCTATCCAATATATATATATATATAAATATATATATATATTGGGCCGGTTTAGCTCAGTCCGTAGAGTGCCCGACTAGGAACTACAAGGTTCCTAGTTCGATACCAGCCCTCGCCAAATTAGCGTATGAGTAGCATAGGAATCTGTGCGGTATGGTAAGGAGCTTATGGTTGCTGTGGTGCTCAATCTCAGATGCTAAAACAATCTCCTTGGTCTAGCGCTAGTAAAAAGGGGATAGACTCCCTGACTGTCTGGCTGTTACCGACTTTATGTCACCCCGCTCAAATTTTAACGTCTAACTTTAACCCTGTCTACACCTTTACAAAATTACAGAAAACTTGAAGAGGTGTGGGTGACAATTTTACTTTTTACTGGATGATTTAACATGGAATGCTCTTCCAGCATGTTTTTTCCGTCTCACTCGGATGGTTTGTGAGATAGCGGACAGGTGGCCGTACAGCTGCTTCCTTATGAGGACCTGTTTCCACGACTTGTTCAAGATCGCACGCAGTATTCTTGTGCAACTCCCATATAGCTTATTCTCAAGGCGCCTCGTTAGGGTACAAGTGGTGCAGCCATACAGCAGCACTGATACAACCACAATTGTCGTTTTAACTTGTCAATGAGATCAGATTTTCATATTAATGAGAATCTGTTTATAGCCGATCGTGCCTTCCCTATTTTTGTATTAATATGAACACACACACACACACACACACACACACACACATATATATATATATATATATGTATATAAAATGGAGTATAAAATGGATTATAAAATAAAATGGATTGTTTTTAGAGATTTTTAATTATTATTTTACATTTGCGACACGTGTTTCAGATGTTCTGATATCAGACGTTAATTATCCACATATATATATATATATATATATATATATATATATATATATATATTGCATTCTGATGGCACTAGATTGTTGGTTAAACAAGTCACTCTGACCTTCTAGTTTTTCCATATATATAATATATATATATATATATATATATATATATATATATAAGATTTTTGGATGTTTGTTTATTTAGAAACGTTGCTGAATAATATATGCGTTGTAAATGCCTTCAAGTAAAAATTTTATATATATATTATATATATATATATATATATATATGTGTGTGTGTGTGTGTGTGTGTGTGTGTATGTGTGTGTGTATGTGCAAGAGGGTTTTGGCAATGTGTGATTCTGTGATTCAGGATTTCTGTGTCTGAATGCATACTCTCATACACAGAAGAAAAATACATAGATAGATATAAAAATATATCAGAAAATATAAACAAATATATATGCGTGAACACACACACACACACACTCTCTCACAAAGACATATACATATATGTGCGCGCGCGCGTGTGTGTGTGTGTGTGTGTGTGTGTGTGTGTTAGGGGTGTTTATGTACACTTATGTGCACAAAAGTGTGTTTAGGTGTATATATATATAAAAATTGAAATACACATACATGCATGTCCATATTCATGCATATATCTATATGTACGCTTGTATGAATCTCTCTCTCTCTCTCTCTCTCTCTCTATATATATATATATATATATATATATATAAATATACATATATATATATATATATAAGCATATATATAAGCATATATATATATATACAAATATATATATATATACATATATATATATATATATATAATAAGTATATATATATAAGCATATATATATATAATATATATATATATATATATATATATATATATATATATATACTATTATTATTACTATTATCATTACTGATTTTAAGATAAGAACTGAAAGCAAATCCCCGATGTAATGAAGACCATCTGCCTTTACCAGTTAGCCTCGACTATGCTTGTGGGCGTTTTAGTCAAAGAGAGGTTCCCGCCAAGCCGTGATGTTCAGAAAAAAGTGTCGAAGGGAGGCGGGTGCATTTAAGGAACGGGATGCCTATACGTGGGTGGTCCGCTCACAAATGCATTTTCAGTGTCATCTTGTCCACAACTCATTCCGTCTTTTTTCCTGAACAATTTCTATTTGGTTTCACATTGTGTTTCGTTGTCAGGGCGGAGAAAGATCCGGCTGCATATTTGTCTCTTCACAGATTTCTGGGTCAGCTTCCTTTGATAATATCGTGCATGTTGAAACCTCTTTAATTTCAACAGTGTCTGGCACAAGGCTATGTCAATTGGGGTCGGTTTTCAAAGCATTGTACTATGAAAAGCGCTCCAAATATGCCCATATGCCATGCGAGAGATGTTTGGTTGGTTGGTTGGTTGGATTTTTGCGGCATGTCAAACTTTGTTGGGTAAATTTCATGCCAAAGATGTTTTGTTTAATTCATTCTCTATGGGTATTCAATTTTTGTAATCTCAAGTTTTTAAACACCTTTTAAATTCATTTTCCCCCTATTTAACCCGTAGATGCGACTCTAAGATGTACTACCACTCCGGGTCTGAGTGGACCAGAGAGTAATGTAACGAAGCGGTACTCCACATTACCCAGGACTCCAGAAATGGAACTTCCACCATCAGATAGTTTAATGTCCTCCCCAGGACACTAATACCCTCAATCAACACCTTCTAGTACATATATAATAAAGGGTTGGGACTTGCCATAAGGACAATCATTCATTGTCAATTCAGTCTCAAAAGACTATGATAAAAGTTTTGTGTGCCCCTGAAGTTGCAGCCTCCTGTGACTATGAGGTCCTATGTTTGAGAAACATTCTCGACCACAGATTTAGCATTTGTAGGTTGTCCCTGTAGATGATTGTGTTCTGGTGCTTTGTTGCCGTTGCTTTCTTATGGATCTCTTAGCTTCATGATGTTATATGTACAGTCCTCTATGGAGATTCTGCCGCCACCGTGGGCGGTCTTGAGCCAAATTTTCCAGCTGGAAGGAACAATGCCAAAGCACCTGAGATCAATTTTTGCAGACACCCTTGAATCGCAGTAGGGGCGACCATACAGGATTGTCTTTCAGGATTCGTCCATCATCTATCCGACGTACATGACCCAACCATCGGAGACGACGTTGTCTCATAGAGAGTACAGGCTGGGGAGTTGAGCTCTGTCTAGGACTGCTGTGTTAGTGATCCTGTCCCTCCAGGTGATGCCCAGTACACGTCTAAGGCAGCGAAGGTAAAAGTTATTTAGCCGCCGCTCTGTGGGAGTATAAGGTCCATGTTTCACTTCCATACATGAGGGTGCTGATAACACATGCCCTATACACTTGTACCTTGTACGGATAGTGAGCTTGCTGTTGTCCCACACTCTTGTTGTGAGCTTCCCCAAAAGTTGAAGCAGCTTTTTCCGATCCGGCAACTGAGTTCAAGGCATCAAGTGACAGGTTGTCAGTGATGGTGGATCGCAAGTAGGTGAAGGTGTTTACGGCTTCCAGGGTGTAGCGTTTATGGTGATGGGGGGAGGATTTCCAGTTCCCTGACCCATCGTCTTGGTCTTCTTTATGCTAAGGTCAGACTGAAGTCCTGGCAGGCTTGGTGAACTGGACCATGAGTGTTTGCAGGTGCTCCTGAGAGTGTGCTACCACTGCTGCATCATCAGCAATAGCATGCTATAAGAACAATAGGGTTGGGAAATTAGATAGGTGCTAGGGCTTGACATGACAAGCCGGTTGATCAGAGTTAGGATCAAGTGGGTGTGTTTGCATGTCATAGACTGCTCAGCCCCCAGGGGTCCATCTTTAATTATCACGGGTCGTCACCCACCAATAACAGGTGGTCGCATCGCACAATGGGGAGTCTAAAGCGAGAGATACAGGCGCGTGGTATAATGGGTATTCGTCGTAAAAGAATATATGCAATGATCATGCTTTACTGCGTAAGAAAGAGGAAAAGAAAAAGAAAGAAAAAAAAGAAAGAAGAGAAAGAAAGAAGGAACGGAACGAAGAATAGATAGAAATGCAGAGATAAACATGTATGTGTGAGAAGGTCTATCCACTTTTTACTAGCGTTAGATCAAGAAAGTGTGTTTAACGTCTTTCTTGCATTCAGCCCGAACTCACTATTCCGTTGTTTGTTTTGTTTTTTGATTTTACGGCATATCAACCTCAAGTGAGTCATTAATGCCGATAAAGTTTGAGAAATAAATTCATTCTTGAATGGATACATAACTCAATTTATTTATAAACTCATGTTTCTATTTAAGATGGAACCTTTAAAGGTACTACCACTCCGGTCAGAGTGGACCAGGGAGCAATGGTGATGAAGGGAGTGCTCCACTTCCCCTCAAACCTCCAACAACTGGAAACCTCACCATCAGATAGAGTTTAACGTCCATTCCCAGGACATGTAGACTGCCGCCAGCCACTGTTCCCTTCTAGGCACGCTATTTGATAAAAGGGTTT
>CM042143.1:64043721-64052081 GCA_023376005.1 Doryteuthis pealeii | reverse complement strand
GATCATCTTAATTTTTATATATATCTATAATCTACAGTATTATATCTTAATTTTTCTTACTAAAACATTATTTTCACCATTAGCTAAATATATTAACAACTGGTTCAATCTGGTCATTTCCTAGGTATATATGAGGTAACAAAAGATAGAGAGGGTTAGTATTATAGTCTATCTATTCAGGGATGCTTTGAGACAAAGTATTCTAGAATTCTCGGGCCGACACTCTTCAGAATCGCACGACTCGCACTGAAACTTAATTTATTACTTTAGGCTTTGAAATTTAATTTTTTTAATTTTTTAAAATCTTACAGTCCTGTGATAGCAAAGGTATCACAAAGGAGAAACTTGATGGTTGTCATCACAACCACGGTCAAGACAACACAGTAGGCAGAGCGTATATAATCTTATTATGATTGTATGTTTCAAATATGAGCACTTCTGCCTTACCATAATTACCTTCGAGCAACATCATGTCATCTCTAATGTCACATACTCTTATTTCAACTCTCTATACTATATATGGAAAAGATTAACGATTTACCACTATTAGAGCTTCGACATATCCTCAGACGAATCATTATTTCAAAACAACAATATCGAATATTAGGAACCGTAAAATAGCTAACTTACCCGTAACCGGTTGTGAAATATACAATGGCTAAACTGGGAGTATTTAAGAAAAATTATTTTTTCTTTATTACTATTATTTTAGTAATAAATTATCTTTATTTATTTTTCTTATATTAAAGTAAAAGAATTAGAAATGAATGTAAAGGTTTTTTAATTTCTTTCGCCTTGATCAATGTGGAAATGTTTACAATTTAATGCTGAAATTAGAATAATAACAATTTAATATATATAAATAATTATTATATTATTCTTTCTTCAGTCAAATACTATTCTACATATTTAGATACATATTACACGATACGACACACACTATATACATAAATCATTATACATAAAAAGACATTGAAGTCCAGAATACATACACTACGATACACTATATTGAATGATCCAAGAAAACGTTATGATCTACTTAGTAATTTTACTAATTAAAATATACACACCACAGCACACACACAAACATCATAACACGAACAACAATCACAATCATCACAAAACCTAAACACTTCACACAATACACCACCACACACCCCACAACACACCTTACATCACGAATAGGGTCATGAATTATAACATATATAATAGGTCAATTAATTATTAAGAGCAGTATTAATTGTTATTATCTTACGTGCGAATATATTACACAGAAGATTCACGTTACTGTAGTACGCTTTCCTCAAAACCTCATTGCTCATTATAGACTCAATGGGAACTGTCTACAGTTTTCACTGTCTCCTTCAATTAGATTAAAACTCCAGTTACGGGTTAATAATATTATTTTATAACCTTGTGAATATTACATACTTCCCAAGGTAAGATGAGAATGACATATTAACGCCTATCGTTATTATACTACACTAGATTATGAATATCTAAACAAAAGTCCCTATATTCTATATAACGGTGATACAGTTGTCTGCATGTGGTACGTGTGTGTGTGTGTGCTGTGATAGTTAGTGTGTCCGTGTATCAACTATTCTAGAACGAGTAGGATTGAGACACTATGCACTAGTCATTTTTCTGTGAAACGGAGTTAACAGTTTGAATTTCTGTTCATACTCACTGGTTCGCACTTAACAATTCATGTGTTAATTAGACGTTACAGGTCCGCTCTTATGATGTACCGCGATACAAAGCTGGTAGGTGAGACAGTAAGTTGATGACATACTCTCTTCTCAACGGTATTAAACAGAGCGAATGATAAGAAATGCAAAAGCCTCAGCCGCCGAATGAGTAGATAATCTATCAGATTTGGCAAGTCTCATTTGGGTACGACGGCATATTACACCATTACTCTTGTCGCGACCTGTTCCATCAATGCTGTACAGAGTAATTCTTATTGCGTAAAATAGAGAATACAATGATTTACATAAACAACACAGGTTATGATCTACATACACAAATAATGAATATCGTGCTCTGCAAAATAGTATTACTACTCTTCCTCTATCCACTACCATGGCAACTTAACAGGTACAAACACTCCGTTGTACTGGGAGTAATGGCAATGTAGAGATACTTCACACCCTCCAGGTTTCAGCACTTAAGCCTCATCATCAGATCTCCAGAACTAAAGCATGATCATCATCGCGGGGTCATGACCTGCAAGAGATACTAAGAACCCTTACTTAGGCTAGACGGACAAGGAATCGGCTGGCATGTCAAGCCCTAGCCACCTTATATGATTGCCCCAACCCTATTGCCTATATTGGCAGTCCCCAACCTTTTTAAATCAATAGTTTGTAGAGAACAGTGGCTGCGGGTCTACATGTCCTGGGAATGACGTTAACTCTATCTGATGTGAGGTTCCAGTTTTTGGAGTTGGGAATGTTGGAGCACCATTCATCACCATTGCTCCCTGGTCCCAGCTCTGACGCCGGAGTCGGCACTACCTGTTAAGGTTCCATCTTAAATAGAAACACGTGGTTTATAAATAAAATTGAGTATCCTTCAAGAATGATTTTATTTCAAAACTTTATGCATTAAATGACTCCTGAGGTGATATGCCGTAAAACAACAAAACAAACAAACGGAATAGTGGTTCGGGCTGAATGCAAGAAAGCCGTTAAACACAATTCTTCTTGATCTAAGCTAGTAAAAGTGGATAGACTCCTCACGAATACATGTTTTCTCTGCTCATTTCTATCTATTCTTCGTTCGTTCCTTCTTTCTTTCTTTCTTCTTTTTTTTTTGCTTTCTTTCTTTTCCTCTTTCTTACGCAGTAAGCATGACATTGCTCATATATTCTTACGACGATACCATTATACCACGCGCCTGTATCTCTCGCTTAGACTCCCATTGTTGCGATGCGAACCACCTGTTATTGGTGGGTGACGACCGTGGATATTAAAGATGACCCCTGGGGGCTGAGCAGTCTATGAATGCAACACACCATTTGAATCCTAACTCTGATCAACCGGCTTGTCATTGTCAAGGCCCTAGCACCTAATCTAATTTCCCCAACCGCCTATTGTTCTTATAGCATGCTATTTGCTGATGATGCAGACAGTGGTAGACACTCTCAGGCAGCCCTTGCAAACACTCATCGGTCCAGTTCACCAGCTGCCAGGCACTTCCAGTCTGACCATTAGCATAAAGAAGACCAAGAGCGATGGTCAGGGAACTGGAAAATCTCCCCCATCACCATAAACAGCTACAGAACCCTGGAAGCCGTAACACCTTCAACTACCTTTGGATCCCACCATCACATAGAAACCTGTCACTTGGATGCTCGAACCTCAGGTTGCCGGATCGGAAAGCTGCTTCACTTTTGGGGAAGCTCACAACAAGAGTGTTGGACAAACAGCAAGCTCACTTCGTACATAAGGTACAGTGTATAGGGCATGTGTTATCAGCACCCTCATGTATGGAAAGTGACTGGACCTTACTCCCACCAAGAGCGGCGGCTAATAACTTTTACCTTCGCTGCCTTAGACGTTGTACTGGCATCACCTGGAGGGACGGATCACTAAGCAGCAGTCTAGACAGAGCTCAACTCGCATCCCCAAGCCTGTACTCTCTATTGAGAACAACGTTCGTCTCCGATGGTTGGGTCATGTAACGTCGGATAGATGATGGACGAATCCATGAAGAGACATCCTGTATGGTCGCCCCCTACTGCGATTCATAGGGTGTCTGCAAAATGATCTCAGGTGCTTGCATTGTTCCTTCCAGCTGGGAATTTGGCTCAAGACCGCCCACGGTGGCGGCAGAATCTCCATAGAGGACTGTAATATAACATATGAAGGCTAGAGATCCATAAGAAAGCAACGGCACACAGCACCAGATACACATAATCATCTACATGGGAAACCTAAAATGCTAAATTGTGGTCGGAATGTTTTCTCAAACATAGGACCTCATAGTCACAGGAGGCGCTGCACTTCGGGGCTAAAAAAATTTTATCAATAGTCTTCCTTGAGACTGAATTGACATGAATTTGCTTGTCCTTTGAGTCCGAACCCTTTATTTATATGTACCATAGAAGGTGTTGATTGAGGGGTATTAGTGTCCTGGGGGGATTTAAACATATCTGATGGTGAAGTCCAATTTTCTGGAGTCCGGTATGTGGAGTACGCTTCGTTAACGCATCTCTCTGGTCCACTCGACCCGGAAGTGGTAGTACATCTTAGAAGTCGCATCTAACGGGTTAATCAGGGGGAAATGAATTTAAAAAGGTGTGTTAAAAACTTGAGATTACAAAAATTGAATACCCATAGTAGAATGAATTAAACCAAAACTCTTTTGGCATGAAATTACCCAACAAGAGTTTGACATGCCGCAAAATCCAAGCAACCAACCAACCAAACATCTCTCGCATGGCATATGGGCAATATTTTGGAGCGCCGCTTTCTAGTAAATGCTTTGAAAACCGCCCCCAATTGCCATAGCCTTCGTGCCAGATCACTGTGAAATTAAAGAGGTTTCAACATGCACATATTAATCAAAGGAAGCTGACCCAGAAATCCTGTGAAGTAGACAAATATGCAGCCGGATTCTGTTCCTCCGCCTGACACGAAACACAAATGTTGAAACCAAATGAAATTGTTTCAGTGAAAAAAGACGGAATGAGTTTGTGGACAAGATGACACTGAAATGCATTTTGTGACGCGACCACCCACGTATAGGCTACATCCGTTCCTTAAATGCAACCCGCTCGCTTCGACACTTTTCTGACACATCACGGCTTGGCGGGAACCTCTCTTTGTGACTAACGCCCAAGCATAGTCGAGGCTAACTGGTAAAGGCAGATGGTCTTGCAATTACCTCGGGGATTGTGCTTCAGTTCTTATCTGCCTTTACAGTTAGCCTCGACTATGCTTGTGGGCGTTTAGTCAAAGAGAGGTTCCCGCCAAGCCGTGATGTTCAGAAAAAAGTGTCGAAGGGAGGCGGGTGCATTTAAGGAACGGGATGCCTATACGTGGGTGGTCCGCTCACAAATGCATTTTCAGTGTCATCTTGTCCACAACTCATTCCGTCTTTTTTCCTGAACAATTTCTATTTGTTTCACATTGTGTTTCGTTGTCAGGGCGGAGAAAGATCCGGCTGCATATTTGTCTCTTCACAGATTTCTGGGTCAGCTTCCTTTGATAATATCGTGCATGTTGAAACCTCTTTAATTTCAACAGTGTCTGGCACAAGGCTATGTCAATTGGGGTCGGTTTTCAAAGCATTGTACTATGAAAAGCGCTCCAAATATGCCCATATGCCATGCGAGAGATGTTTGGTTGGTTGGTTGGTTGGATTTTGCGGCATGTCAAACTTTGTTGGGTAATTTCATGCCAAAGATGTTTTGTTTAATTCATTCTCTATGGGTATTCAATTTTTTGTAATCTCAAGTTTTTAAACACCTTTTTAAATTCATTTTCCCCCTATTTAACCCGTAGATGCGACTCTAAGATGTACTACCACTCCGGGTCTGAGTGGACCAGAGAGTAATGGTAACGAAGCGGTACTCCACATTACCCAGGACTCCAGAATTGGAACTTCACCATCAGATAGTTTAATGTCCTCCCCAGGACACTAATACCCTCAATCAACACCTTCTAGTACATATATAATAAAGGGTTGGGACTTGCCATAAGGACAATCATTCATTGTCAATTCAGTCTCAAAAGACTATGATAAAAGTTTTTGTGTGCCCCTGAAGTTGCAGCGCCTCCTGTGACTATGAGGTCCTATGTTTGAGAAACATTCTCGACCACAGATTTAGCATTTGTAGGTTGTCCCTGTAGATGATTGTGTTCTGGTGCTTTGTTGCCGTTGCTTTCTTATGGATCTCTTAGCTTCATGATGTTATATGTACAGTCCTCTATGGAGATTCTGCCGCCACCGTGGGCGGTCTTGAGCCAAATTTTCCCAGCTGGAAGGAACAATGCCAAAGCACCTGAGATCATTTTTGCAGACACCCTTGAATCGCAGTAGGGGGCGACCATACAGGATGTCTTTCAGGATTCGTCCATCATCTATCCGACGTACATGACCCAACCATCGGAGACGACGTTGTCTCAATAGAGAGTACAGGCTGGGGAGTTGAGCTCTGTCTAGGACTGCTGTGTTAGTGATCCTGTCCCTCCAGGTGATGCCCAGTACACGTCTAAGGCAGCGAAGGTAAAAGTTATTTAGCCGCCGCTCTTGGTGGGAGTATAAGGTCCATGTTTCACTTCCATACATGAGGGTGCTGATAACACATGCCCTATACACTTGTACCTTTGTACGGATAGTGAGCTTGCTGTTGTCCCACACTCTTGTTGTGAGCTTCCCAAAAGTTGAAGCAGCTTTTCCGATCCGGCAACTGAGTTCAGCATCAAGTGACAGGTTGTCAGTGATGGTGGATCCAAGGTAGGTGAAGGTGTTTACGGCTTCCAGGGTGTAGCTGTTTATGGTGATGGGGGGAGGATTTCCAGTTCCCTGACCCATCGTCTTGGTCTTCTTTATGCTAATGGTCAGACTGAAGTCCTGGCAGGCTTGGGTGAACTGGACCATGAGTGTTTGCAGGTGCTCCTGAGAGTGTGCTACCACTGCTGCATCATCAGCAAATAGCATGCTATAAGAACAATAGGGTTGGGGAAATTAGATAGGTGCTAGGGCTTGACATGACAAGCCGGTTGATCAGAGTTAGGATCAAAGTGGTGTGTTGCATGTCATAGACTGCTCAGCCCCCAGGGGTCCATCTTTAATTATCACGGGTCGTCACCCACCAATAACAGGTGGTCGCATCGCACAATGGGGAGTCTAAAGCGAGAGATACAGGCGCGTGGTATAATGGGTATCGTCGTAAAAGAATATATGGCAATGATCATGCTTTACTGCGTAAGAAAGAGGAAAAGAAAAGAAAGAAAAAAAGAAAGAAAGAAAGAAAGAAAGAAGGAACGGAACGAAGAATAGATAGAAATGCAGAGATAAACATGTATGTGTGAGAGAGTCTATCCACTTTTTACTAGCGTTAGATCAAGAAGATTGTGTTTAACGTCTTTCTTGCATTCAGCCCGAACTCACTATTCCGTTTGTTTGTTTTGTTTTGTTTTACGGCATATCAACCTCAGTGAGTCATTTAATGCCGATAAAGTTTTGAAATAAATTCATTCTTGAATGGATACTCAATTTTATTTATAAACTCATGTTTTCTATTTAAGATGGAACCTTAACAGGTACTACCACTCCGGGTCAGAGTGGACCAGGGAGCAATGGTGATGAAGGGGTGCTCCACATTCCCCAAACCTCCAAAACTGGAACCTCACCATCAGATAGAGTTTAACGTCATTCCCAGGACATGTAGACCCGCAGCCACTGTCTTCTAGCACCTATTTGATAAAAAGGGTTGGGGCTTGCCATATAGGCAATAGGGTTGGGGCAATCATATAGGTGCTAGGGCTTGACATGGCCAGCCGATCCTGTCCGTCTAGCCTAAGTAAGGGTCTTAGTGATCTCTTGCAGGTCATGGACCTGATGATCATGCTTTAGTTCTGGAGATCTGATGATGAGGCTTAAGTTCTGGAAACCTGGAGGGTGTGAAGTATCTCTACATTGCCATTACTCCCAGGTATCACGGAGTGTTTGTACCTGTTAAGTTGCCATGTATGGATAAAATAGTTCTATTTGCAAATTATTCATATGAGATGAGAATAACCGTGTGTAATTTATTTCTATTACGAAAAATTACTTGAAGCTTGAGGAGGCGCGACGTGTAATGGTTATCGTCGTAGGAAATAGACTTGCCAATCTGTGTTTACATAATGGGCGAGACTGTTTGCATTTCACATCGCTCTAATACCGTTGAGAAAGGTATGCATCAACTATTCTCCCTCCAGCTATGGGTAAATATTAGAGCGGACTGGAATTTTTAACCTGTGTTAGGCAACCAGAGTAGGAAAAGGAAAATTCAAACCTGTTAAACTCCGGTTAAAAAATGACCTAGTGTCGCATCCTACTCGTGCAAAGATGTTGTACACACACACACACACACACACACACACACACACAACACACATATATATATATATATATATATATATATATATATATATATATATATATATTACAAGGTTATAAAAAAATAAACGTACTGGGTTTTAACATAAGAGAAAAGTGAAACTAAAAGTTCAAAGTCTAATTGACTGCTGTTGGGAAAACTACTGCGTAAGACGTGCTTGTTAGTGAATTCTGCAGAGAAAACATATATATATATATATATATATATATATATATTGTGTGTGTGTGTGTGTGTGTGGTGT
>CM042143.1:64023721-64036221 GCA_023376005.1 Doryteuthis pealeii | reverse complement strand
TTAACTTCGGTGATCTAGTGGCTAAAGAAAGGTGAATAGGTAAAGAAAAATATCGGCGGAGTGGCCTATTGTCGATATCAGCCTTTTCCCTAGCACTAGACTAGGGAGATAGTTTTGCTCAGGTGGGGCGCCACACCTATCGTCAACACCTAAATGCTTTACTGCACAGACCAGATTACCCAAGCTGCTCTACTCATGTTCTAACTTGATGGGGCCTGTATTGAAACCGGAACCTTGCGATTTATGTTCGGACTGACTGAGCTAAACTGACAAAGAAATTGCTTTGCTTAAAAACATGAAAAGACCATCCCATATTAAAAGAACAATATGTCCTTAATTAATATTAATTGTATTGTTCCATTGTTTTTAATTATGGTATACTTTTCCTCAATAAAATTTGGAGGCACGTGATGTGATGAAGGACATGGGCAGGGCGAGGCGAGTTTATTTCCTTAATAACGTTGTTTGCATTTCACATACCGCCAATACGCTTGGTTCGAATCCAACTATTCTCCTTCCAGCGATGGGTAAATAGTAAGGCTCCCTGGTCAACTCTGACTCGGAGTGGTAGTACCTGTTAGGGTCCCATCTATGGGTTAAATAGAAAAATGTATTTATAAAAAATTGTATTATCCATTTAGAATTGATTTATTTTAAAACTTTATCGGCATTAAATGACCCACTGAGGTTGATGTGCCGTAAAAAAAACAAAAAAAACAAATCATTTTTAAACACATTTTTCCCATAGATGGGACACTAACAGGTTTTACCACTCTTGGTCATAGTGTACCTGAAAATAATGTTAATGAAGGGGAACTCCACACTCCCCATAGCTCCAGAATTTGAACCTCTATATCAGATAGAGTTTAATGACATACCTAGGACATTAAGACAGGGGTTCAAGGTCATGCCTTTTTTTTCATTAGTTGATATTTGAAATTAACTTGCTTAGTTATCTCTTATTATAATGGAGATTATGTGTTTTTCTGTAACCGAAACTATATTACTACTCAATTCACAATTCCTTTTGTTATTTACGTCACATTCTCTATGATTTTATTTTTATCTAAACCCCAGTTATTAATATTTTTTAACATTATTAATACTGTTGACCTCATCTATATACCAATAACGTGCAATTGTATTTATATATACAACAAAATAGTCCTTTAGAGTGTGAACGGGAAGGCTAATTTGCATATTGATATTAAAAATTTGATTTTAATAAATATGTGCTTAGTATTATTGATATCTAATTATTTGGTTTTATCTTAATGAATATAAGCAACAATCTTAGGGATAAATCTTTTTAAAAAATCCATTACCAAGAAGAAATAACTGTAATTTCATTATTTACTTCCTATTTTAACTAGATAATTAAATTAGGAAAATTTAGCAATGAAAGACAGGAGTGATGGAAGAGTAAGTTTCAAAGATGTTTTATTTTTTATTATTGCCCCCTCTGTTTCAAATCTTTTTATCGGCATTCTTATTTTGTTTCATCAGCCATTCGAGTTTAATATAATATTTTATTACATTAAGATTAAATACTTCCACCCGGAGCACATAAAATGAAATTGGCAAGCTCAGTTCAAATTCCAGTTGAGGCAGTCGTCACTTCAGACGATTGACCTTGGGGAAAAGGCATGGACTAATAACTTCACACTCCAGGTATGAGTAAATAGAAATAATACAATCCTGATATCCATTTCTTCAAACAAAATTAACTTTTTCTGGAAATTTATGAATGATATTGTGTATGAATGTAAATATAATAAAGACTGCTATATTTATAAATAAAGAGTGCTCAATATCAGTGATGGAGCATGTATATCTAAGTTAGGATACTGGAGATATTAGTCAATGGTGCTCAGTAACAGTCAGTTTCTCACTTATGAAAAGTAATTTATAAAAGGTAGAATTAAGAAATCATTTGGTACAATAAATAGATACATAAGTAAAGGTAGATACTGAGGATTGAATTTCTGTCAGAAGAGTATTGATATATTATTACATTAGAATTAAATACTTCCACCCGGAGGGTGCATATATTTACTAGTAAAAATAAAGCCACTTGCCGCCCTGAAACTTGTAACAACGTCGAGTTTTATGTTTTGTTGAATAATGAGTTTATTTATGCATATCTATTTAATGAGTTTATTCAAATAAAAAAAGTGAAAGCTTTATCGTTTACTCTTTCAGTATTTTGAGAGCCACATGTTGCACTCAGTGTCCCTGGTGACACGTTTGACGGTCATATGTGGCTCTCAAACAACATTCAAAATAACGGATAACATCTTATGAAAACATGTGAGTAGACACCCCTAATTTTTTTTTTTTTGTTTTTCCTGATACTAAATAAATCAGGATAATAAATATATAGAAATATAAATCAAATATTTTCAAGGATCTTTTTAACTATCAATTCTATTTCAATCCGCCAAGGCGGCTGGGTTTGTTGAATACGCCGACTGCACCTCTGCATAGAGCTAAGACTCTCATCTCCCATGGGGCCATCTGTTGGCTGTGGGTGGCGACCCATAGTGTCTGAGGGCAAGATCAGGGTAGCCGAGCGGTCCTGGAACCGGATACTAAGTGGTCCCGTGATATGCAACACTTCGCTTCATCCCTTATTTAGGCCGATCAATCGGCTGGTCATGTCTTAGTACTTATATGATTGTCCCGGCCATATTCTTCAAATTGCTCTTATGGCAAACACACAATACTTTTTTTTTTATCTTATATGTGCTAAAAGGTGGTGGCCAGTTTATCAATTCTACCATTAAAAGGAGACTGTCCAAATTGTTCAAGATGCAATACAAAAATGTAAATTCAGATTATCTGCTGTCGCTTCATCACAGATTTCCTATGTGTCCCATTTCATTTCACCCAATTTTAAAAATGAAACATTCCAAATGGTCTTGCCTCGCTTAAATGCCCAACGTAAAATTAAAATGAATCGAAAAAAAAAAGAAGTTACAATTTGTTTTATTTGTAATATTGAAATTCTGAATTACGGAATATATCTTGGTAATTTTGATCTTATGTCGTCCCGGCCGCCGGCCTTAATTTATGTTATGTTTTAACGAGCCTGTGTCAGTGTTAAGATGCCTCTGGCTAATCCCATGTCAAATCATCCAGGCCACCCACTTCAATTTTTCTAAAATTTTGTCCAAGTGTGGATTAGGATAAAGTTAGACAATCCCCAAAATTTGAGCTTCCAATTCTTTTTTAGCTCTCCAAATTTGAGGGCGGTCGCGAAAAATGGCGACTTTTGCAATCTATTTTTGTCTGTAAAATGAATTCTAGAGCTTCCCTACTCCTAAAAATTGGTTTATAAAAGCATTTTTGCCCAACTCATTTTACACACAAATATATATATATATATATATAACAAAAAGTCGCCATTTTTTGCCGACCCCACCAAATTTGGAGAGCTAAAAATCGACATAACTCCGCCAATTTTTAGTATTGGAAGCTCAAATTTTGGGGATTGTCTAACGTTCTTTCCTTTATTTCTCTTTTCAACGGCCTAAAGTCGGTATCAGCCAGTCAGCGAGGGAGTCTATTGAAAAGGGGATAGACTCCCTCGCTGACTGGCTGATACCGACTTTAGGCTGCCCCATCGACTTATAAATATATATATATATATATATATATATATATATATATATATATATATATAATATATATCAATCTACAACAAGGAAGGTTTGTTACAAAAGCGGCTTTATATGATCCCCAGGAAAACTTGGGGAGTAAATCCCACAAACAAATCCGGAGCCGGAGTCCCTAAGATGGTGAAACCCTGAACATCAGCGTTACACAGCAACTCATGCGACACTGCCGTTGCCAAACTGCATTGGTCTCTTATAGACCACAGCGGCAGTGTGGAGAGGAGGGTCTGCCGCTTGCACATCCTCTATATCAACCCACTCAGGATACGTAGTTAAAAAAATTGGACCCTATGCAAAAGTCTTTCCCAGACGGGAGGATACCAACAACACACACGCGGGCGCGCTCATATATATATATATATATATATATATATATATATATATATATATATATATATATATATATCACGGATCTTTGCCAATCCATGAAGCAAACAAATTTACTTCTGGTTATTTAAAATTGATTTCAAAAGTGCTCAATAAAAAGAGCTAAATATACGGTTTTAAAAGCGAATGTTATAAAATGTTCCAACTGCAATTTCTTGCCATAGCAATTTCCTGAAGAATTGCTACGGCAAGAAAATGCAGTCGGAAAATTTATAACATTCGCTTTTAAAAACGTATATATATATAATATATATATATATATATATATATATATAAGGGCCTACATGAGTCAGACACTATCTCCCAAGGTTTCACCCGAATGCTTCTTCTTTAGGATAATTCTGATTGAAGGACGTTGTTACAAACGCCTTTTATTCTTGTATCAGGTATCTGATTAGGTAAAAATTAGCATAATGGTTAAAAATTAAAAATTCATAAAAACGGTGTGTAACAACTTTTTTTTTTAATTTTTAATTTTTATTTATTTCTATATAAAAGATTCTATTTTTCTTAATATTGTTAATTCGTATAGATGCTTATTTTGTAGAGGGATGTTTTTTTAAATATTAGGGGAGGTTCGTTTGTTCCATAACACATAGAATTTTAAAGTACTCAAATTAATTAATCAAATATATATATATGTGTGTGTGTATGTATGTGTGTGTAGACATATAGGTAGATATGTTCTAAAATAAAGGGCTTATTCATTTTCATAGAGGATATGTGGTACATTAACACAAGCCTGTACTCTTACACAATGGCGCCTCGTCTAAAGGCCCCGTATAACCGCTGCACGCCCTGCAGCCAAAAATAAGCAACAATAAAAGGGAGATTTAATTAAATTGATATATATAATTAGGTTACTTGTTGTCAGTAATGATTCCAAGCAGGGCCTTTTTAAACATTTAATATTAGATTTATATAGTCCATTTTGAGAGCTTAATGTACAATAATTGGGAAATTACATGCAGAGGAATATATTTAGCAAAGAAAAAAGCTTAAATACCGGTCATATTAACAGTTATAAATTTGCTTTCATCGATATATATATATATATATATATATATATTATATGAGGTTAAGTAAACAAACAAATGTGTTTCATGGCTTTAAGCCGAAAATTTTTGGGGGATATGTGCTTAATTGAAGTCATACCTAATTTTGAAAATTAATTAGTTAATAATTAATGAATTTAGGCGGCCATATATGTTCAAATGTAAGGCTAAACAAATCGAGAAAATGTCAATTCCCGAATGTACATTTCGACCTATTCAGGGAGTGACATTTTCTCGATTTGTTTAGCCTTACATTTGAAATATATGCCCGCCTAAATTTATTAATTATTTAACTAATTAATTTTCAAAATTAGGTATGTCTTCTATTAAAGCACATATCCCCCCCCCCAAAAAAAAATATATATATATAGTATCCAATTGCCGCTTTAACTTTTCCGTCGCAGTGGCGTCAGTAAATAATCCAAAAGTGCTCAATATATTAAAAATATAGAGCAGTAATGATAGTAATAGAATTATTGTTAGATGGAAAATAAAGGGTCTACCATGGATTCAATCAAAAAATGATCTCCTCGGGACCCCACTCTACATTAACCAAATTGATATAATTCCTCAGTTAAAATTGAATATATTCATCGGATAATAACGGTTGTACACTACGTTATTTTCTTCTCAATCTTTGCGTGCGTCCTGTACGCGAAAACTGAGAAAAAACAATATGATAAAAAGGGGTTGGAGCTTTCCATAAGGGCAATAGGGTTGGGAAAATCATATAGGTGCTAGGGCTTGACGTGACCAGCCGATTGATCGGAGGAGGGCTCTCCGACCGCCCGTCTAGCCCAAGATAGAACCAAAGTGGAGTATTGCAAGTCATGAACTGTTCATCCACCTGGATTCTATCCTTAAGCATCACGGGTCGCCACCCACGGCCAACAGGTGGCCGCATTGGAGGAGTCTTATCCCTCTGCAGAGGTGCAGTCGGTGCATTCCAACGCCCCAACCGAAAGGGTGGGTGCTGAGTTGGGGAGTACCAGTATCGAACTAAAATCCTTGTTGTTCCGAGGCAAACACCGACTGAGCTAAACCGACTCTTTATACAGTTTAATATTGCTTTATAATCTGTTTATTGTTCTTTTATCTGATATAAAGGATACTGATGCACTTGTATTGGGTTTTAATGTTGAGGTATTCCTTTTCTCTTTTCAGGTGTCCTTTGTGTATCCATTTCCATGACTGACTGCCTGAAATAATTATTTGTATTATGGGGATTTTTCAGACTGTTGTCCTCATCTTTATTGTTATATACACAACGTTTCGGCTGATGTGCTCTCTTGTCGAACTCGGGAGCCTTTATGTCGTAATCGGGATAATTCTTATCCGCCTTTTAAAACCTCTTTGCAATTTCATCTGACGTTCCTCGCCATTTATCGCCATTCTATCTCTTCTTGCAAAGTTTTCAAAATTCTTTTACTGTACTACTCTGCATATTTTGCAAATGTAATTTCGATTGTTTAAAAATAGTAGTTGTCGATGAAGATAAATTCTCCTAACGCCTTCTTTTCTCCTTACATAGAGTGTTCCCTTATAACTTTCTGCGTAGCCATTAAATTTCCTATTTATTATTATTATTATTACTAGCAAATATATGCACCCTCTGGGTGCAAGTATTTAAGTTTTAAATGTAATAAAATAAGATTAAATCAGAAAGGCTAATGAACTAATTAAGAATTCAGATAAAAAGATTTGAAACGGAGCGGGTATAATCGAAAATAGAACAACTGAAACTTACTCTTTCATCACTTCCGTTACTTTTTCATGCTAAATTTTCCTAATTTAACTGTTTAGTTAAAATAGGAAGTAAAGAATAAAATACAGTTATTTCTTCTTGTTAAGAATTTTATTTAAGATTCATTGAAGAGATTTTTTACTCATATTCATTAAGATAAAACCAAACAATTAGAAATCAATAATACCAAGCATTTTTATTAAAATCAGTTTTTTTAATATCAATATGCAAATTAGCTATACGTTTACACTGAAAAACTGGTATTTTGTTGTATATATAAATACAATTGCATGCTATTAGTATTAGGTAAGGCCAACAGTATTAATAATGCAAACATTTTATTATTAATTGAGGTTTAATAGAAATAGAATCATAGGAGAATGTGACGTAAACAACTAAGGGAATTGTAACTTGAGTAGTAATATAGTTTCGGTTACAGACAGAAAAACACACAATCTCCATTATAATAAGATTATTATCGAGGTTTTCACACCTGCCGTAGCCGGTGGTTCACTGGAGGCTGAGTGACAGCAAGTCTCCTCAGGTCTCCATGACTCTTCTGAGTATTCTGCCTTCCAGGGGACTCCCTTTGATCAAAATGAAATATACTCATCCAAATAACCTGGATAAGGAAATTTTAGAATATATATAGTTAGGGGGGTAACTCCAAAATCCTGAACAAACAAACAGTCAGCAACCGCAATTTTATATCCATAGATATATGTACTAAGAAGTGAGCTTATGCGGAGAGTTACTAACTTTACCTTAATATGACACTCAGTGAGTATCTAACTCAGTAAATTATACAGTATGCGATGGGCAAATTGTCTAAAATACACAGAAAGATGGAAATGACACTGACATCTGACTTGATGAGAATATTTTATGTTCTATGAGGTTACCTTGCTAACCATTGCTTCATGTATTAGTGGTTATTTCATTTTTTTTTAAGGGAGAATTCACATGATTGCAAACATCGCTTAACTGGAAATTAAATGATTTCAAATTGAGTGATGAGTTAAGCTGTAAAGATGGAAGAAAAGAAATTTTTAAAAAAGAAGAAGAGGAGAAATTATTAAGAAACAAAGCAATTTAAAGATTGTAGAGGGGATAAGAAAGAACAAGGAATACGGGACGGATAGAAAAATAAAGGCATAAATGAAAGAACAAAAAAAAGAAAGAAAGAAAGAAAGAAAGAGATATATAATAGAGAGAGAGAGAGAAGAGAAAGGGAGAGATATAGAGAAAAGGAAAAAAGAATGAGACAAAAGTCAAAATATGAAGTGGAGACAACGAATTGTGGAGAAAGAAAGAAAGAAAGAAAGAAAGAAGAGAAAGAAAGAAAGAAATGAGAGGTAACTAAATAAGAAAGAGGAGACAACGAATGATGGAGAAAGAAAGAAAAAAAAAGAAAGAAAAGGAATGAGGGGTAACTTAAATAAGAAGAGGGGACAACGAATGATGGAGAAAGAAAAAAAGAAAGAAAGAAAGAAAGAAAGAAAAGAAATGAGAGGTAACTAAAAATAAGATGAGAGGATAAAACCCAAAAGAAAGCCGGAGAATGAAAGGTAAGATAAAAGAAAGAAAGAAAGAAAGAAAGAATGAGAGGAAAGTAAAAAAAAAAAACCCAAAGAAAAAACATATAAACATATAAGAAAATAATAAAGTAAAGAAAGTAGAAAAAGATGTCGAAAAAAAGAATTTTCTATTTTAATCAAAGAAAGACGAAAATAAAAAATAAAAAAGAGAAAAAAATAATTAAAAGCAGAAAAAGAAAGATCAATTGCTATTTTTCTTTGAACATGAGAGAAAAACAGTTTTTGAAAGAATCGTTCTAAAAGACCTGCCAGGCTGGTGATATGAGAGACTTGTCAAAGGCAACCACGCCATATTGAGAGACGCCGGTTTGGTAGTAGCGGTATTATTCGTCAGACGGTAGAATGGCGTCATCCCGGAAGTGCAATGGCCACCCACCAGTTAAATAAATAAGAAATCCGCCGATGTTTTTTATTCGAGACTTCCTTTCCCTTCGCGGGTATTATTTACTCAGAATGCCTCAAGGAATCACCGAACGCTCAAGGATCCAAAGATCCTTCGCTCGGAGGAAGGAGTTCTGATTTTCTCTGAATTAGGAATCTGTCTAAACAAATTATCTTCTACAAATAGTCTTTCTCGACTTCAAATGAGCGATGCCTGACTTTAAAAAGCTTTACAGAACTCGGCTTTAATGCCTAGATATTTTAAAGATGCTGGGCTTATTTTTAAGCAGTCGCATTTAAGGCAAGAATTAAGGATCTCCTTGTCCTGGTTCCGCTTATATATAATACTAGCAGCGGCTACCCGGCGTCGCCTGGGTAGAGGGTGATTTTTATGGCTAGTCCCGCAGATCCGTTATTACTGAATCATGAGTTGAATCATCGTGGGATGCTCCATTTAAACCCCTATATAAAAATGGATCTTGCATTGATCCAGCTTCACTGAAAAGAAATGTTAATGTCTACTATCTAAAATATTAAATGAAAAAAATCCATGCTGTTATCATTTAAATTTTATTTTTTTAATTATCTTCACGAATATAAATCAAATTTCTATTATTTTTGCTCAAAAACCAAGCCCTGGTGATATTCCATATGTATATATGTTTACTTTGTTGTTTGTTTTTTTCGAAGTTTCTCCGGACATACACATACACACAATGACATATTTATATAATATATATATATATATATATATATATATATATATATATATATATATATATATATGGGTTGTGTGTTTGAGTTAAGGTAGCGTGGACATGGATGGCGTCAACACCTGTTACAGACAATTTTATCGCATTGTGATCTTCATTTTTTTTTTGTCTGAAGTTCGTATAAACGAAACTGTCAGTTACCAGGTGTTGACTCCATGTCCACGTTACCTTAACTCAAATATAAATGCTCTATTAATGAAACTGAGCACCGTCTGCTTAAAAATATAGCACACATATTATCTACAAGATATATATATATATATATATATATATATATATGTGTGTGTGTGTGTGTGTGTGTGTGTGTGTGTCTGTCTGTCTGTCTCTCTGTCTCTCTGTCTGTCTGAGGTCGGGTGACTTAAAGGAGAAGGAAAATATTGAGCGAGCCGTAATTTTGACTGTCGTTAACAATAATTAACCAAATAAGTCGGAGTTATGAATGAATATAAAAGTGCAGAACAGGTTTAGTTAACTGATATTGTCACAATTTGTTTACCCGGGTTTCACTGAGAGGATCGTCAGAGCAAATTCGGCATGAATTAATTAAATTACTTTCTCTATGATATTAAATTAAATGTATATATATATATATATATATATATATATATATATATATATGTGTGTGTGTGTGTGTGTGTGTGTGTGTGTGTGTGTGTGTGTGTTGAATTAAACAAAAGACACAGTTATATTAATGGATGTGGAGGCTGGAAGGAGAATTGATGAGAAAGGTGCTATGGGCATTTTAAAATGTGTGTACTATATCACCTTTCTCATCAATTCTTCTCCTTCCAGCCTCCACATCCATTAATGTAATTTGAAAAACTGGAACACATCACCCCTAATGATGGCACTTTGAAGTGCCGAAGGTACTCGGGACCTGAACGTTGGTAGACTAATCCACGAATTCCATCCAAATATTAAAAAGTTGGCCAGAAAACTTGAAAAGATCACAAATAAAATTGTTAAACAGGAGATGTGTCTTTTGTTTAATTCAACATGCATAAATGAAAAAAATGCTGCCCAAATACACACACACACACACACACACACATATATATATATATATATATATATATATATATATTTGTTTTTTTGGAGAATATGTGCTTAATTGAAGTCGTAGCTAATTTTGGAAGTTAATTAATTAATTATTAATTAATTAGGCGGGCATACCTATTCAAATGTAAGGCTTAAATAGGTATGCCCGCCTAATTAATTAATTATTAATTAATTAACTTCCAAAATTAGGTACGACTTCAATTAAACACATATTCTCCCAAAAATTGTCGGCTAAAAAAAGCCATATCAAAAACATCGTTTGTATATTATATATATATATATATATATATATATATATATATTATATATATATATATATATTTCTTTATTCTTATTTGAGACCTTACTTTGGGATTACCTTTGAACTAGTGCTCGAAGGTAATTGGTAGGGCAGAATGGGCTCTTTAATCTTGATATAGCCACCGGTCTAGGAGAAGGAAAATTGTTAATTCAGACCCGTTTAACTCCGCTTAAAATTTCACCTTGTGTTACATCCTGTACGTGAGAGGCGTTGAGTTAATACATGCATACAAGTCGAACCTCGACTTTCACACTGGTTAAAAATACCCAATTACTTCTTGTCTTGAGGCGGGACAGTTTAGAAACTAAGGATTAACTGTTTCTTTCCATATAATGTTTATCAAATAAAATATGATCAGCTTTAAGTGTCTGGAAAATTAGTTATACAGGTAAGACTTTATAAAAATAACTTCGTCTTTTGCTGAGGGTTTGTGTTTATTAGTGGTCGACATTAATTAATTATTCGGTTATAAAAGCCTGGTAATTAAGCAAAGATTCATCAAAAGACTTAATTATAAAATATCCTTTTAAAAGCTAATATCTACCGGCTTTAAAGATAGTGTCTGTACTTTGGTGTATGATTCATGTCACCAAGCATGGGTGAAGAAAATGAAAATTCAACCTCTATGAAAGTGGCACCTACTTCTTTAATCAACGAAATTCTTCTAAAGAAAAGAATGAAGAGATTCAAGGAAAGGAATAAAGAAAGAGAAAAATGAACGAGAATAAAGAAAGAAAAAAGAAGAAGAGGGATCAAGCCCGAAAGAAAGATGGAGAATTAAAAGTAAAAGACGAAAAAAACAAAGAAAGTTGGAAAGTAGGAAAGACAAAAATGAAAAAAAAGAAGAAAAATCATAAGAAAGAAAGAAAGAAAGAAAGAAAGAAAGAAAGAGTAACTGAAAGAAGAAAGAATAAAACCGAAAAAAAATTAGAGGATGAAAAACAAACAAAAAAGAGAATTGATTAAAGAAGTAAAGAAAGAACGAAAAAGAAAAGTAAAAGAAAAAAGAAAGAAAGAAAACATAAAGAAAGAATGAAGGAAGGAAGGAAGGGAAGGAAGGAAAGAGCACGTGTATTAATATATAAAGAGGCTGAGGTAGATATGAACAAGCTGAGATATGTATAGATTTGCAAAAATATGAACAGATTTACATAAACAAACCGTGACGTGATAAAGCCTTAAATCCAGAGTCACTGGAATGATGAGGAAGATAGGTCAGTCAGTGTGACAATCCTTGATGTATGAAGCGAGTAAGAGCGAAAGGGGGAAAGAGGGAGCAGGAGAGAGAGGGGAAAGAGAAAGGGTGAGGGGAGAGAAAAAGATGGAGAGAAAGAGAGAGAGAGGAGTGAGAAAGAAGAGAGAGAGAGAGAGAGAGAGAAAGATTGAGAGGGAGAGAGAAACAAAGAGAGAGAGAGAGAGAGAGAGAGAGAAGAGAGAGAGAGAGAGAGAGAGAGAGAGAGAGAGAGAGAGAGAGAGAGAGAGAGAGAGAGAGAGAGAGAGACAAAGAGAGAGAGAGAGAGAAAGA
>CM042143.1:64016221-64018721 GCA_023376005.1 Doryteuthis pealeii | reverse complement strand
AATATATAAGCGCAGTCGTATGAGAAGTAATGGCAGAGCTCTCAAGCAACAACACGCTCACAATCTATTTAACCCATCTGTAAACGTGTTGATGGGTGGGTTGAACCCCACCCCCATTAAATAATGAATCTGGTTTTTATTGATGACACCTTGAAATTCTCCAATTTTCATCCATGCAAGAACAAAACGTTAGGGATCAAACAACAACAGGTGTTGACAAGGTGCTCACTCTTCATAACATCTCTCTCTCTCTCTCTCTCTCTCTCTCTCTCTCTCTCTCTCTCTCTCTCCGCATCTTATTCTGTATGCCCTCTTTTTTTTTCTCCTCTATATCTTTCTCACTGTTTCCCTCTCTTGCTCCCTAACTCTCCCCCCTCTCTCTCTCTCTCTCTCTCTCTCTCTCTCTATATATATATATATATATATATATATATATTTTCTCTCACACACACTCACTCACATACACCCACTCTCACTCTTTGTCTCATTGACATCACTTATATGCATATGAAAATACTTACCTCGTTAACAGTGGTTATTTTCTTAACTTTTTCTTAATCCTTTAAGAAATGAACCCTTTAAAAAGCATTTTTCTTCATATTGCTACCATCTTATTATTATAATGATTGTATATTTGTCTGGCTGTAACCGAAACTTTATTACTACTCAAGTCACAATTCCCTTAATTATTTACGTCACATTCTCCATGATTTTATTTGTATTTAAACCACAATTATCAATAACATTGTTTGACATTAATAATACAATTGGCCCTATCTACAAATAAATAACATGCTCTTGTATTTATATATACAACAAAATTGCAGTTTACAGTGTGAACGGGAAGGCTGATTTTCATATTGATATTAAAAATTTGATTTGATAAATATGTGCTTAGTATTATTGATTTCTAATTGTTTATTTTTATTTTAATGATAATGAGCAAAAATCTAGGGGATAGATCTTAAAAGAAATCCATTAACAAGAAGAAATAACTGTATTTTTACTCTTTATTTTCTATTTTAACCGAATAGTTAAATTAGGAATATTTATCAATGAAAGACGGGAGTGATGGAAGAATAAGTTTCAAAGATGTTTTATTTTTTGATTATATCTCCCCCTGTTTCAAATCTTTTTTTCTGCATTCTTATTTAGTTTCATTAGTCTTTCTAATTTAATATAACTAGCAAATATATGCACCCTCCGGGTGCAAGTATTTAAGTTTAAATGTAATAAAATATTAGATTAAATCAGAAAAGCTAATGAAACAAATTAAGAATTCAAATAAAAGATTTGAAAACGGAGGGGGTATAATCAGAAAATAGAACAACTGAAACTTACTCTTTCATCATTTCTGTTTTTCAATGCTAAATTTTCCTAATTTAACTATTTTAGTTAAAATAGGAAGTAAAGAATAAAATTACAGTTATTTCTTCTTGTTAATGAATTTCTTTTAGGATTTATTGAAGAGATTTTTACTCATATTCATTAAGATAAAACCAACAATTAGAAATCAATAATACCAAGCACATTTTTATTAAAAATCAGTTTTTTTTAATATCAATATGCAAATTAGCTTTACGTTTACACTGAAAACTGGTATTTTGTGTATATATAAATACAATTGCATGTTATTAGTATTTAGGTAAGGCCAACAGTATTAATAATGTCAAACAGTTTTATTATTAATTGAGGTTTAAATAGAAATAGAATCATGGAGAATGTGATGTAAATAACTAAGGGAATTGTGACTTGAGTAGTAATATAGTTTCGGTTACAGACAGAAAAACACACAATCTCCATTATAATAAGATATTGATATTAATATCTATATATTGATACTCGGTTCCAGGTTCGATACTGGCCCTCTTAAATAGAATCGTAAATTTCAAATAAGAATACTTGAAACTATTTAACTGCGAACAAATTATTTGTACTATAACAAAAACACCCTCCAAGCAGTGTAAAAAATTATTTTTAAAAGATATTGCCTGAGTGGTGGGTTGAGTTAAAAATCCAATGTTAAAGAGTGTGTATCATAAGGAAGTAAAATCATCAAATTTATTAAGTAAAAAATAAAACAATTTGAAATGTAAATGTAGTTCTGTCTCGCTTAAATAAAATGTTGCGTGCATTTATTAATTATTAAATACATAATTATTTTAAATATTTTACACAGAGATTTTAAACAATATCATAGTTATTCATTTATTTGTAAACTTTTTAAAACTTCTTGTTATTTAAAAAAGAGCAAGAGTAAAAAATAATTTTCAAAATTGATTACATTTCACAAATAATTTTGTTGCATCTAAAGTAATAATAAATTTAATTGCATAGTTTATTTATTTGAATTGTCATTATTACAATGGAAAGGATCCAAATGTTGAATTATAAGAACACCTTTTATCTATTTCATTATTATTAATATTGAATATTAAAAAAAAAAAAAGATTAAAAGACATAAATTAAATAATTTAAGCATTGGATAAATCGAATGAAT
>CM042143.1:63978203-64010703 GCA_023376005.1 Doryteuthis pealeii | reverse complement strand
CCATACAGGATATCATCCATCGACGTACATGACCCAACCATCGGAGACGACGTTGTCTCAGTAGAGAGTACCAGGCTGGGGAGTTGAGCTCTGTCTAGACTGCTGTGTTAGTGATCTGTCCTCCAGGTGATGCCCAGTACACGTCTAAGGGCAGCGAAGGTAAATTTATTTAGCCGCCGCTCTTGGTGGGAGTATAAGGTCCATGTTTCACTTCCATACATGAGGGTGCTGATAACACATGCCCTATACACTTGTACCTTTGTACGGATAGTGAGCTTGCTGTTGTCCCACACTCTTGTTGTGAGCTTCCAAAAGTTGAGGGCAGCTTTTCCGATCCGGCAACTGAGTTCAGCATCAAGTGACAGGTTGTCAGTGATGGTGGATCCAAGGTAGGTGAAGGTGTTTACGGCTTCCAGGGTGTAGCTGTTGATGGTGATGGGGGGAGGATTTCCAGTTCCCTGACCCATCGTCTTGGTCTTCTTTTATGCTAATGGTCAGACTGAGTCTTGGCAGGCTTGGGTGAAACTGGACCATGAGTGTTTGCAGGTGCTCCTGAGAGTGTGCTACCACTGCTGCATCATCAGCAAATAGCATGCTATAAAAGAACAATAGGGTTGGGGAAAATTAGATAGGTGCTAGGGCTTGACATGACACAAGCCGATTGATCAGAGTTAGGATCAAAGTGTGTGTTGGCATGACATAGACTGCTCAGCCACCAGGGCTCCATCTTTAATTATCACGGGTCGTCACCCACCAATAACAGGTGGTCGCATCGGCACAGTGGGGAGTCTAAAGCGAGAGATACATGCGCGTGGTATAATGGATATCGTCGTAAAAGAATATATGGCAATGAACTGCGATGATGAGGCTTAAGTTCTGGAGACCTGATGATGAGGCTTAAGTTCTAGAGACCTGATGATGAGGCTTAAGTTCTGGAGACCTGGAGGCTGTGAAGTACCTCTACATTGCCATTACACCCAGGTATCACGGAGTGTTTGTACCTGTTAAGTTGCCATGTATGGATAAAATAGTTCTATTTGCAAATTATTCATATGAGATGAGAATAAACGTGTGTAATTTATTTCTATTACGAAAAATTACTTGAAGCTTAAAGAGGCGCAAAGTGTAATGGTTATCGTCGTAGGAAATGGACTTGCCAATCTGTGTTTACATAATGGGCGAGACTGTTTGCATTTCACATCGCTCTAATACCCTTGAGAAAGGTATGCATCGGTTATTCTCCCTCCAGCTATGGGTAACTATTAGAGCAGACTGGAATTTGTAACCTTTGTTAGGCAACCAGAGTAGGAAAAGGAAAACTCTGTATTCAAACCTGTTAAACTCCGGTTAAAAAATGACCTAGTGTCGCATCCGACTCGTGCAAGGGTGTTGGTACACAGACACACAGACACACACACACTCACACACACACACATATATATATATATATATATATATATATATATATATATTTGGAAGAATATGTGCTTAATTGAAGTCGAACCTAATTTTTGAAAGTTAATTCATTAATAATTAATTAGGCGGGATTTACCTATTTAAATGTAAGGCTAAACAAATCGAGAAAAATCAATCTCTGTACGTACATTTTGGCCTATTAGGCCTCATCAGCAGAGGTATAGATACGATATTATATATACTATATAATTATATATATATATATATATATATATATATTACAGGTTATAAAAAAATAAACGTACTGGGTAAGAGAACAGTGAAACTAAAAATTCAAAGACTAATTGACTGCTGTTGGGAAACTATTGCGTAAGACTCACTTGTTAGTGAATTCTGCAGAGAAAACAATATATAATATTATATATATATATATATATATATATATATATATATGCATGCAAGAGAAATGCATTTTTAAGAGATTTGTTTGTTCACCTACATATATATGTTTGTGTAAATCTATCTCCGGTTTCGATCCCCGCTAGAGGTAGCAGTTAACAAGTCGAGCCGCCTGATGAGCAGTAAAATTCGAAACACGTGTCTGTAGATGACTGATATATGCTTCCCACTCCCATGGTTGAGTACTGTGGGGGGACATTAATTGTAACTTCACCGTTTGGCATTAGCCGTTATCCGCCTGTTTACAGATTTGAGTTATTACTCCCAGGTATCACGTGTAAGTATGTAGCAATTAATTGTCCCCCCTAGACTGACGGCCGCTGATAGCCGCAAGGGCAAGGAACTTGGCAGATGAAAATTCTGTCGGGTTTCGATCCCGACTGTTAAAAAGTCGAGCTGCACTGATGAGAAGTAAACTTCGAAACACGTGTCTGTGGATGACTGATATATATATATATATATATATATATATATATATAAGTATACAGTGTATATATATATATATATATATAATCCAAAAGTCCGGAGAAGAAATCTTCCTTATGACACAAGGTGTTTTAATTTAAAAAACCTGTCGCAGTTTGAGAGCTCAATGTGTGCTCTTAATGTTAGAGTCACAGAGCAAATATATAAGTAAAGAAATAACAAAAGACTTAGAGATTTAACTTTATAGTCTATTTCAGGGAGCTTAGACAAGTGTCTAACTCTCCCGACTCATCAGATGCGTCGGGAGAGTTAGACATTTTGTCTAAGCTCCCTGAAATAGACTATAAAGTTAAATCTCTAAGTCTTTTGTTATTTCTTTAATTGAAAAACTGCCATTTATATATGTATACAATAGATAGCTAATATATTATATATATATATTATGCTTAAAAATATATATATATTTGTTTTTTTTAAGCATATATAATATATATATATATATATATATATATATATTATATATAATATTTATGTATATGGGGTTGTGTGTTTGAGTTAAGGTAGCGTGGACATGGATATCGTCAACACCTTGTTACAGACAGTTTATCGCCTCTGTGATATTCAGTTTTTTTTGTCTGAAGCACGTATAAGCAAAACTATCACTTACCAGGTGTTGACTCCATGTCCACGTTACCTTAACACAAATATAAATGCTCTATTAATGAAATTGAGCACCATCTGCTTAGAAATATAACACACATTATCTACAAGATATATATATATATATATATATATATATATATATATTATATATATATATATATATATATATATAATATATATATGACATGCAAGAGATGTGCACTAACGAATTAACAAATATCTTTTCTTTTTGCGTTTTATTTTACCCTTTGGCAACCGCAAATCCCTAAACGAATTAACTATTAGCAGTGATGCCTAGAACACGTTGACTAAATCCTCTAGAGAATGGTAAGACCGCCCTCAAAAAGAGTTACCTGGGTATTAAACTAAATTGTATTTTGTGGTGAGGCTCCAGTTCGGGAGATTCGGGGAGTATGGAGTCAATCTTTTATTATCATTACTCACAGATCCGGAAAATATGGAGTCAATATTTATTACCATTACTCCCATGCCCACCTGTTAGGATCCAATCTTTTATTTATTAGTAGTATTCGATGCTATAGTATTGTTCCAACCCCCTTGCCCTTATCGCAAGCCCCTATCTTTTTTATCATATACTAAAAGCCGGTGGCTTGGGGTTTTAGGGTCTTAGGTGTGATGTGATGGTGAAGTTTCAATTATGGAGCTATAGGGAATGTGGAGTACCTCTTCATCGCTATAACTCCCAGATCCACTGACACAGTGTGGTAGTACCTGTTAGGGTTCTATCTATGTTTAGATAGAAAAAATGAGTTGTTTTTTTTTTAGTATTTAAAAATTGAGTTTCAAGAAATTGAGTACCCATCAAGAATGAATAAAACAAAACGTTTTCGGCATAAAATAATCCATATGGATGGACATGCCACAAAACCTAACCAATCAGCAGCAGATACTGTAAGCAACGTTATTCTTTTATCTATCTTGTGTGATTCGATATTAAATTACCTGAAAAGGGTTGGTATGTGTAAAAACAAAATTGCGAAATGAAACGGAAACAACCTTGTTCAAGATTTGAACTTGAGTCACCGATTCCATCCTATACAACGATAACCGTTACGCTAAGTAAGCCTCACCAGCTTTATAGAGTTATTTGCCTGTCTATGTGTGTATATATATATACCAACCCTTTCCTCAAGATCAGGATCTTATAAACAGTCAATTTTTAAGCGGAATTTAACAGGTTTTAATTCATAGTGTTCTTTCTCCTAGACTGGTGGACTAACCAAGGTTAAAATGCTCAGTCTGTCCTACTATTCAACCATATCTGGTGTTTGAGTGGTTGGTTTCCTACCTTTCCCAATGATATTAGCACCATGTGAAGATACTTTGATATCTAAAAATAATTTTCATTCAACGAATGGTTATGCTTCCTCAACTGTTCACGTTTCGGGGGTTCTTTTATTCATATTTACCAACATACCCACCCCTGCACGCGCAGGATATTGTAGCGTAATTATTAGGGTCTAGAAGAATTCGAGAATAAAAATAAAGCTGTGTGCGGACTGCTAGAGAAAGAGAGGAAGAAGAAATAAGAGAAACTAAAGCTTAAAATTTGGAGGAGTGGACACACAACGGGTTACCCTTAACTTGACAGAGGTATGATTCCGGAAGAGGAATTCAAAGTTAAACCCGGACGTTCCGGGTGTTAATCGGAAGCGGAAGTGACGTGTTGACGAGTAACGAGCAAGAGGAAAATCGTTCTCTTTTCGCTTTCGGCCGTAGCATGGTTCAGATGGGGCTGCTAGTCCCTCGTATTGGACAGCGATATAGGAGTCGATACAATGTTAGAAGGTAGAGTAATTTAACCGTATCCCCTCTCTCTTTCTCTCTGTCTTTCCTTCTCTCCGAAACAGAGCCCACGACACGAGCCTGAAAATAAATACTAAGCCCCTTGTGACTATCCCACTTACGTGTATTTTGTGCCTTCTTTATCTACTAATGACGACTTGGCTACATATACCGTTCATGAGTTTGCAACAATTACACTTTGGTACTTTGTTATACAATAAATACATTTTTAGTACCGTGCATTTTGAGGCACGGTGACAAGCCCCGCCACGGAAAAATATGACACAACTATAACCATTATATGATTGGTGCATCCTGATGCTATAGATTGTAAAATTAACATTATAATCTCTATTCTAAAATTTGATGCTGATCAAGAAGCATCAAGGACAATTGACCAGCTAGGGTATAGTATCTATATGATTGCCCGAACCCTATTACCCTTATGGAAACCATTTTTATCATAAGGGTGCTGGAAGGCGGTGGCTGAGGGTTTTCATGTCCTAGGAATGACGTTAAAATCTACCTAATGGTGAGGTTCCAGTTCTGGACTTTGGAGAATGTGGAACACCCCGTCTTTGCCATTGCTCCCTGGTCAACTCTGACCGGAGTGGAAGTACCCGTTAGGGTCCACTCTGCGGGTTAAATAGAAAAAATTTGTTCATAAAAAAATTGAGTCTCCGCTTATTTCAAAACTTTATCGGCATTAAATTACCCACTGAAACCGTAAACCAAACTAAACCAAACCAAACCAAACCAACTAGGGCTATCCCTTTCAAAAATCTGGACCCGTCTAGAGAGACAATTTAATAAAATCAGAAATTGAATTCGATTTGAAAACTGTAGAGAGGGAAAGACTAAAAGAAATATAGATGGTGGGGGGATTGTAGCGAGTTGAAGATATAAATGTTTAATAGAAAAAAAAGGATAAAATATTAATCTGGATAGCGAGTAAAATTACATTTATATATATATATATATATATATATATATATATATATATAGAGAGAGAGAGAGAGAGAGAGAGAGAGAGAGAGAGATAAATAGATGGATAGATAGATAGATATACTTTTTGTGTATATCACCTTAGACATTTCCTCATAGAGATATTCTATTCAAGACCCTAATTTTCTTAAACATATGTACCAACCCCTCCGCACGAGTAGGATATGACACACTCAATTTCTTTAGTGGAATTTAACAGGTTTCAATTCAGAGTTTTCTTTCTACTACACTGCTCACTAAACCAATGTTAAATAGCCCAATCTGGTTTACTATTTAACCATAGCTCACAAGGTTATTAGTGTTTGACTTATTTAGATATAAAATGTACGCCAAGTTGACACTCCTATTTATGATATTTTCCAACAACAGCCAGCACCACCGATGAAAAATTGATCAATGAGAGACGAGTCCATAAAGCATTATAGACCATGTGCAAATGTCCTCAAATCAATTGTAATTTAAACTTATCTTTTAGATTACAAGGAACACTATCGACTTGACCTTATAGATATCACAGAGGATACCTACATACTAGAATTACAAGGAACACTAAAGACTAGAATTACAAGGAACACAACAGACTTGGACTTATAGATACCACAGTGGAAACCTACATTTCTTTAGATTACAAGGAAACGCCCCTCTCTCTCTCTCTCTCTCCTCTCTCTCCTCTCTCTCTCTCTCTCTCTCTCTCTCCTCTCTCTCTCTCTCTCTGGACTGTCTCTCGCCACCCGTTCCTATTGGTCATCACTCTTGTTTTAGTCCTCAGCTCGGCATCCAGTGTCTCCACATAGCTGTTGTATGTAAGTTTTGCGAGTCGGTCAGCGCTGGTGTGTCTGTGTGTCTATGTGTCGCTGGTGTGTTATGAGTCTCAAAAGAACGTCACTTATGAGATCGTCCGCACTTCGCCAGTAGTGTCGCAGCGTGTCTTGTTCATCTTACTTGGATAACATGTGATGGGGGAGGTAATATCTGTTGTATGTAAGTTTTAATAGCCGATCAATACAGGTGTGTCTGTGTGCAAGTGCCCACATGAGAAGGTCACTTATGAGCTCGTCCTTACTTCGCCAGTAATGTCCAGCATTTGTCTTATTTGGATAACATGTGTGATGGGAGGTAATAGGCCGTGCAGCTTTTTTATTTTGTGGGGTACTGCTTACAAGATTTGTTCAAGACAACCCTCAGCATCCTTGTGCAGTTCCCATTTAGCCTTTTCTCCAAATGACCGGACTAAAAAGGTTTTTAGGAACACCAGGTGGCGAGAGAGAATGGGTGAAGAGAGAAATCAGAGAGTGGGTAAGAGGAGAATAATTTAGCAAAATCCGTATCAAATCAGAATAAAAATCACTAAGAATTCGTGTATTAACATGTTCGTTTATTTTAAGATATTTTTTGTTTTACAATTAAAATTATATTTAAAAAAATATAATCCTAAACTTGTATTATTTGGATTATACGGATCATAGTCTTCATCTTCATTGTTATATATACAACGTTTCGGTCAATGTGCCCTCCGGCCTTCTTTGGGTGTTTCTTGTCAGATTCGGTAACGTTCTCAAACTTGGGAAGTTTCTCTTCGAACTTATGAACCTTCTTATCGAACACGGGAGCCTTCATGTCATACTCATGAATGAAGATGAGGACTATAGTTCGAATAATTTATTAATAATGGAGATTCGCTTCCGGTTTTTGTCTGTAACAAAAACTGCGTCACTGCTTACGTTACATTCTCATTACCCAACACATAATCCAACGTCATAACATAGAATAATTATACTGAAGTTGTGCACTCATACAGTCTGTCAAATGAGATAAAACAGGGAAAATAAATCACATTCTCCATGATTTTATTTTTATTTAGACCTCAATTATCAATAAAATTGCTTTACATTATTAATACTTTTAGCATATCAACATACTAATAACATGAAATTGTATTTATATATACAACAAAATAGCAGTTTACAGTGTAAACGGGAAGGCTAACACCACAAACTAGAATTACAAGGATTAACCAACTGAAATCCTAATATGGTGACAAGAAATTTAATAATTAACGCTATGTGAACGACAAATAGTCTCGTCCAGGATTTTAAACGTGTCTGGTCGATTTTCTACGATAATAATCATTATAACACCTACGCACGCGCCTTCGTGTTGGTGTGTGTGTGCGTGTTGTGTGTGTGTGTGTGTGTGTGTGTGGGCGTGTGTGTGTGTGTGCGTGCGCGCGCACGCCACGGTTTGTAATCGTGCTAATTTATTATTTGATGTATCAATTAATGTCAGAATGGGAATCGGCCCTTTCATTGAATTATCATACGAAATTATTTCTGCACTAAAATGAAGCAATCTATTTTTAGATTATTTTTTCTAAAATGCTATAATTTCTATTTAATTGGAAGTTATTGAAAAAATCAACTATCATTAATGTTTTTAATTGGTTCCATGGGGTTTAGCTAAGGTAAACATCGGGTTAGGTTTGGTGTCAGTAAATAGGAGTTTGAAACGTTGAGATTATTATTATTTTATTATTCTTATTATTATTATTATTATTAATTATTATTATTATTTGTGTGTTTTTTTTTTAGCTTTAGGTTTAAACAGAAACTAATTTAAAATTAAGAATTTATAACCGACCTGTGTCAGTTGTCTAGGGAATATCAATCTTAAAATAAAGACACTAACTTAAATTTAGCAATTAAGTTAGAAATTGAGTTAGAAATTAAGTTAAAAATTAAGAGAATATATAATTGAATGATATATATATATATATATATATATATATATATTAATTAGAGAGAGAGAGAGAGGAAGAGATAGATACACGCAGAGAGAGACAGAGACTTGGTTTTAATAATTGTATAGACAAGAAACTGTCAGTAACAAATGCCGTTTACTCCATGTGCACGTCACCATAACTTTTATATATATATATATATATTATATATATATATATATCTATATATATATAATATATTAAGTAGAAAAGAGTTATGGATCTACCACGGTTTCGCTCTATATGATGTCATCAGGACCTATCTTCTACTTGACTAGGTCGAAGTACTTATTAGTTTAACTCAGTTTCTACATTATATATACTTTTATAAGCTCTTTATTCATGATATATATAATTATATAAATTACTAATACCACCGCAACGGAAAGTTTAAAGCAGCAATTGGACTATATATTATATATATATATATATATATATATTAATATAATATATGAAACATGAAATCAACGGCCCTTTGAGTATGACTATGTGAATTTCAAAGCAAGTGATTGATTTATTTTTAGTTTTTCCTTATATATTGTAGTGTGTTGCTTTGTGGGAGGCGAGGAGAGAGGGAGTGGTGATCCAGTTTTTGGTTGCAATTTATTTTTTTATTTTTCATTTTGTATTCATTTTTATCATTTGTATATTTTATTTTTGTTTTCTATTATTGTTATTTTCTACCTATTTATCTATTTATGTCATTTATTTATTTGTTTGTTTGTTTGTTTTGTTTGTTTGTGTGTGTGTGTGTGTGTGTGTGTGTGTGTGTGGTGTACGAGAGTCATTCAATAAGTAATTTATTTCCGAATCCTTTTCCATAAATGTAAAACTCTATACTTTTTGAAATTGATTTATATAAAACATTATTCTAATTTCGCAAAAATATTTGTTTTAAGACTATTCAAAATTGCGGCAAATTAAACATAGTTCTACAGGCTTGAACAGCTATCTATCATCAAATGTTTGGTGGCTTAGAAGTGCAAACCAGGTGAGATTCACAGAAGAATATACGATATGTACGGAGATGTAAGGGCCCTATTCACTATTGATTTCCTTGAAAAAGATGTAACTGTAAACAGTACTTCCTATTGCCAACTTAGATATAATTCACCTGATTTATTTTCTTATACATTAAAATTACTCGATCCAATAAATATGCTTACCAAATTTGAGAGCTTTACAGCCAGCTGTTTACTATCTATGATAAACATACAGATCATGGTGTAATGGTTATTGTCGTAGGAATTGAACTTGGTAACCTAACTTCGAATCCTGAACAAGGTCATTTGCATTTTACATAATGTTAATACCCTTGGGAAAGGTATGCATCCAACTATTCTCCATCCAGCTATGAGTAAATAGTAGGGTAGACTGAGCTCTTTAACATTGGTTAGGTAACCAGTCTGGGAGAAAGAAATCTCTGAATTCAAACCTTTCAACTCCACTTAAGAAAATTGACCTTGTGCCACATATCCTACTCGTGCAGAGCGGTTGATATATATATATATATATATATATATATATATATATATATATATGAGGAAAAGGGGTTGGAATGATTCCGACAGAATGAGGTAGAATAAGGAATGAAAGAACAAAACTCAGACAAAAATGTGTAGAATATTTCGCTGGAATATTGAATTCAGCTTCTTCTGCAGAAGAAGCTGAATTCAATATCCAGCGAAATATTCTACACATTTTTTCTGAGTTTTGTCCTTTCATTCCTTATTCTACCTCAGATATATATATATATATATATATATATATATATATATGGGGGGTGAAATAAAGTTTCTCGCCGGAGTAAATCCTTGTTGGTTCATTTTGCAAATATTCTAATTCAAAAGAAAGGTTATTGGTTGGTTGTTTTGTTTTACGGCATATCAATGCTTTTTGGGTCATTTAATGCCTAAGCAAGTCATTTTATATTAATTTGCTTACAGTACCTGCTATTGCTTAAATGGTAACACATCTAAGTATTGAACAGGTTCATTACTGCTTAACTTCGGTGATCTAGTGGCTAAAGAAAGGTGAATAGGTACAGAACAATGTCGGCGGAGTGGCTTATTGTCGATATCAGCCTTTTCTCTAGCACTAGACTAGGGATATCGTTTTGCTGAGATGGAGCGCCACACCTATCGCCAACGCCTACATGCTTTACTGCACAGACCAGATTACACAAGCTGCTCTACTCATGTTCTAACTTGACAGGACCTGTATTGAAACCGGAACCTTGCGATTTATGTTCGGATGCTCTACTGACTGAGCTAAACTGACAAAGAAATTGCTTTGCTTAAAAACATGAAAAGACCATCCCATATTAAAAGAACAATATGTCCTTAATTAATATTAATTGTATTGTTCCATTGTTTTTAATTATGATATGCTTTTCCTCAATAAAATTTGGAGGCGCGTAATGTGATGGTTACCGTCGTAGGAAATGGGCAGGGCGAGACGAGTTTAAATCCTTGATTACGTTGTTTGCATTTCACTTACCGCCAATATGCTTGGTTCGAATCCAACTATTCTCCTTCCAGCAATGGGTAAATAGTAAGGCAGTCTGGGCTCTTTAACCTTGCTATGGCAACCGGTTTAGGAGAAGGAATACTCTAAATTCAACGAAAAGGGGTTCTCTTTTCGTTAGTCAAAAATTATTTTGAGTGCTCTTTCTAAATACCCACCCCCACCTCCGCCCTGTCGCCTGGGGCGTTAGAATGCACCGACTACACCTCTGCAGAGGGGTAAGATTCCCCCAAATGGGGCCACCTGTTGGCCGTGGGTGGCGACCCGTGATGTTTAAGGACGGAGTCTTGGTGGATGAGCAGTCCATGACTTGCAACACTCCACTTGGAACCTTACTTAGGCTAGACGAGCGGTCGGAGAGACCCCCTCCGACCAATCGGCTGGTCACGTCAAGCCCTAGCACCTATATGATTGCCCCAACCCTTTTGCTCTTATAGCAAGCCCCAACACTTTTTATCATATGGGTGCTAGAAGGCGGTGGCTGGGGGTCTACATGTCCTGGGAATGACGTTAAACTCTATCTGATGGTAAGGTTCCAGTTTTGGAGGTTTCGGAAATGTGGAGCACCCCTTCATCACCATTGCTCCCTGGTCCACTCTGACCCGGAGTGGTAGTACATGTTAGAGTCCCATTTATGGGTTAAATAGAAAAATGTATTTATAAAAAAAATGTATTATCCATTAAGAATTGATTTATTTCAAAACTTTATCGTCATTAAATGACTCACTGAGGTTGATATGCCGTAAAACAAACCAAACCAAACCAAACCAAACCTTCTCCACTCCCACTCTTTCTTGAACCGCATTCGTTTCTTGCTAATAAAATAATAAATGTGATCCAGATTCATTAGTTGGTTTGATTTTACAGCATGTCAACCCATTGAGTCATTTTATGCCGAAGACCAATTCATTTTATTCATTATTGATGGATACTCAATTTTTTTAAACACATTTTTCTATTTTTTCCCATAGATGGGACACTAACAGGTTTTACCACTCCTGGTCATAGTGTACCTAAGAGTAATGTCAATGAAGGGGAACTCCACACTCCCCATAGCTCCAGAATTTGAACCTCTATATCAGATAGAGTTTAATGACATACCCAGGACATTAAGACAGGGGTTCAAGGTCATGCTTTTTTTTTCATTAGTTGATACTTGAAATTAACTTGCTTAGTTATCTCTTATTATAATGGAGATTATGTGTTTTTCTGTAACCGAAACTATATTACTACTCAATTCACAATTCCCTTTGTTATTTACGTCACATTCTCTATGATTTTATTTTTATCTAAACCCCAGTTATTAATATTTTTAACATTATTAATACTGTTGACCTCATCTACATACCAATAACATGCAATTGTATTTATATATACAACAAAATTGTCCTTTAGAGTGTGAACGGGAAGGCTAATTTGCATATTGATATTAAAAATTTGATTTTAATAAATATGTGCTTAGTATTATTGATTTCTAATTGTTTGGTTTTATCTTGATGATAATGAGCAAAAATCTCGGGGATAAATCTTTTTAAAAAATCCATTACCAAGAAGAAATAACTGTAATTTTATTCTTTACTTCCTATTTTAACTAGATAATTAAATTCGGAAAATTTAGCAATGAAAGACAGGAGTGATGGAAGAGTAAGTTTCAAAGATGTTTAATTTTTTATTATTGCCCCTTCTTTTTCAAATCTTTTTATCTGTATTCTTATTTTGTTTCATCAGCCATTCGAGTTTAATATAATATATTATTACATTAAGATTAAATACTTCCACCCTGAGCACATAAAATGAAATTGGCAAGCTCAGTTCAAATTCCAGTTGAGACAGCCGTTACTTCAGACAAATGACCTTAGGGGAAAAGCATGGACTAATAACTTCACACTCCAGGTATGAGTAAATAGAAATAATACAATCCTGATATCCATTTTTTCAAACAAAATTAACTTTTTCTGGAAATTTATGAATGATATTGTGTATGAATGTGAATATAATAAAGATAATAAAGGTTGCTATATTTATAAATAAAGAGTGCTCAATATCAGTGATTGAGCATGTATATCTATGTTAGGATACTGGAGATATTAGTCAATGGTGCTCAGTAACAGTCAGTTTCTCACTTATGAAAAATAATTTATAAAAGGTAGAATTAAGAAATCATTTGGTACAATAAATGGAAACATAAGTAAAGGTAGAGACTGAGGATTGAATTTGTGTCGAAGAGTATTAATATATTATTACATTGAAATTAAATACTTCCACCCGGAGGGTGCATATATTTGCTAGTTAAAATAAAGCCACTTTCCGCCCTGAAACTTGTAACAACGTCGAGTTTTATGTTTTGTTGGATAATGAGTTTATTTATGCATATCTATTTAATGAGTTTATTCAAAGAAAAAAGTGAAAGTTTTATCGTTTACTCTTTCAGTATTTTGAGAGCCACATGTTGCACTCAGTGTCCCTGGTGACACGTTTGACGGTCATATGTGGCTCTCAAACAACATTCAAAATAACGGATAACATATTGTAAAAACATGTGAGTAGACACCCCTAATTTGTTTTTTTGTTTTTCCTGATACTAAATAAATCAGGATAATAAATATATAGAAATATAAATCAAATATTTTCAAGGATCTTTTTAACTATCAATTCTATTTCAATCCGCCAAGTCGGCTGGGTTTGTTGAATACGCTGACTGCACCTCTGCATAGAGCTAAGACTCTCATCTCCCATGGGGCCATCTGTTGGCTGTGGGTGGCGACCATAGTGTCTGAGGGCAGGATCAGGGTAGCCGAGCGGTCCCGGAACCGGATACTAAGTGGTCCCGTGACATGCAACACTTCGCTTCATCCCTTATTTAGGCCGATCAATCGGCTGGTCATGTCTTAGTACTTATATGATTGTCCCGACTAAATTCTTCAAATTGCTCTCATGGCAAACACACAATACTTTTTTTTATCTTATAGGTGCTTATAGTTGTTCGAGATGCCATGCAAATGTAAATCCAGATTATCTGCTGTCGTCATCACAGATTTCCCTATGGTGTCCCATTTATTAATTCTACATTAAAAGGAATAATAAATGATAAGACCCGATTTAGCGCTGCCCCATCGCTGATACCCGGACTTTAGGCTGCCCATCGACTTATATATATATATATATATATATATATATATATATATATATATATATATATAATCTACAGACAAGCAAGGTTTGTTCAAAAGCGGCTTTATACTTGATGCCCAGGAAAACTTGGGAGTAAATCCACAAACAAGATCCGGAGCCGGAGTCCCTAAGGATGGTGTAACTCTGACATCAAGCGTTTACACAGAAAGCTCCTGCGACCATGCGTTGCCAACTGCTATTGGTCTCTTTATACGACCACAGCAGCAGTGTGGAGAGGAAGGGTCTGCTTGCTTGCCCATCCTCTAGTACAGCCGACCAGGATAAGTAGTTAAAGAAAAATGGAACCTATGCAAAAGTCTTTCCCAGACGGGAGGATACCAAAAAACACAACGCCGCCTTATATTATATATTATATATATATATATATATATAATATATATATAATATAATATATCACGGATTNCCCCATTTGGGACGGTTTGATAATTTTTGTTTCGGTACGGTCATGAAAAAAGTTATGTCGGGGCCTGGTAGAACCAAAGGTGTGTGGCTACATAAACAGTAGCAATACCTAATTTGGGGGGAAAGTTATTGCTTTCCATGGTGTTAGGATACAAAAGACGTCTATACTTACGAAGTGCTGAAGCCTCCGTTGAAGCTTATTATAGTTTGAGTTTCAGTTATCACTATCGAATTTTGAGCATCCGACGGAAAGAATAAAATCATTCCGAAAACACAGAACCAGAAATAATGCATGCCGACCAAAAATCCATAAATTGGGATGAGAAATTCTTAAATCCACGAGCCATATTCAACCAGATTTGGTGCTATTGGATAATTTGTTTCCGATGCAATACAGAATTATTAATTTTAACCAAAAAGAAATCTTTGAACTCTTTTGTAAGTCAAGGAAAAAAGTTTTAGAATAGAAAAAAGTTTTGAAAACTTTTGCATATACGTATTGACGGCATATAAGAGCACCCCCTTTCAGCAGTCAGATTCCAGGACAAATTATTTTTTAGGTATTTAAGCATATATTGTAAGCAAAAAGTCTAGATGTGCAATTAACAAGTAACAGAAACATAGCTGTATAAAAGCAAATTTGGCAGGTTAAAGGCCAAGTAATAAGCATACACAAGACTCTCAATAGTAGGAATATAATAATAAATTAATTATAATATATAATAATAATAATAATAAATAATAATATACAGAAATCTCAAACTTCACCTACGATATATAGAACGCAGGGCAATTTTTTGAGCGAAAATTAATGGAAATGTGCGTCCTATACTCGTCAAATATACAGTAACTAATAAATTCGGCTTGTATTTCGTCCGTCATTCAGTCGCATGTTACGCTCCTTCACATACCCCCCACCGCCCACAGCCAAAGGTGTCCCAAATCGTGGTGTAAATGGTAAACAAGCTAGATCGCAGATCCGTTTCTAACTGAATAGAAAGTTCGATTCTCGCTGGATGTCTTATACTTGCAGCCTTGTCCACATCTGACCCGGGTTAGGTAAAATACCCTACACCCCCGCAGCTAAATGGGATATCTTCCCCCATTCCCATCAAATAAGTAAGATATCTTCTAGACCCCCCCCCGCAACCAAGTGGGGTATTCTCCCAACTTTCCCATTTCATCAAATTGGAATATTTCTTTTACACAGGTTGCTTCTTCAGATCAAACACATGTGTTCAGCTCAAATGGAATTGCCAACTGTTGCTAACTTCATTTAATCTTCACTAAAGTAAAACATAGTGTTAATAATTCATAAGTAGCTTATGATTTGTACGTACATGTATCAGAGAATATTTGAATAAAGTTCGTTAGATTCCAGAATGACGGGGTCGGTGAATCCATAGGTTATTGATAGTTTAGTAATAAACTATTTTTGACCCCTGGAAATCGCGGGCCATTACAGACGCGTGAGAATTAGTTTTAGATGCGAGAGAAAGATGTCTCTCAAGGTTCGCAACGTCACCACGCGGTCGAATGCTGGGCTGGGTTTGTTAATAAAGCTTTAGAATAGAAAACAACAAGTCTTGTTTGTTAATTTAAAACAAGAAATGACATCCAACCCGAAGAAATCAACACAGAAAAGCAACGCCCTGAATAAGCACACTATTCGATTAAAAAACACGGCAGTTAAGACCGGAGTCAGAAGTAGAAGCAACGTTAACAAGTTGAAGAGCATTATGCTCATCCCCTATCTATCCTATCTGTCTGTCTCTCTCGCCGATTATATACACTCGAAGTAAAGGGTAATATAATACAAATAGTAAAGCCATAAATTATTGGTATATTGGTTTACTAAATATTTTGAAATGAAACTCGAGGACCGATGACCTCTTAAGTTCTGAACAAGTTCCAAACAACGTGTGTCAACATGCCTGAAAAGGAAAGAAACAAAAGATCTCCGAAGATTCCTTCGTACCAAGATATACCGTTATCCATAAACAGAATATGCAACTATAGTATTGATCGGTAATTTTTCACCTTTAATTGTTAAAATTTTGCTAGCATAAAATTGTGCGTGCGCATTAATTGAAATTGAAAACTTAATTGTTTTAAGAACACATTTTATGTATTTTTGTTTTAAAGCATGCAAGTTGTACTTGTTTTCGAAACGATTCTAAGATTTGTATATTTCGCACGGACTAACTTTCAAAACGGCTACCGCTTTGTTTCAAACTGAAAGTCAGTTGGCTAAATTCCTAGCATAAATTATCTGAAATGAACTTAAATTATTAAAGAACACCATTTAATTGATATTTTTGTGTTAAAGCATGCAGTTGTATTGTTTTCGAAAAGTTTCTAAGATTTGTTTATTTCGCACGGAGATTTCAAATAGCTAACGGTTGTTCCAAAGTGAAAGTCAAAAGGGAGGTTACTCTAATTGCTTATTTGCTAGGAATTTTGACAACTAAAGGTTAAAATTACCTATTGATCTTGTAGTTTTGGTTGGATTAAATACTAACAAATTATATTTGTATTACTATTATATAAATTGTTATTGTTTTTTTTGGGCAAAGGCACAATAGGATTTATATGTTAATAAATGTTAAATAATCCTTTCATATCCTCTTGGCATTCCGTGGATTTCCCGGATCCTGCGAGTAAAGCAAGTATTTTCTTTATTGTTTATAGAATATGACTCCATATTCAAAAAAAGATTAAAAGACAAAAATTAGATAATTTAAACATTTAATAAATAAAAAAATATGAAATTGAATGAATGAATGAATTAAAGAATAAATTAAACAACATTAATTCACGTATTATGACGTAAGTAGTGACGTAGTTTCGTTTAAGACAAACATTGAGACGCGAATCTCCATTATTAATAGATTAGATAGCAATGCTGATGACTGTCACATTTTAACAGATGATAGCTATCTTAACCGCATAAATTACAACTCAAACATCCTGATTAATAATTAATTCAACTTGTGAAAAAATATACGAGATGAATAGATGATAAGTAGTTAGACATCTGTATGTCGTTGATTATAGAGAAATACGCTTGTACGACACTTATGCTACTCTTTGTGCTACTCGTTGTGTCTACATAACTATTACTCAAATAAAAGATAACTGGTGACTATGCAAACTGCAAGTTTTATTTCAAAGTACCGTCTCTTCAAATTTCCCCATGAAAGGATACCCACAGGTCATCAGAGATTTGTGCTGGGACTTCCTTCTCCAATTTTGATTTTGGAGCTAACTTCTCCCTGAAGGGTTTCTGTATATCCCCAGTTAGGATCAACAAATAAATTATAACTAGCAAGCCTGTATGAATAATCTAATTATTACAACGTTGATATGTTTACCTAAGAGCTATTGCCAAATCCATCAATATGATAAAAGTATAATAATCTCTCTCTCTTCTCTCTCTCTCTCTCTCTCTCTCTCTCTCTCTTCTCTCTCTCTCTCTTCTCTGTTTTTTTTCTTTCTTTCCTTCTTTTCATTTTCTCATTATGTAACAATTAGCATTATCGTTTCCGCGAAGCTCACCCCTCTTCTATCTTTATCTTCCTTACTCTATTTCCTCTCTTTCTTCCTTATTATATTTTTCTGTGTAGAATTCTTTTTTCTTCTCTTCTTTCTTTATAATAAAAACGGAATGATTCATTATTTAGCTAAGGTGACGATACTCATGAGAAATGATAATTTGGCGGATAGGCAACACTAGATAATCAGGATTTACGATTTTATATTTATTCTTGAATGGTCTCATTTTTAAACGGAGGGTGTTGGAAGATGATAACAGTCGTATAATTAAGGAAAACGAGTATTAATATACAAGGTGTGTCATAAAAGTATCGAGATCGAAGCTATATTTTCCAAGATAGAAATGAACAATGGATGGAACGTTAATTTTTTCAGAATACAAGGTGTGTCAAAAAGTACAAAAAAATATTGATACTTTTTTGACATACCTTTAGGGGCCAGGATAGCTCAGTCGGTAGAGCGTTCGGCTAGAAACCACAGGGTTCCTAGTTCGATACCGGTCCTCGCCAACTCAGCGTATGAGTAGCACAGGGATATGTGCGGTAAAGTAAGGAGCTGATGGTAGGTGTGGCGCTCCACCTCAGACGCCAAAATAATCTCCTTGGTCTAGCGCTATTGAAAAGGGGATAGACTCCCTCGCTGACTGGCTGATACCGACTTTAGGCCGCCCCGACGACTTTACTTTTTTTTACTTGTATAGATATGAAAATACAAAATAAAATATCGCAAGATTCTGCAGCATTTTCTCTTGAGCCAGAAATCATTTCAGTGTTTGGATCAACTGTAAAACCATTACCAGTCAATTCTACAATGATTCGTGAAGCTACATACAGCTTCTACGCTAAAAATTGTGATGCGGTTCTATTGAACTAAATGACACTGCCAAAATTCTTTCAGTGTCAAGCTTCATGGTCAGAAGTCTTTGAGAGGAACTTGACCGGAACTTCACAAAGACATTGATGCTGATAGCTTTTTAATTTAGTGTGTCCTGTGACGCATATATTTGCTTTGAATGAGTCCCCGGGGAAATTAATAGGTCTCAACTAAAGCCGTCTAACTCCTAACTTGTAACCTATCCTGTGTAACTCGTTTCTAAGTAACTATTGAAACGTATTCACAGTTAGCTTGAAATAGCTAGGGAATATAAAAGAAAAACACTGGGACGCATGGATACGATTTTGCTGCGTCCTTTTAGATTTTTTTTTACATCGGGGACGCAGGACATGTGCCTATCATCAACTCTGCAAATATTGAGCTTTGCAATCCAGTCAAGAACAATTAAATTAAATTCCGAATTATCTGCGAGATATGATACACCTGAAAATGTAGTATTTTGATAAGAAAAATTGCAAACTAACTAACCGGTTAAAAGAATCGTGTTACCAAATGTACATTATCCGCATGGTTGTATGCTGTGTGCTTCTATAAGTTATAGAACTGAATATGGCCCATTGATTATTAATAATATCATTATAATGGAGATGTGTGTTTTTCTGTCTGTAACCGAACTATATTCCTACTCAAGTCACAATTCTCTTAGTTATTTGACATCACATTCTCCATGATTTTATTTTATTTCAAACCTCAATTATTAATAAATTTGTCTTACATTATGTTAACTATGTCTACATACTGACAATATGCAATTATATTTTATATATACAACAAAATAGTGGTTTACTGTGTGAACAGGAAGGCTAATTGCATATTAATATTAAAAAATCGAATTTAATAAATATTGCTTAGTATTATTGATTTCTAACTGTTTGGTTTTATTTTAATGAATATGAGCAAACATTTCTTTCAATGAATCTTAAATGAAATCCATTAACAAGATAAAATAACTGTCCTTTTATTCTTTACTTCCTCTTTTAACTAAATACTTAAATTAGAAAAAATAACAATGAAAGACGAGAGTGATGGAAGAGTAAGTTTCAGTTGTTCCATTTTTTATTATACTCCTCTGTTCAAATCTTTTTATCTGTATTCTTATTTATTTCATTAGCCTTTCTAATTTAATAACAATATTTTATTACATTAAAAACTTAAATACTTGCACCCGGAGGGTGCATATATTTGCTAGTATTAATAATGGAGATTCGCTTCCGGTTTTTGTCTGTAAAAAAAATTACGTCACCTTACGTCACATTACCCAAAATCGTCATAACATAGAATAAATACACTCAAAATTTGAACATGCAACATTAGACAGTCCTCATTGGGGTTTTTTAAAACAATTTTTAATAAATACATGACTGGTATTATATATCTATATATAGTTTGATTTATTTTAATAAATATTTAAAGTTTACATTTCAAATTGTTTTATTCTTTAATCCTTTAATGTATTTGATTATTTTACTTCATTAGGGTACAAACTCGCTGACATTGAATTTTTTACTCCCACCCCTCAGGCAATATGTTTCAAAAATCTATTTTCACATCGCCCGGAGGGTGTTTTCTTTTATTTTGCACTAGTGATAATAATGATGATATATTTTTATTCACTTGATAGCTCTGTAAGATAATTGATTTCTCTGCTAATGAGGCTAAATAATCATTGGGAGTGAATATATAAAGTACTGATTAGTAATGATACGCGGATCATGATGGAGTAAAACTAGTAATAAAATAATTGTAATAATGAAAAGTGTATCAATATAGATTGTTATGACAAAAAGCAATAATAATAAGATGAAATAAAACTAATAATAAAATAGTAGTAATAATGAAGAGTATATCAACCCAGAGAGTTTTGACAAAAAGCAACAATAATAAGAGGGAGTAAAACTAGTAATGAAAATAATTGTAATAATGAAGAGTTTATCAAAGATGAGGACACTCGTGGTTTTTGCAGTTATTTCCAGGCTGGCTGTGATATTAAATTTATATCTGACGCCGTGTCAAACTGAAAATGAACTGGTTTATTATTCATTGAAAGAGCAATGTATTTCTCTATTGGGTTCAGATGTTGTATACCCCTTCATATCGTTGGGTTATTAATCGAAAGAGGAGACTCGGTGACAGACAGACAGACAAACAGACAGAGAAAGAGACAGAGAGTTGACACTTAATTGTTCTTCAACCCTTTTCTACTGCTTCTGCTAAGTTCTTGTCTGGCTGTTTTCTCTCCTACTTCTTTGGCTGTCATCTTGTCTAGTCTCGTTTAAGGGCTTCTTTTAAGGGCTAGTTTTTAGTCATGCAATTTATCAAATCAAAAGACTTATTTTCTTATTAAGATTTATTTTTCTTGCCCATGTTCTTCCGCGCGGTGAAATTCAACCTCAGTAGAGCACGTCTACTCTGCTTCAATCCTCAGGTTGAAACGAAAATTGTAACTAACTAAATCTAATCATGCGTTTCTCGTGACATGTTCTCTAGGGGTCAGAGAGCTATAACCGTTACTGGTATTTTTCCACTCTCTGATTTGAAAGCCCCTTATTCAGCTACAGGGTTTGTCAACAATTTATGCTACCACATAAATTATGTAACACACAGTCCACTTTGAATGTACAGTTTACGGTCAAGACAAGTTGAAACCACCGGTTCCCGCTAGGTTTCCGAAGTTAAGTATCGATGAGCCTGTTCAATACTTAGATGGGTGACCATTTAAGCAACAAGCAGTTACTAAGTAAACCGAATATCAAAATGATTTGATTCGGCATTAAATGACCCGAAAAGGGTTTATATGCCGTAAAACAACCAACAAACTAAAACTTTGAATGTTGAGAACACATAGTTTGTTTGATTCGTTTTTTCTGTTTCGTTTTTTTCTGTTTCGTTTTTTCACGAATTTCTTCCGAACAGTCCTTTCACCTTCTTTTTTTTTTCTTTTTTAAAATTCGAATTGCCAAATTCTTCTTTATGTGGCAAACACTGCACTTTTTAACTCTTTGTCTACTTTAAACCATTTATTGCGACTCTCCCACCACTGCGATCCTACCGTAGGCCACTGGCAGCGGCCCTCGCACAAGTCACTTGTTTATAATAAAGAATCACTACGGGGACACCCGCGCCATCTTTTGCTTTGTCTGAGAACCAATAGATAGTAAACTTTAAAATATCTTGTCATACTGGTAAAAATAATTGGAACAACCGTGGAGGGAGTTTGGTAGGCAAAGGGTTAAACGGCCAAAAACGTTCCCATTCGCCGCAATAACAACAAATTTTGTCTTTACTTTTTATGCGTGTATTTACCCAACTCCTACATCACAAGCAGGATGTGACACAAGGTCAATTTTTTTAAGTGGAGTACAGCTGGTTTGAATTCAGAGTTTTCCTTCTTCTGTACTAGTTGCCTTATCAAAGCTATGGAACCCAGTGTGACCTACTATTTAACAATAACTAGGGAGGGGGACAACAAATGTTTTTCCCAAAGGTATTAGCGTGAAGAGAAACATAAACAACCTTGTACATTATTTGCCAATTCCATTTCCTACAATGATAATGCCTCCTCCTATGTATTCATCAAATAGATATGAGATAATCTTTAAAATAGTTTTGAAGCAAATTTGCTTTTAGAATATGTTGTAACTATGAAGTGTTGATTTGAAGAAAAAAAGATTGAAATTAATTAATACATTGGCTCTTCAAACATTTGATAAGAATAGTTAATTGAAGATATACAATTGTTAGCAGATAATTGTTATTGACATTATTAAATAGGAATAGTTACTTGAAACCATATATATATATATATATATATATATATATATATATATATAGTAGAGAGAGAGAGAGAGAGAGAGAGAGAGAGAGAGACCTTTTAATAATAATAACAAAATCACCAAGATTATAATACTCCCCCACGCGTATTCACTTCATATTAGTTTCAATTAAAATAAATAAAATAATAAATTTGAATAAATAAACTTAAACATTTTTTAACAAAACCACATTTATTCACCATGCATTGTTCTTTAATTTTTATTATTAATTTACTTTAGACCTTAATTATAATAACAAAATTACCGAGATTATAATACACCCCAGTGCGTGTAACCATACTTACTTCATAATAACTCCAATTAAAATAAAACAAATAAATAGATTTGAACAAATTTTAATGAAGCCAAATTTAAGCATTATGACCCATACAGTTGTTGGACAGTAGTAATCTAGTAAAAACATTAACACAAAATGATTCACCTCCATCGGTTACATTTTGAACCTTACGAAAAATCAACTTCCGCTGTGAGAACATTCGAATTTGAAACCAGCGTTCCTCACAACGAACGCAATGAACACACACGTGTAATCGACTGCAATTAATCGGTGTCTCGATTAATTCAGTGGATTTAACCCTGAAGATCCTTATGGTGAAACTCGAGTAGGTTATCACTTGTACCTATATTGTAATATATATATATATATATATATATATTATATATTAAATTTTTACTTGAAGCACTTACAACGCATGTATCGCATAAATATACTTTTTCTTATAGAAAATGAACTTGACAAGTGTAATCCCAGTAAAGGATGGCTCGATGTGTAGAATACCGTACAGACTGTTTCGACTTTATTAAGTCTCATCAGCGGTATATACTAACGATTTCCCTCCGACAGAAATCGAAACCGGGACTTCAGCAGACACAGTGAAACACTAGTTTTTATCGCCTCGGCCACAGTACACAGCTGACCATCCTAGCGAAATTAAGCTTTCAAGCGATACTACACGCCTCTACCATAATAGGTAAGGGGGCGTTATTGAGAGAATAATAACATATGCTTGAATGTTACTAGATAGTATATAATAATGGACAGTCTGGTTTTTGCTCTAACATGATGTCTCTTTTAATTCTTAATAACTTGGTTTATTCAGGGCTCATAAACTGTAATGTGATGCCTTTGTCCTGTTCCTATTTGGAAAGTAGTCGGGTGAGAATATCACTATATGTGAGGCCTGATTTTGTTTGGTTTGTTTTACGGCATATCAACCTCGGTACGTCATTTAACCGATAAAGTTTTGAAATTAATTAATTCTTAATGGATACTCAGTTTTTTTATAAACACATTTTTCTATTTAACACATAGACGGGACCCTAATGAGTACTATCACTCCGGGTCAAACACGGACCAGGGAGCAATGGTAATGAAAGAGTGTTCCACATTCCTCAGACCTCCTGAACTGGAACCTCAGAATCAGATAGAGTTTAACGTCATTCCCAGGAGACGAAGACACCCAGCCACCGCTTTCTGGCACACAGGCTTGGGGCCTTACCATAAGGGCAATATGATTGGGGCAATCATATAGGTGCTAGGGCTTGACGTGACCACTATGTGATGCTGACTTCAAGTCATGCAATGTAAATCAAACATTTAAACTATTCTTCTGTGAAGGAATTTAGATTTAATTTTTCGTATTCATGACAACCCTGAGCGTGTCCTTTATTTAATCCTGTGTTAAGTATGCTATGTAATTATCGCACTTTGTCAGGATTGAACCTTAAACCTAGAGATGATTGTCACTTAGAACTGTGTTAACTCAACTCTCATATCCGTTGCGCCATGTATTCATCTTTACAAATTAATCAAATTTAGGCATTGAATAACCCATGAGGAGTTGGTATGCCGTTAACAAATAAGCCATACAAATTGTAATGTACTCAATAGGATATATATATATATATATATATATATAAGACATATACACAAACACACAACTAAACTAAACCTAACCTAACACACACATGCACACATACATATACACACACAACAACGACAAAAACTTTACTAACATCGGATGAACTATAGCTATTAAAAGAGTAATGAAAGCTCAGTTAATAAATTTATTACCAAACCGTGACCTGCCTGCGACTTACGCGCAAAGATTGTGGAACGTTACATCATCATTTTTTCTCAATTTTTGCGCGCAGGTCACATGCAGGTCACGCGCAAATCGCACGCAAATATTGAAAATAATAATGTAGCATTCAAGCGTTATTAAACAACCATAACAGAAAAATTACAGAAACACGCACAATCTATGTATATATATATATGTGTGTATATGTGTATATATATATATGTATATCAATATATGTATTGATCAAAGCCTGAAGAAGATACCAGAATATCTGAAACACGTGTTGCGTATGTGAAATAAAAGAATAAAAACATTTTTTCTGAGAACAATACATTTTGCGGACCTTCTTCTTTTTTATAAATATTACATTTTCTCCGTTGGAACCAGAACAACATTTTATATATATATATATATATATATATATATATATATGTGTGTGTGTGTGTGTGTGTGTGTGTGTGTGTGTGTGTGTGTGTTTTATTTGACTTAGTAGACATGTCCGTCGGTTATACTGTTGAGAAGCAATTCCTGTGATGAAATTTTTTTTAGCAGGAACTAGACTCTTCAGAATTGCTATAAAAAGTGTAGAATTTCAAGAGAATCGCGTTGAAATTTGGAATTATTCTCCAAATTCCTGGATGTCTGTGAACCTGGGACATTTTCCGTCAATTTCGCATATCTCCGTAGAAACACATATGCAACACTTATAATTAAACATTAAAGCCAGAAAACACTGAATGTGTGAAGTAGAATTATATATATATATATATATATATATATATATATATATATATATATATATATATATTAATTATTATCATTATTATTATTATTTTTATAACGGGAAGTGTGGTGTTTGCATAATGGTTAACAGTCCAGAAAATTGGATCGGCGAACCTGGTTCAAATTTCAGGTCATTGTAGTTTGTGTTCGCTCTGCACTGATGCCCCTTGAAAGGCATGAACCCACCTCTACTAACAGGTCAGGTCAGAGGTTATTGTTGATATCGTGTAACCTAGTACAAACTGTCAGATGTTTCTTGGAGAGAAAATACGTACCGTTAAGTTATTTCCACCATTTCTTTAAATACCCATGATTAACAAACTATTGTACACCGACTTCCGGAAAGAAGGGCATTTCTTTTTTTTTTTTTTTTTTTTGTCAGTTTTGTATTCCGTATATATACGCTTATAAACATAGGATATATAAGAGAGAGAGAAAGAGAGAGAGAGAGAGAGAGAGAGAGAGAGAGAGAGATTAGGGAGAGGAGAAGGCTTAATTTATAACTTCTATGGTTACTCTGCCTGACGCTGATTCGTTGCGCTTAACTGGTTCCTGCTATCTTCTCTGGTCGCCATTGTCTGACTAGTTGACTTCTGGGCTGAGCTGGCATTGTTTGTATTTACATTTAATAAATAACAAGACTTTATTTTTCTTGATCAAGTTTTTATTAGCCCATGATTTAATTCCCCGAGGGAGTCCGACCTCAGAGCACGTCTAAGCTCTCGTCGATTCTGACTAACTAGAAACTTATTCTCACGTTTCTGTATCGGAAGTCTGTTGTGATCGTCTAAAACGTCAATCATAACCCCCAATGGTTGTGGAAAATTACCCAGCTCTGCTTTTAATTTTAACGAACTTTATTTAAATTCTAACTTACAGGTACGTTCACAATCTATGACTTCTCATAAATTGTAACATCAGATTCTCGGGTTCTCGCACGAGCAGGATGTGACACAGTTCCATTTATTTTGCGGAGTTTAACAGGTTAGTTATATAAATTATATAAAGCAATTATATGGTTTCAGGTGACAAATAATAAAAATCCTTTCTCATCATCATTTACTATATTCTGCCGCTGTAGTAGTTTGGAAAATCCTACAGTAGTGTTCAGTCCTTCATCATTTGAAGCCACTCTGTCCTTTCCCTCTGTCGATTGCCAGGGATCCCAAATGATATAAACAATAACCACCTTATTGGGTTGGTTGGCTCATTGTTTTTTTTTAACGGCATATCAGCCTTATGGGTCATTTAATGCCAAATCAAATCATTTTGATAAGCAAAGGACTCAAATTGCTTACAGTACCTGCTATTACTTAAGTGCTCACCCATTTAAGTATTGAGCATTTGTATCATCTGGATTATCCAGACTATTGTCCTCATCTTTATTGTTATCTGTACAACCTTTCGTCCGATGTGCCCTCCGGCCTTCTTCAGGTATTTCTTGTCGGACTCATATTAAATAAATGTTTTATTTTTCTTGCACCCGTTATTTTACAATACTGAATATATTTTCTTTATTTGTTAAACAATAAAGAATAAAGAAAATATATTTAGTATTGTAAAATAACGGGTGCAAGAAAAATAAAACATTTATTGCAAAAACACGGACATAAAATGAGGGTTCAGTTTATTTTATGGTAGGAATTTACGAGGAACAAGTTAATGATTACCGAAATATATTTACAGTATACATTTAATAGTTCGAGTTAGAACTCTAGTCGCGCTATTACGTTCACTTTCGGACTAATACCCTTGGGAAATGTATGAAACCCCCCATCCTGTATATATGTGCTAAATAGTATCCCTACTGTTCTTCTACTATCATGGGTTTGACATTAAATAACCCATGAAGGTTAATATGTCATTAAAACAAAGAAACCAAACCAAACCTATTCAATTAGTAATACTTGTAATCTTGAATTTTGAAGGTCTCCCTTAATAAGGATTAAAGTGGTCGATAATAATGGATAACGTAGTGTGTATTGGAAATATCTGCTAGATTTTTAGCGTTCCCATGCTCTAATGTTACAATTCATGAGTGTTCGTGAATTTTGAGCAGACCCTGTAAGTTCGTTATAATTAAAAGCGGAGGCGGGTAGTTTTCCATAACCGTTGGGATTTGACCCCAATTGACCCCGGTACAGAAACGTGGGAATAGTTAGAATTTAGACACGACCCTAACTTGGAAGGGGAAAAGACGTGCTAGTCTTCTCTCCGGGGTCCAAATCTCAATCCCCACAGTGGAATGGATGGTATCATGGGCGAATAATGTTTGCCTCTCTTCAGCCCCATGAAAGAGGGCTTGAGAGGCAAACATTGAAAAGGATTAGCGTTATCGCTCCTGTCTCTGGTACCGTGTGTAACACTTTAGACGACCTCTATTTGTGAATTTTTTTTTATATCAGCATTAACTGGCGGTCTGTCACTGGAGGCTGAGTGACACCAAGTCTCCTTAAGTCGCCAAGACCCTTCTGAGTAGTCTTAGTAATGCTGTTGTTTGTATGGTCTCGATTCTTCTTCAAATTTCAAATTCATCCAGACTTTTTTTCAAATGTTTTGGGTGAGTTCCAAGGGCACTAATTATCGATATAGAAAGAAACTTTGACAAACAGACGTTTATAAGTTTATAAGACGTTTATTGTTTTTCTCAGTGTGTTGCGGCTTCTGTTTGTTCCTCAAATATTAAAAACGCACAACTTAAGTGCCACGTAACCGTTGGTGTTCCCTTTTAAACTGTTTCTTGGAGTTTAAGTTACTTATTTACTTACTCTCACAAACACACATGCACACGCACACACGTACACACGCAAACACACACACGTACACACACACACACAAATATATAAATATATATATATATATATATATATATATATATATATATATGAGGAAAAACAGATTGGGTAAAATCCAACAGAATGTACTTAAAAGTTGAGGAATAAAAGCGGATAAAACACAAACAACTTCATTTAATTGATGTTTCGCCCGAAGTTGTTTTTATGCGCTTTTATTCTTCTGCTTTTGATTACATACAAGGTGTGTCAAAAAAGTATCACGATTTTATTTTTGTAATTTTTAACACATCTTGTATTCTGAAAAAAAAAACGTTCCATTCATTAATATATTTTTTCAGAATACAAGGTGTACAAGAAAAAAGTACCAAGTTTAAAACTGTATTTATGAATGGAACGTTATTTTCTTTTTCAGAATACAAGATGTGTAAAAAAGTTTTTTAAAAAATCAGTACTTTTTTGATACAACATATATATATGAATATATATATATATATATATGTGTGTGTGTGTGTGTGTGTGTGTATAGAGATGTGTGTGTCTGTCTGTCTGTGTACGAGGATCTCTGGTCGTTGCATATCTGTGATTATAATCTTATATTTGTGTGTTCAAACATTTGGTTATATTGTCACTTATACTGTAAATTACGCAGACTACACATCTTTACAGGGGTAAGTACCCCCTGCCCCAATGGGGCTACCTATTGATCCGTGATGCTTAAGGCGAAATTCAGGTAGATGTCCAGGAACACCGACAGTAGGTAGGATTAATGGGTTAGAAGGGGCTACTTAGCTTGGTTGGCAACCCATCTAAGACAAGGAAAAGCCCGATGCAAAACCTCCGCTGCCTAGCGGTTTTACCTCATCCCAAAGAAAGGCTCGTGAAGTAAACCCCGAAAACAAATCAGGAGCCGAAGCCCCTAAGGTGGTGTGGTGCTGAGATCTCCTGGCACACTAGCGCTGCCAAACTGCATTGGTTCTTTACCTTTCCTTGGGATCACAGCGACAGTGTGGTAAGAGAGGATCTGCTGCTTGGGCAACAGCTCATCCTCCCAGGCTACTTAGTTCCGAGAAAGAAAGAAAAAAGAAAAACATTCAGACACTACTCCATCGTTTCTCGTAGATGGAAGGAAGCCAACAAGATATCCGGGGAATTAATTTTGAATTCAAAGAGATAAAAGTCCAAAATTATATGTCATCAGATTTTATTGTTACAAATGCTTTTTTTTTGTTGTTGTTTTTTGTTAATATTTATCAATGTGGAGAAAAGAAGACAATCACGGGAGGTTGTAGTGGATGGATGTTTATTATAAGGAGTGATGTCGACGTTATAACGTTTCGGTCTATCAGACCTTCTTCATGACATTTTATTGAAGGATTCAGTTCTGTTACTGATGAGTGTCCGGCGGTCATGATTGGGAGGGAGTGGTCAGCTACTGAATGATCTGCTGTAAAAGTTTAGGATAATAGTAGGATTTTTTTTTTGTATGACTTGCAAATATGAAACAATAAGAGAACTGAATCATTCAATACAAGAACTCAGTCCGTGTCCTGAAGAGGATCTGATAAACCGAAACGTTATAAGGTCGACATCACTCCCTATAATAAACATCCATCCAGTACAACATCCCGTGTTTGTCTACTTTTCCCCACATACTGTCGGATTAATGTCCTCTTTTTACTCTCATATTCATCAGTTTTTATGCGAGCAAAAAAAAAAAAAGATGCAGGTTGATTTGAATCAGATTAGATATATCCTAAGCTATGACTCGCACAAAGATGTGTGTGAGTGTATATTTGCATGTGTGTATGCGTACATGCGTGTATATATATGCGAGAGAGAGAAAGTGTATGTGGGAACAGAGAGAGAAAAAGGTGATGAATGTAAATAGTGAGGAGTATTGGAAGAACATAAGAAAACTATAGCAGTGCCTACACACACACGCACGCGCATAAACACAGTTGATATAGGTAATATATATATATATATATATATATATATATATATATATATATATATATGGGAGAATATGTGCTTAATTGAAGTCGAACCTAATTTTTTTGAAAGTTAATTAATTAATAATTAATTAATTAGGCGGGTAACTTTTTTAAAAATTAGGTCGACTTCAATTAAGCACATATTCTCCCAAATATTGTCGGCTGAATATAGCCATATCACAAGCATCGTCTGTTCGTTTACTTCTCATATATATATATATATATATATATATATATATATGATAGCTCTACACCATCCTATCTTCATATATATATATATATATATATATATATATATATATATATATATATATACAAATACCTATATACTACTCCAGTTTCATGAGTGATCAATCGTCAGGTACAGTATATACACTGTACCATATATATATATATAGAGAGAGAGAGAGAGAGAGATAAGAGTTATATATATATATATATATATATATATATATATAGAGAGAGAGAGAGAGAAAGATAGAGATTATTGTGTTTGTGCCTGTCTGTGTCTGTGTGTATCCGTGTCTTTATATGCGCACGTGTAACTGTGTGCATCGGTGCGTGCGTCTATGTCTATATAGTACGTGCGTGTATCCGTGTGTCTGTGTGTCTGTGTGCGTGCGCACGAGTGAGTGAGTGAGGAGTGAGTGAATAAGGGACAGAGAGAGAGCGTGGGAGGAGAGTTACTTGTTTTTATGTTTACTTTTAAGTAAGATAGATAGATGATAGATATATAGATAGAAGAGACTGAGATAGATAGATAGATAATATTAAAAAAATAGGATTACTGATTCATGCATCGTTGAAAATATATAGACTATGTTACATCCTATAAAAGTGTTGATTGGTATCAACCCGGATGTAGTGGGGGGAGCATTCTTGTCTTTCGTCACATCCTCAGAGACTGGAGTGTTTTCGGGTAATGGCTAACTTCTCTCTAAGCGTGTAACTATTGATATGACATGGGAGAACAGGGAAATAATTTTCTAATCCGTCTACGTTTCTTTCATTCAACCAATCACTAAGGATTGTCATAATGGAAAAAAAGAGTTGGTTTCATGCCTTTCCCAAGTTCATAAATTTTACAAATTTTTTTAAACATGATTGTATGGTTAATGTAAATGTTAAAAATAGACTAATGTTTAAAAAATACTGCAGACTTATCAATTGTGTCCAAATTCGGACACAATTGGTAAGTCTGCAGTATTTTTAAACATTAGTCAATTTTAACACGGACATGCACCATTCATTCATGCTTTAAAAAAAAAAGTATTTTATTATTTTTTATAACAAAAATATGCATACACACCGTTACAACAACAGTTGGTAGAGTGTTCGGCTAGAAATCACAATGTTCTTGGTTCAATACCGGCCCTCGCCAACTAGGCGTATAAGTAGCACATGGATATGTGTAGTAAAGTGAGGAGCTGATGGTAGGACTGGCGCTCCGGCTCAGACGGCCAAACAATCTCCTTGGTCTAGCAATAGTAAAAAGGAGATAGACTCCCTTGCTGATTGGCTGATACCGACATTAGGTCGGCCCGACAAATTTTGGTTCTTATTTTTTTAATGTATATATGATAAAAGCAATTATAAAACTGGTGCAAAAGAGAAAAAGGTGAGGAATGTAAATAGTGAGGAGTACTGGAAGAACAATCTATATAGCAGTGCCTATATAAATATTTGACGGTTGGTAGGTATAAATATATATATATATATATATATATATATATATATATATATATACCCATGTACTACTCCAGTTTCATGAGTGATCCCTCGTCAGGTACAGTATATCCACTGTACTATATATATATATATATGTAAACAAGGTTTGTTTAGAATGGCTTTTTGCCGATAATTTTTGGGAGAATAAGTGCTTAATTGGAGT
>CM042143.1:63958203-63975703 GCA_023376005.1 Doryteuthis pealeii | reverse complement strand
ATATATATATATATATATATACTAGTGTACTGGTTCACTAAAGGACTACGCCAAAAGATATAGTAGAAAGTAAGATTTAGGTTAAATGATCTTTATTCCCCCCCCCAAAAAAAAATAATTAATGCTCGACTGGCATCTCATACACACACGCACAATCACACACACATACACGCACTCACACACACACATACATATACATATATATATATATGTGTGTGTGTGTGTGTGTGTCTGTGTGTCTGTGTCTATATATAAAATATATTTAAACGTGACAATAATTACTTCCTTATTTCCCCCATATTGCTACCTTGACTTTCAGGAAACTCGAATAGTAAGAAAACGTTGTTAGTTTTTATGTTAGATATCTATTGTATATTGCTTTAATTATTAAGTATTCAGCACAGTTTCCACGGTTCATTCTATTAACATTGTTTTAAAACCTCATAAGTTACTATTTTTGTTACCAATTTTTGTAATCGATCACCAATGCGAACACAGACTTTGTGGATCAGGTTCCTTGTTCATATACAACTGACAATTATCCATTGGTATCCTTTTTATGTTTTACCTTGACTCGGGCACCGACCGACTGTAGCAAATATTTTATAATAGATGCTAATTAACTTTTTGCCTACCAAATGTCCCTCATACCTGTAATAAATGTTTTTGGTATTTTTTATCTGTATGATGAGGTATTTAAAAATTCACTATCTATTCATCTCAGAACTCATTCTATACAAATAAAGTCCTATTATTGTTGTAATCTGAGTTCTTCTGCTCAATTATAATGAACCCTCAGTTTTTGTGAAGTGGTTCACAGTAGTATCACAGTGGTGAGGGAGGCGCTGTGAGCGGTTTCAATTAGGCAAATATTAAAATTTATTATGTTCAAATAATGTTTACATGGTAATTATTTTAAAAATAAATTTGATTTTATATATTAAAAAAATCAGTGTTTTATGGCCATTTAATTAAGATGGTACATCACCTCATTAAATGGTGAGCCTCTGAAATAACTTGATGGACTGTGACATCTTAATAATGAGTTCAAACTCCAGTCGCGCTATTACATTCACTTTCGGATAATATCCTTGGGAAAGGTATGAACCCCTATCCCCCATGTCACAGGATTTTATGGACACCCCGTCCCGTAAATTCGGTAGAGCTCTCTAAGGGGGATTTAAATTAACTTTCACTACCAAGCATATAAGCAATGATCGTTTGCTAGCAAACTAGATCTCTCTGTGATCGTAGAAATGTAAACTAACTTATGTATTTAATAGTTTAAATATCAGCCCTATTACAGCAGCTGTCAAAGTGGCCGAGAGGTTATGAAATCAGGATGGCAACTAGTCAGTCGGAGTTTGCTTCTAGACAGGATAGTTGTTGTGTCTAGCCACATGAAGGAGGCATGAAACGACGAAACACGTGTCTCTGGATGACTTATTAATATATATATATATATATACACACACACATATATATATATATATATATATATATATATATATGTATATGTATGTATATGTGCGCGTGGGCGTGTGTGTGTGTGTATACACACACATACATACCTCTATAAAGTCGATGAAAATAAATATAAGCAAATCATATTTAAAGAGGTTATTAAACATTATGAAAAGGCATCTCTTAATTTAGAAATCTCCTAATTTAGAATTGAAATAAATAGAGAAGCTAGTGCATTGGCTACTACGTTAGAAATAGAGGATAGGGTAGAAAATATAACATAAAAGATAGTTTCATCACCATAAAGGACCATAAGAGGGATTTCAGAGGGAACCTTGAATGTAGATTAATTAACCCAGCTAAATGGGGAGAATTAGTAAGGTAATCTTAGAGGATATCTGTTCTACGCTTAGAGTAGCGTTGAACATTAACCAATGGCTTAGCACATATGATTGTATTAAATGTTTTAGAGAATATGACAATAATAACAAATACTCCTTTATGAAATATGACATTAAAGAATTTTATCCTTCCATAACTGAAGAAACAGTTGACAAAGTGTTAGGGTTGCTAGAGAATACATATCGATACCGGAGGATAATGTCAGGATTATTAAACATTGTCGTAAAATGTTACTGTATTATGATAATAGTTTATGGATTAAAAAGGGGGCTAGAGGTAGCTTTGACACGTCCATGGGGGCTTATGATGCGGCTCAGGTCTCTGAATTAGTTGGGTGCTTACTTTTATATAACCTTAATGATATAATTTACCCCTGTAATCACGAACTTTATCGTGATGATGGGTTGATATTTGTGAATAATAGTACCCCTAGAAAGAATGATATACTTACAAAAAGTTACTTTGGTTATTCAATAAGTTTGGATTTGTATAAAAATAACGGTGCCCCATGGAAAATTACCAGTGACGGTTATAAGCTTTGACCCCTTAAAATTGGACGCGTGAGATTAAGTTAGTTTTAGTTAGCAGATTCGACCCAGCTTTCAGGGAGAGCAGACGCAATTGTCGGCTCTCCCGGAGTCAGTCTCCCGGCGGAATCATGGGCCAATGAATAAAACTTAATCAAGTATAACCAAGTCTTGTTGTTGTAATAATTAAGCACTAAAGACAATGTTAAACCTAGCCCAACAAGAAGAATTAACAAAGAAGAAACCAACCCTTAACAGCAGATAGAAGTCAACCAGATATCATGGCGGCCGAAGTAGAGTCAATGGGCAGCCTGGACGAATAATCAGCTAGCAGAGTAATAAAGTAAGAACAATGATCTCTCTACCGTCTCTAAACTGTTTCTGTGTCTCTGTATCTGTGTCTTGTCTGTCTGGCTGTCTGTCTGTCTGTCTCATGTATGTGCTCGATGAGGAACGAGTATATAACACTTAAATATCACAGTAAATATGTATAATGGAACAGTAGAAAAGTAACAAGCAGTCATGTTATGTTAATATAGGGTCAAATCACCTGGAACAATTATTTAAGAATATACCGAATGGTATTAGGTTCAACCTATCGACGAATTCTTCTAATATTGATATCTTCGAACAAATTAAACAGGATTACGAAGTAGGTATAAAGCCAAGATTATTTATAAAACTGTTAACGAAGCATCCAGAACAGGCAGTAGGTTGTAAATAGACATTAAAACATTACAAGAAAATAGTAAAAAAAAAAGGATAATGTGACTCCTGGATGCAACTGTAGACGAAGTGTCCTCTCAAAGGAAAATGCCAGTATAAATGCATATCCTACAAGGTTGAGGTGTACTATGGTGAACCTAAGAATTGTAGGGGTAAAAATGTTTACTTATTTGTGTTGAACAAAGGGTTTTCAAAAAAAGATATAACCATAGAAATAGTTTCGCACGCGAGAAATATAGATATAGTATTACCTTATCTAATTACGCGTGGGAGATTAAGAAGAAAAATGTATTGACCTCATTTTTAAATGGAATTTAGTTAAGAAATGCCGGAAATATAAGGCTTGCGATAGGTATTGTAACTTATGCATGAGAGAAAAACTCGCAATAACTAGTTATTTTAGTATCAACGAACTGCTTAACTAAATATCGAAGGTTTTAAATAGTTACGTACATAGAACAAATCTAGCTCCTTAGTAAGTAAAACGCTATTCTGTCGTTAATTTACTGCTGCCCGCCTATGTACCGGCACAGTTCGTGTCCTGCTCTGAATTATGCATAAGTTTTGGCACCACCTGGGTTTGGAAACCCCACTCGGTTTAGAAGAATGGAATACCGCCCGATTAAAAGCATGTGCTCTTTCCTACTTTTCACAGTATGAAGAGATAACGGTAGCAAGGGAAATAACTCCCCAGTCCTAACGGTTTTAGAAGTAAGGTTAATATGGCGTTTTGGATTATGTGCTAGCAACAAAAACTAGGTCCGTTTCCCCATTCATTTATTGCTTTCCTCGTGATAGTATACGGGACGTTGCGGTTTGCTAAAATATGGGCAAACTCCGTCTCCCGAATTAAAGACTGAGGGACAAATCTCTACAATAAGGAGCAGGGATACGAGCTGTCGTTGGCATGCTGGGTTTTCATTGGGTGGGGATAGAATATATGATTGTGAGAAATAAAATAGGTTGGGGATTTAGGAAAATAGGAAAAAGATAGGAATAGAAAATGAAATAAACAAAATATATAAAAAGTTTATTTGTCTTTTTTTTTTTTTTTTTTTGTTATGTTAATTTTGGACTACGGTGGGACTAGTTTTTGTAATAAAAGTACGGTTGTTCCAAGTCTTTATAGTCGGATTCTTGCCCTGATGAGCTAGTAAGCGGAAATATTAGTTGGTATATCGACTCATTAGGATTAACATTACTATTTGCTCTACTTAGGTATCGAGCACTCTTTACGTTTTAGCTTTAGACTATCCTAGCGGCTTATGTGTATACTATTTTTTCCTCTTTTGGCCAATTATAATAGTGTTAATCGATTATTTTCGGTTGTTGCGACTCTCTTGGTCTTTTTTTTTCAGGCAAAGTTTTATAATATATTTTTACTAACAAATTATTTGCGTTTTTTTTTTTTCGTTTTACCGCAAAGTTTTACTAATAGGTTTAGTGTATATATATATATATATATATATATATATATATATATATATATATATATATATATATATACATATATATATATAATGAATAAAAGTGATAAAGCAAACAGGAATAATTATTTTATGTTATTCATTTTTTAATTATTCTTAACTAATTTCGAATTTCTGTCCTCGTCAGTAGAAAAAGGTTTTGTGGAAAAAAAGTTTTTTATAAAGTTTAAATATACATTTGGTTGATACATAATTATAGCGGCTTTTTTTTTTTTTTTTTCAACCAAATTTATAAATCGGTAAAAATTCGGTCACGTTCGACTTTGTTGTTATCGGAGTGTTCGTTGGAGACACACCCAAAGAATTTCTATACTTTTCCGAGCTTTTTGAGACGAAAAAAAAAATGGTCGAATGGTCCATATGGAAGTTCTACGGCCAACATTCTTGTTGTCAAGCTTTCGTCCACTTCTACAGCTGCCATAAGTGCCTGGTCATTGAAATTTGATGGGCGACCTCTTCTTTCTTCATTTGCGAGGTTTGTATCGCGGGATTTAAACCCCTGAATCATCTTTCAATTTTGTTGATTGTTCCTTCAACAAATACTTAATTGAGATCGCTAAATGACTGTGCCTCATTCCAATCTTTCTCGAAGTGGTAGAGCATAATATGACGTCATACCCAAGACTAAAACCCTCAGTCACCGCCTTATATGAGAAAAAGGGTTGGGGGTTTGTCATAAGGGCAATAAAGGTTGGGACAACCATATAGTTGCTAGATCTTGACATGACCAGCTGATTGGTCGGAGAGGGTCCATTCCGATCTCCCGTCTAGCTTAAGTAAAGACCAAAGTGTAGTGTTGCATGTCATGTATTCCTTTGCCACCAGGATTCCGTCCTTAAACATCAGGGGTCGCCACTCACAGTCAATAGGTAACTCCATTGGAGGGATTTTCTCCTCTGCAGAGGTGCAGTTGGTGTATTGTTTGTATTATATAGGAAGACTTGGTATCGTATTAAGAAAAAAAAAAAACTCTAAAGAAACAATTAAAAACAATTACTGAAACAATTACTTGAAAGTATTAAATAGAAATAATTACTTGAAATCATATAAAGTCGTCGGGGTGGCCTAGTCGGTATCAGCCAGACAGCGAAGGAGTCTATCCCCTTTTCACTAGCGCTAGAACAAGGAGATTGCTTGGGCGTCTGAGACGGAGCGCTACACCAACCATCAGCTCCTCACTTTACCGCACATATCCATGTGCTACTCATTCGCTGAGTTAGCGAGGGCCGGAATCGAACCAGGAACCTCGAGATTCCCAGATATAATTATTAGTAATAACTAAGAATATTTAGACTATACAACTGTGAGCAACTTATTTGTGATAGATAAGAGTACTTGATGTCGTACAACTGTGTGGAAAAATAGATCTTAGGAAAGAACTACATAAAGAAATATACATATGAATGTATAATGAACGCGTTTCCTTAACCTCTAGGTATAAAATAACCTCTCACGCGTTGACAGTAAAATAAAATCTACCGAAAATCACATATACACACAAGCCTATAGTCTGAGTTCGACCCTACCCAAGGATAGTTGTTGTGTCTAGCCACACTGAAGAGGCGTGAAACGCCGAAATACGTGTCTGTGGATGACTTATTAATATATGCTCCCATAAATTTGGTATGAGCTCTTTAATTGGTAATTTAAATTAACTCCCACTACTAGCATATAAGCAATGATCGTTTCCCCGGAAACTTGATCTCACAAACCTATGTATTTAATAGTTTAAAAGCACCAGCCTCGCTAGAGCACCTATCAGTGGCCGAGGGGATAAGATATCAGGCTGGTAAACAGTCAGTCGGAGTTCGGCCCTAGCCAAGGATAGTTGTTGTGTCTAGCCACACTGAAGAGGCGTGAAAGGCCGAAACACGTTCCTGTGGATGACTTATTAATATATATATATGTATATACAATTAAAACTATTCTATTGTAATGGAGCAAAGAAACATAGATTATATATATATATTATATATATATGTGTGTGTGTGTGTGTGTGTGTGTGTGTGTATGTGTGTGTGTGTGTCTGTGTATGTGTGTGTCTGTGTGTCTATATATGTACGTAGATGTATACACACAAACATATGCACACACACACACACACACACACACACATATATATATATATATATATATATATATATATATATATATAACATAAACCAACGTGATCAGACAAACAGGAATATTTCTTTTATGTTATTCATTTCAGAATTATTCTCATCTAGTTTTGACCTTAGGTCATCGTCAGGCGAAAACGTTTTTGAGAAAAAAATGCTTGAAGAAATTTCAAAAAAAGGTGTTCTAAGTATTTGATAAGACACAAAATGTGACGTACAATTTACTGCTGAATACATCTCTCTCTCTCTCTCTCTCTCTCTCTCTCTCTCTCTCTCTCTCTCTCTCTCTCTCTCTCTCTGATATATATACATATGAAAAACAACATATACCAGCAATTACACCCCACCCCACCCCATATATATATATATATATATATATATATATATATGTGTGTGTGTGTGTGTGTGTGTGTGTGTGTGTGTGTGTTTCTGTGCGTGGATCTGTGTCTTTGTGTGTGTCTGTACCTGTGTGCTTGTTTAGAGAGTGAAATGGAGACACATGTATTCGCGGGAGTCATTAAGTTGCTATCATAGATATTTACTACAGAGTTGTGAATTTGATCCGCATTGGGTGTCCTGTGCTTTTGGCTTGGGGCCAAAATTAAGCTAAGCTTAATAACAAACATCTATATATACACATAAAATAAGAAAGAAAGAGAGAGAAAGAAAAAGAGAGAGAGGGGGAGGTTAAGCAGGTTGATAGACAGATAAACAAAGAGACGGAAAGATAGAGGATGTATGTGTACGTACCAATAAAGTATGCAACCTATGAAACTATGAAGTTAATTTGAAAAATATAATATGAATTAATTATCACTTGACTATTAAAATGATACTCTCCCCATTTATACAGTGTATTTAACTATATATATAACGCTCCATTTCCTTGCTGCTGTTCTATCTATATATATAAAAGATAGTTTGGTATGTACGTGTCAATGTATAACTCCCAAACGGGACATCACTCGGATTCGAAATCTTGCATACACATTAATATCTTTCTAACTAAGAAACACGCCAAATTTGGTCATAGATTTTTTACTGATTAAGGGATATAATTAATTAATTAAACAAAAATCAAATGATTTGCGATAATCGTAGCATACCTGCTGCTGCTAATATAAAAGAAATTTCCGCTGGCTGCTGCCCGTATCAACAGTAAAATGGCGCCGCTGCTTGTAATTTGAAGTTGACAAATATGTGCCCTAATCGTTTCAGCTCGGAATTTCTCGCATATCACCAGTCTAATCTTAGAAATATTTATTTGGTTAGAAAGAAAGAAATAATCTTTCTAAATATGTAATTTGTATGTGGTTTTATTGATTAAATTATTTTTTGCAGTGAATTAAATAACAATAATAAACGAAAACATTTAATTTAACGATTAGTGATAATTCAACTTTGTTTTTATTATTAATACTTTCATTTTAGAATGAAATATTTTTAATCAGTGTTTAATTTTTTTCGTATGTACAAAAGAGTTTTAGAAAAAAAAAGAAAAAATTAAAGAAAAGAAGAAATTGCAATACGAACAATTGTAAGTATTTAATCCTTGGCATTTTATTGTTACATTTTAATACGGTAAAAAAGATTTGAAAACAACAAGCAAGGAAGCTCGCTTAAAAAAATAAAGTTGTTTCAAAAATGTAAACAAAACGAATATTATGATACACTAATTCTTAGCTTTGTTTATCGTTAAATCTTTAATAAAGTTTAGGAATGCAGTTTTAGAAATAATATCTTAAATATAAACAAAAATGTAACAAAAAGAAAAAAACTTTTCCTAAAATAAACAAACATTCTATTATACACATTCTCGGTGATTTTTTTTAATTTGATGAATCACCTTCCTCTTATTTTCTCCCTTACTCCTGTTTTCTCCTCACTCACTCTCTGGTGTTCCTAATTTTTTTGTTAGTCCGGTCATGGACCGGGTACTTTTGCTAGTATATCTATATTACTGTATATTGTATATCATAGGAGTATGGGAATAAATTTTGCAGAAAGACTGAAGGAAGTTGATCTGAAAATTTGCTAAATTGCCTTTGATCATAATTTTCAGTGTGTGGAGGAGAGCAGGGGTAGAAAATTGACATTCATATACAATGCATCCATATATATATATATATATATATATATATATATATATATATATTATATATATACCAACCATTCCGCACGGGCAGGATGTGACACAAGGTCAATTTTTTAAGCGGAGTTCAACAGGTTTGAATTCAGAGTTTTCCTTCTCCTAGACCGATTGCCTAACCATCTGCCCTACTATTTACCCATAGCTGGAGGGAGAGTAGGATTCATACCTTTCCCAAAGGTATTAGCGCTAAGTTTAATGCAATTACGACATTCAGATTTGAACTCGGGGTGACGAGTTCATTTCCCATGACATTAACCATTACACACGCGTTATATATATATATATATATATATATATAATATATATGTGTGTGTGTGTGTGGTGTGTGTGTGTGTGTGTGTGTGTGTACAGAGAGTAAGACAGAGAGAGAGGGGGAGATGACAAAAATTAGATAGATATGAACAAAAATTATATATGAACAAAATATATATATATATATATATATATATATATATACAGAGAGAGAGAGAGAGAGAGAGAGAGGGGAGAGAGAGAGAAGAGAGAGAGATAGATAGATTTCTTAATTTTCAGTGGAGGCTTTAGTTGTATGGTCGGTTGGTTGGATTTAACGGCATGTCAACCCTTGTTGGATTAATTTATGCCGCAGACATTTTGTTTTATTCATCCTTCTTGAGTATTCTTTTTTTTTTTTCAAACTCAATTTTTTTAAACACAAGTTTAATACTCATCTTTGATCTATTTAACACATAGATGGGGCGCTAACAGGTACTACCATTCCGGGTCAAAGTGAACCTAGGAGTAATGGCCATGAAGGGGTACTCCACATTCCCCAGAAGCTCCAAAATTGGAACTTCACCACCAGATGAAGTTTAACATCATACCCTTAGCCACCGCCTTCAAGCACATATACGATAAAAAGGTTTGGGTTTTGCAATAAGGTCAATAGTGTTAGGACAATCATATTGGTGCTATGGCCTGACGTGACCTGCCGATTTAATCGCCCGTCTAGCCTATGTAAAGGCCAAAGTGGAGTGTTTCATATCATGGACTGCTCAGCAACAAGGATTCCGTCCTTAAGTATCACGGATCGCCACTCATGACCAACAGGCGGTCCCATTGGGGGATTTTACCCCTATGCAGAGGCGCAGTCAGTGTATTCTACAGTATTGGCCCACAGTGCGGTGGGAGTTTAGAAATTAAGATTTAGATTAAAGTCTTTACATTCATAATTGGCATTGCAGTCTCGTAAGACTATATAGTTCTTGTGCCCCTCAAGATACAGCGCCCCCTGTGACTGTGAAGTCCAATGTTCGAAAAACATTCTCGACCAGAGATGTCGCATGTGAAGGCTGTCCTGAAGATGTTGATGTGCCGGCACTTTGTTGGTGCCGCTTTCTTCTGGACCTTCATTTCTTCATGGTGTTGCGTCAGGGTGGCTTCAGACATGAACAGTCCGCTACAAAGAGCCTACCGCACCGAGGGCGGTCCTGAGCCAAATTTTCCCAGCTGGAAGGGGTAATGCAATAGCACCGAGATCATTCTTGCAGACATCCTTGAAACGTAGCTGGGGGCGACCAATCTGTCTCTTACCAGATGAAAACTCTGCATAGAGGATGTCCTTCGTAATTCGTCCATCATCCATCAGGCGGACATGGCCCAGCCATCGGAGACGTCGCTGTCTGAGTAGAGAACACAAGCCGGGAAGTTGAGCTCTCGCTATAACTGCTGTGTTAGTGATACTGTCCCTCCAGCTGATGCCAGTATACGTCTAAGGCAGCGAAGGTAGAAGCTATTTAGCCACCGCTTTTGGTGGGAGTACAGAGTATGTTTCCTTCAATACAGTGAATTCAAGTCTTTACAACAACCAATTAAAGTATTAAAGTATTTTTTTGTTTTGTTTTTAATTAAAGAAAAAACAGTTTTGCGCTTCAATTCAATACATTTTTAAATATTTAATGCGTATTTATTCCAAATATGAATTATAATTCCATAGCTTTTGCACTGAAAATGTCCAAATAATTTACCCGGGGGTGGGGGCTGTAGACCCCACTCGTTCCCTAGTCTCATAGACCTATGTATAATAACTTTTGATATTCAGACCTTCATCTCTATTTTTCTATATTTTTTCTCTTCAGATATTTTAAATAAACGATAGTTATTTATACAATGATTTATCTTTTTTAAAAATGTAAAAATTGTATTCTTACATATAATTAATTTTTTCAATTATCTCAATTAAGGGTCAACCAAACATTTTTAAAAATGGACACATAGCGTAGTAGATATAGGCGTGGGTTATGATAGTTCTAAGTTATCTCTGGGCTGCAGGTTCAATCCTTGTCAAGGTTGAAAGTAACATAGACTAATAATTAACACAGTATAGCACTTGTAGCCAGCTATGGTTGGCGAAATGAGAACAGGATACCCCCGTGGACTGAATAAAGGATTGGGTTTAAAGTTCCGTGATGGCCCCCGATTACTACAAGTAGGTTCTCGAGTTCTGGGAGGCTCCCCAGTTCGAAAAGAAATTTGTTTTTTGGAGGCGCGGGATGTAATGGTTATCGTCGTACGAAATGCACATAGGAAAGGCGAGTCGAGTTCAAAACCTGGTTTAGGCTGTTTGTATTTCACATAGGCTAATACTCTTGGGAAAAGTATGAATCCATCTATTCTCACTCCAGCTATGGGTAAAATAGTAGGACAGACTGGGATTATTAACCTTGGTTAGGCAACAAGTCTAGAAGAATAAAAAAACTATTAATACAACCTGTTAACTTTTAGTCTACAAAATTTCTGTACCAAATTTTCTTAGTATTTTTCCATTCAACTGGTTCCCTATTGCAAAAGAATCAAATAATAGTCTCAGGGTTGATTCACTGAAGAAACAAAAGATGGCAGGGTCTTCATGTAGTGATTTTTCATGTAAACAAGTGTTACGTGCGAGAGCCGCAGCCGGCGGTTACGGTTGGATCGCTGAGGTAGGAGAGCCTCCGTGAGCGGCTTCAAGTAGGCAACTAGTTACACTCTTCTTAAGAAATTGAACTTGTGCCCCATCGTACTCAATTCTACGAATCGTGCGGCTTGGAGAAAACTTGTTTATGATAGCTGCAAGGGATTTGAGATAAGACGGCTGGAACACTCTATCCTGAAGCGGTCCCTACGTAATCGGCACATGACGGACATCATGGACACATTTCCTACATTTAAGCCGGATTATATATGCGATGTGTGTGACAAGGCCTGCCCGTCGAAAGCTGTGTTTCTCAGTCACGTCCAGTCGCATACGAGAGGAAACCAGGAAAAGGGGTTCATATGTATGACAGTGAGTAAAAACAAAGCTGGATGCTTGGCCCCGCGTACTCACAACCGAACTTGTAGAAATGGCCTTATTCTGTAAAGAAGTGGCAATCCCCCCACACACACACATGTATATATATATATACAAGGTGTATCAAAAAATTATCGAGATTTTTTTTGATTTTTTACACACGATGTATTCTAAAAAAAATAACGTTCCATTCATTTTGGGTTGTTTTTTTTTCAGAATATAAGGTGTGTCAAAAAAGTAGCAAGTTTAACGCTGTATTTGCCAAGATATAAATGAAGAATGAATGGAATGTTATTTTTTTATCAGAATACAAGGTGTGTCAAAAAGTACAAAAATCTTGATACTTTTTTGACACACCTTGTATATATTGGGGAATATACACTTAATTGCAAAATTTACTTTTGCTTTTTCAAATTTATTTAAATTCAGTTTTGAAAAGATTTTGCAATTCTTGTTCAGTTATATATATATATATATATATTATATATATATATATATATACTTTTTCTTATTTCATTCTCCAGAAACTCTTTTCCGTCCGGTCGGTGGGGCTGCACCTCTGTAAAAAAAAAAGATAAAATTAAATTAAAAAAATAAAAAAAGTAGGCAGAGTGGCCTATTGACGAAATCAGCCTGACAACGAGGGAGTATCCCCTTTTCGCTAGCGCTAGGCCAGGGAGATTATTTTATACGCCTGGGGTGGAGCGCTACATATACAGTCAGCTCCCCACTTTAGAAGCTGTGCTACCTATACTCTGAGTGGGCGAGAGCTGATATCGAACCCTGAAACTTGTGGTAACGACTGAGTTAAGCCGGTCCTCAATAGAGGGTTATACCAACAATAGGACCACCTGGTGATCGTGGGTGGTGACCCATGATGCTTAAGGTTGGAATCTGGTGCCTGAGCTGTCCATGACAAGCAACACTCCTCTTTGGCCCTTACTTAGGTGATACCGGCGGTCGGAGAGGCCTCTCCTGGTCAATCGTCAAGCCTTAGCACCTACATGATTGTCCCAACCCATTGCCCTTATGACAAACTCCTAGACTCGTCGACCTGAGTTCAATCTGGACAAAGCTACAGTTCACATAGCGCTAATACCTTTGGTAAAGGTATGAATCCAACTACTCTCCCTCTAGATATGGGTAAATAGTAGGACAGACTGGGCTATTTAACCTTGGTTATGCAACCAGTCTAGGAAAAGGAAAACTCTGAATCCAAACCTGTTAAATTCCGCTTGGGTTGGTCACTACGAAAATAGATTTAGTTCTAATTAGTGATCTATTTTCACTAATAGCCCATCAAGGGTTGACATGCCGTAAAATCCAACCAACCAGCCCCCTAAAAATGTTATTTAGTCAAAAGTGATCAAGTTTGAGTAGACAATATCAATATATTTATTTTAATGTAATATTTTTCATTAACTTTATGTATCAATAAACAGGTAGAAACAATCTACATTAACTTATAAACATATTTATTTAATTCATAGATGGGGACCCTAACTACAACCCCAGGTCAGCCACTTACCTGGAATATTCGGCACTGCATTTAGAAGCTGTCATTGGGAAGCCTTACGTGGGGACGACCGTGTGGCCATCCTGTTTGAAGGCGACAAGGGAGTTTTCAGCGAAGATTTCTACAAAAACAAGAATAACATTTTTTACACAAAATAGAAAAGTCTGAAAGTAAAAATAATAAGAGTCTTCGTTAAAATCGAGATTGTATAGGTATATATATAGATAAGGATAGGGATATGGATATATATATATATATATATATTATATATATATATATATATAGAGAGAGAGAGAGAGAGAGAGAGAGAGAGAGAGATGAGAGAGAGAGAGAGAGAGGGGAGAGAGAGAGAGACAGACAGGACAGACCGAGATAGATAAATAAGAACAGACTGAGATATATAGATAGATATGATTATGTATTAATAGATAATAGATAGATAGATAGATAGATAGGGACAGACCGAGATAGATAGATAGATAGATAGATAGATATAGAGTGAGAGAAAGTAAAAAAAAATCTTCGTCAAACTCGAGATTGTATTCAAAGTAACTTAAAACTTTGGATCAAGTCTCCAATAAGCACCCTAACTCATCAAGCCAATGGAAGGTTCACATTTTAAATTTGTCACCAAAAAAATTGTCTAAAAAGATTTATTAACAAATGATATCCTTAACGAGAGAGATTCGAACACGTGACCGTGGTAAGAGCAAGGTTTTTGGTTTCCCACGAAATGGTTGGAATCTCTTTGTTACGACAATAAGAGACGATTGTACATTTTGTCTAGAAATACTGGCGCATATTCATTAACAAATATTATGTTGTTTTATTGTTTTTATATAATGGAGGATAATTATGGTTTGTTTATATTCGAGTGTGAGGTTCAGAGTTGAGAATTGGGTTTGAGGCAACGCAATAGTTAAATGAGATCATGATGTAACCGATATTTTCATATTCAAAACATCGCGGAGGAAATGGATTGTACAATTACATATACAGATAGATAAGGAAGGCATAGGGATAGGGATTGATATATATATATATATATATATATATATATATATATATCTATATATATATATGGATACCGAGCGTATGGTGCGGTAAAGTTGATGTAACATGGCAAATACAACGTCGAAGAATACATCATCTCGATACTATATTCTATGTAGCGAAGTTTATTGACACTTAGATTCTTCCTGTCTGTAACCGAAACTATATTACTACTCAAGTCACAATTCCCTTAGTTATTGACATCACATTCTCAATGATTTTATTTTTTCTAACCTCAATTATAAATAAATTGTTTTTAAATTATTACTGGTAACCATATCTACATACTAATAACATGCAATTATGTTTATATATACAACAAAATAGCGGTTTGCAGTGTGAACGGGAAGGCTAATTTGCATATTGATATTAAAAAATCTAATTTAATAAATATGTGCTCAGTATTATTGATTTCTAACTGTTTGGTTTTATTTTAATGAATATAAGCAAAAATCTCTTCAATAAATCTTGATGAAATCCATTAACAAGAAAAAAATAACTGTCATTTTATTCTTTACTTCCCCATTTAACTAAATAGTTAAATTAGAAAAAATAACAAGAAAGACAAGAGTGATAGAAGAGTAAGATTCAGTTGTTCTATTATTTGATTATACCCCCTCTGTTTCAAATCTTTTTATCTGCATTCTTATTTAGTTTCATTAGCCTTTCTAATTTAATATAATATTTTATTACATTAAAACTTAAATACTTGCACCCGGAGGGTGCATATATTTGCTAGTATATATATATATATATGATAGGAATGTAAACACGGTGTGTTTGGATATGGCTTTTTGCCGACAGCCCCTGGGAGAACAAGTGCCTAACTGAAGTCGTACCTAATTTTGAAAATCAATTGATTAATAATTAATTAATTAGGCGGGAATGCCTATTAAATGTAAGGCTAAACAAATCGAGAAAAATCAATCTCTGCATGTACATTTCGGCCTATTAGGCCTCATCAGCAGAGCTATAGACAGGAAGACCGCCCTGTGCGGGATTCGAAACCGGACAGTCAAGCTGACAGGCCAGTGTCATAACCCCTACACCAAACGGACCTCTTAGATTACTGTCCGGTTTCGAATCACGCACAGGGCGGTCTTCCTGTCTATAGCTCTGCTGATGAGGCCTAATAGGCCGAAATGTACATGCAGAGATTGATTTTTCTCGATTTGTTTAGCCTTACATTTAATAGACATTCCCGCTTAATTAATTAATTATTAATCAATTGATTTTCAAAATTAGGTACGACTTCAGTTAGGCACTGTTCTCCCAGAGGTTGTCGGCAAAAAGATATATATAATATATATATAGAGAGAGAGAGAGAGAGAGAGAGAGAGAGATAGGGACAAGCCGAGATAGATAAATAGGAACAGACTGAGATATATAGATAGATATGATTAGGTATAAATAGATAGATAGGGACAGGCCGATATATATATATCGGCTAGAAACCAAGAGGTTCCTAGATTGATACCGGCCCTCGCCAATTCAGCGTATGAGCAGCACAGGTATCTGTGCGGTAAAGTAAGGAGCTGATGGTATATATATATATATATATATATATATATATATATATATATAAGGTGTGTCAAAAAATATCAAGATTTTTTGTACTTTTTGACACACCTTGTATCTTGGAAAAAATAACATTCCATTCATTCTTCATTTCTATCTTGGCAAATACAGCGTTAAACTTGCTACTTTTTGACACACATTGTATTCTGAAAAAAATAATGAATGGAACGTTATTATTTTTTTTTCAGAATACATGTTATGTCAAAAAGAACAAAAAAGTCTCGATCCTTTTTTGATACACCTTGTATATATATATATATATATATATATATATATAATATATATATATGTGTGTGTGTGTGTGTGTGTGTGTGTGTGTGTTTCATGATTCCGAAGAAAATGTTAATTTTCTATGTAGCTTATTTCCAGAAGTTTATTGACACTTAGATTATTTACTTCAAGTTCAACAGTATCTTATTATAATGGAGATTGTGTGTTTTTCTGTCTGTAACCGAAACTATATTACTAATCAAGTCACAATTCCCTTAGTTATTGACATCACATTCTCAATGATTTTATTTTATCTTAACCTCAATTATAAATAAAATTGTTAATAAATTATTAATACTGTTAACCATATCTACATACTAATAACATGCAATTATATTATATATACAACAAAATAGCGGTTTGCAGTGTGAACGGGAAGGCTAATTTGCATATTGATATTAAAAAATCGAATTTAATAAATATGTGCGCAGTATTATTGATTTCTAATTGTTTGGTTTTATTTTAATGAATATAAGCAAAAATCTCTTCAATAAATCTTCAATGAAATCCATTAACAAGAAAAAAATAACTGTCATTTATTCTTTACTTCCTCATTTAACTAAATAGTTAAATTAGAAAAAATAACAATGAAAGACAAGAGTGATGGAAGAGTAAGATTCAGTTGTTCTATTTTTTGATTATACCCCCTCTGTTTCAAATCTTTTTATCTGCATTCTTATTTAGTTTCATTAGCCTTTCTAATTTAATATAATATTTTATTACATTAAAACTTAAATACTTACACCCGGAGGGTGCATATATTTGCTAGTGATAATAATATGAATTTCTTACGATTGACTGGTAACAATGAAAACATTAAATATCGCCTTTCCCTTGTGTTTGTTTGTATGTGTGTCTGTGTGTGCGCGCGTGTGTGCGTGTGTGTGTGTGTTTGCCAGTGCGTGCGTATGTACGC
>CM042143.1:63945703-63950703 GCA_023376005.1 Doryteuthis pealeii | reverse complement strand
ATACCGGCTAAATGTAGGATCGAAATCCAAGGGCTCAATCCAGGAAAAGAACACACACACACACGCGCGCGTGCACGCACACACATACAAACACACACACACACACACACACACACACACATATATATATATATATATATATATATATATATATATACATATACAAGATATTTCATAAATGTATCGAAATTGAAGCAGTATTTACCCAGACAGGAATGAACAATGAAGGGAACGTTAATAATTTCCTTAATACAAGGTATGTAAAAAAAAGTACCAAGTTTAAAGCTGTATTTACCAAGATAGAAATGAAGAATGAATGGAACGTTTTTTTTTTTCAGAATACAAGGTGTGTCAAAAGTACAAAAAATTTCGATACTTTTTTGACACACCTTATATATATATATATATATATATATATATATAGAGAGAGAGAGAGAGAGAGAGAGACCCGAATAAACAATTCTTTTCGCTTTCCATATTGTTAAAGATCTTTGCCTTGTAAAAATTTCTTCTTCTTGGGACGTTGGACTAACATTCAGTTAAGTTCGAGTCTAAACTCTTCCCTGCATATGAGGGTCGGGCATTTGTTTTCTTTTTCTTTCTTTCTTTTTTCTTTTTTTTTCATCGGCATAGATGTCCACTTTGATGCCTTCACCCCAACCGACATAGGGGCTCTGAAAAATGTCCAGAAGGAATCGGGCAGTTTTGGTTGGTCGACTGTCCAACTTCTGACTCCCAGTCTTTTTTCTTCTACTACCCAACTCTCTCTCTCTCTCTCTCTCTCTCTCTCTCTCTCTCTCTCTCTCTCTCTCTCTCTCTCCTTTACCTACAACACGCTCCCTTCTTTAGACCCACCTCTTTTTCTCACACCAGTTTATTTTTGCCCCCATCCTTTACTGATCTGTTTTCTATATTCTCTAACCCCTACCACCGCAACTACTACACCATTTCCCTCTTTGAATCCTTCTTCTCTCACAAGTTCTTACTCTTTCCAGAACCACCAGCCAGCTCGTATGTGTATTATCTCTTCTTAGAAGGGACGGCGAATAAGTAGACAAGTTTTTAGTTTAGAAGAATCGCTACCCCGCTCTTCTTGTAGTCAGTTGTGCTCTCTTCCAACCGGGGGTCGCTTGTCTGTTTACAGCATCTTTATTCGACTCACCCATTTATTTTGGAAGCGACCAGCTGTTGAACGAGAAATATTTTGGCTGTGCCTTTCTGTTTTTAGCCACAAGCGAGTCTGTGATAAATCGTTGTTGAATTTGTTTTTAATACTAACTTATTCTAGCAGTTTGACTAAGCATTCCCTACAACAGACCAAAGTATAAACACAAACTCTCTCACACACACACGTACAAATACAAAGTTCTCTCTCTCTTTTTTTTTCTTTTAAAACTATCATAAATTAAATTCAACTTTCACGTTCCTAAACAACAGCTATCATTCTCCGGTACCGTATACTACCAATTTTTTTTTTTTTTGAAGGAATCATAAGAAGTATTAGCGTTTTGCTAAAGTAAAAAAAAAAAAAAAAGTTACTGAACGCTATCAGAGTATTCTTCGTATATCTTTCTTTTTAACTTTTCTTTCTTTTCCTGTTACTGTTTATTTATCTGTTTATTTTTTCTTCGTGTTTCTTCTTCTTGCTTTCTTTTCATCTCTCTTCTTAACTTTCTTTTCTTTTTTTTTTTTTTCTTTTTTTTCTTTTCTTAACTTTCCTCGATTCGCTTTTTCAAGTACGCAAAACAACAGTTTCACAGCGAGACGAGCAAAAATCTGTCCTCACCCAAACTAGGCGAGGGAAGGGAGCCAGCAGGAGGCACCTTTTAGGAATCGTCACATTGCCAACAGCAGCAGCAGCAGCAGCAGCAGCAGAAGTTCTGCGAGTGAACAGAACTAGCATATAGGATTCTAACAGCCAAGAGTAAAGTATAATTATATTTTTTCTTCAGAGGTGGAGTGTGTGCTTACTTCTTGCAGTATGGATCGGCACAATCATGTAGACACGGGGGGGTCCCATTCGACATGCTTACCACATTCGGGAAACACTGCCTCCGATTACAGTAACATGGCTGTACGTTATATCTCTCGACCCTCACCGCGGACCTACGACTGCATGCAGGTCGGTGGGGTCGGTACTGGGACCCTCGGCTACTCGTCCTATCCAAGCGACTTCGGGTTCATGCCTTCCACCTACATCAGAAATGTTTTCAATTCCTCGAACAGTTCCTTTTTGTCACCACCACCGCCTCCGAATGGTACGGGCACGGGTGGGCCACTTATGGACGTACCCGGGGGTTACTGTAGCGGAGGGGTCTCGGCCAAGGAGAATGCAAATAATCAAACACTTCACCCTGCCTATATGGGGGGACACACCGGTACCCACAACTCAAGTCTACCCGGAACAATGAAAAATGACTATTATGCTGCTCTCCAAGATGTAAACACGTATGGTGGACGGATACCCGCTTCGCCTGGATCTACCCCATCGTCCCGGGGTGGCAGCCCTAATAACGACGACTATATCATTACGGAAAATGAAAAAGGTAAGTTTTTTTGTATTATTGTTTTTAGCCCTTATTTTGATTTTTTTGTTTTCCATATTTTTTGTCAGCCTTGCCGTGGAGCAGTAGTTCGCAAGCTAGATTAGTTGTCGCGAGTTCAATCTTCACTGGGTATTCCATACTCCTAGTATTGTCAGGTTTAGAGTGGCTTCATTACATAATAGGGGTAGATAAGGTGCGATAATGAAAATGAAAAGATATGTTTAGATTGTTTTCTCAAATTATTACTTTTAGAAATATCAATCTACTTGATACATGTTGAATATTAGCTCACCTGAGGATCAGCAACATGAAACTCAGAGTTGTACGTTTGTATACTTTTTATATTATTATTATACTATCTTATACGTGAAAATATTGAGATATTGCTCTGCATTTTCATGTATAGAGCACTATAAAAATTGTATGGATTAAAAACGCTTTTAGCATGAAAATCTAATTATAATTGTTCTTTTTTTTTTAATAGATTTTCTTAATACAAGAAACCAATATGAAAAAAGCAAATATCTATTTTTCAACATAATATCCTTCACTATAAAATATACTTTATTTTGGGTGAAATTAATAACAAAAATTGAGCATTATACAGTGAAAACCTCAGATCCGGAATCAGTTAATAATTTCATTTTTTTTTTAAATTGGTTCATTGAATGTTAGTGTTTGTTTGAAGTTTTTTTTTAAATCAAATATTTTGAAAGCCAATATTTTTTAGGTTAAAATAAATTTTTTCTTAAACATTTTCTATTTTATTTTACGTTTCTGAATATAAATATTAAGATTTTCAGCTTTCATTTTATTTATTTTACTTTGTATGCTTGAAAAAATATCACATCAATTCAAAAAATTATTTTCCTAGTAATCCTATAAAAACATTCCCAAACTATCTACTTAATTTGTTTGAAGCACCTTAATAAATAAATAAATAAATAAAGGTGACTCTAGATTATTTTACCTTTCGAATGAACGATTTTTTTTTATTTAGGTTTCATTTTCATTTATTCTTTATAATCAATAACCGATGTCCTTTTTCAAATAGTGTTTAACAACAAATATAATTTGCAATGTATATGTTATTAATTATTTAAAAAGGACTCCCGGTCATCATCAGGTGAAGTTGTTAAAGGTTTATCCATCAAAAACGAAATAGATTATTATAGTAGAAAATGCGATCTTCATAATTGCTGAAAAAGTCAAAATAACACACACGCACACAGACACACGCACACATACATACACGCACATATATATATGAATATATACGTGTGTGTGTCTCTGTGTGTGTATATATATTCAACCGTAATAACCCAAATTAACTGCTATATTACTTTATGCACACACACACACACACACACACACACACACACACACACACACACATACATATATATATATATATATATATATATATATATTATATATATATATTCAACCGTAATATTCATAATTAACTGCTATTTTATTACTACTATTAATTAACATTACTTGTTATATTAATAATGCCATAATTTAATTATGATCAATTTCTTAATCATTTTAGTTGTTTTTTAATGGTAAAATAAACGGTAATGATTTGCTAAAACGTATTCTTTTAGAGTAGTATAAAAAGAAGTCAAAAACAATTCAATATAATTTCTTTTTAAACATAGAAATAATGAAAAGATACTTAATGTCAATCATAACCAGGAAAAAATGACATAAATTTCACATGAGGTTAACTTTTATCTGTACATTTTTAAACTGTCTCTTTTTTTTTAACCAAATAGATCTAATCGTTATATTTAAGAACTCGTCCAAATTATTAAAAACTAAAATATTACTGATGATCCTTTTCAAAAAAATAAAAAATAAAAAGCTTATTTTACAAAAACTAAAAAAGTATTAAGTATTTTTATTAGTACATTTTGTTATTAGTTCTCACTAGTATCTTCATCTGTATCTTTTTTTTCTTTTAAATTTTTTAAGCAATCTCACCCCAAACTGTTTTAAGGACTCGCTTTAAAAACTTTATGAAAAACATTTACTAAAAACTAAAACAGTATTAAGTAACTTTATTAGTACATTTTATTATTAGTTTTCACTAGTGTCCTCACATCTTTTTCTTTTCTTTTTAAATAAAATGATAAGCAATCTCACCACGAAATGTTTTAATGACATGCTTTAAAAACATTATGAAACGCATCAATTTCATAAAAACAATATGAAACGCATCATTTCACAAAAAGATGAAGAAAGAAGTTAAAAATAATAAGATTCATTTGAGCACATGCTGCATTTCATAGAAACAAGGTGCAAGCAGGTGAAGAAAACAAAAATGTCCACACCCAAGCATTGTGCACGTGTTACATTGCATCTCAATTCTATTTACTTAAACCCGAACTAAACCGTGTTGATATTAAAGTTGTAGACGGGACAGGGTGGGTTGTCTAGTAAATAGGC
>CM042143.1:63935703-63940703 GCA_023376005.1 Doryteuthis pealeii | reverse complement strand
TTATCTAATTATAATGTTAATAAATAATATTTTCAATATCTAATTGTTTATGTTATGATTTTATTTACTGCTAAATTACCATATCTGCCTTCTCGGAAAAATAACATGAATAAATACAATAATGAAATCTCCATGTACCAGACTTTGTGGACACCCTGTATAATAAAAATATTCATATTCATTTAACACGTTGACTAGATATTGGTTAACATATATACGTATATTACTTGTGTACTTAGTGGTACATATATGAACCATTGTAAATATTTTTTACTTCTTTTACTTAAAAGCATATTTAGAATATATATACTTTCCCAAAAACATAGCAGTATCTAGACGTATCCAATTGATGTGGAAACCATGAAAAATTGTTATAACTAGAATTTTTATTAAAAAACAATGATATAAAAATAAGACAAATACAGGATTCAATTCACAGCCAAATAGATGAATATATATATATATATATATATATATATAATATATATATATATTTGGGAGAATATGTGCTTAATTGAAGTCGTACCTAATTTTGAAAGTTAATTAATTAATAATTAATTAATTAGGCCGGAATACCTATTCAAATGTAAGGCTAACGATTTGTTTAGCCTTAATTTGAATAGGTGTTCCCGCCTAATTAATTAATTATTAATTGATTAACTTTCAAAATTAGGTACGACTTCAATTAAGCAAATATTCTCCCAAAAATTGTCGCTAAAAAGCCATATCAAAAACACATCGTTTGTGTATTTACTTCCCATATATATATATATATATATATATATATATATATATATATATATAATATATATATGAAAATGGTGACTTACCGGGGAAATTGGTCTCAATGGTTAACTGATACAAGTTTCACAATGATACGACAGCGATATAACAAATATAAATTGCTCAATACGTAAGTAGAGTGAATTTATTATAATGGTATATACAGGAATAACCTAATCGAGTTTCACCATAAGGATCTTCAGGGTTAAATCCACTGAATTAATCAAGATATTTTGTAATTATGACCGTTAATGGCCGTTAATCACAAAATACACTCGTGCAGTTAACTGCAATTAATCAATATCTTGATTAATTCAGTGGATTTAACCCTGGGGATCCTTATGGGGAAACTCGAGTAGGTTATTCTTGTATATACCATTATAATATATATACGTGTGTGTGTGTGTGTGTGTGTGTGTGTGTGTTAATCTATATAGCATATAACCCGTTACAAATCATTTTTATATTACATATTGCTATTATATTATATTGTGTGAAATAGATACAAATCATAAACAAATCACATAAATACGTGACCCAAATGTGTATCAATACGTAATGATGTCAATATACCATTGCCGTACTCGTGTTGGTTTATATTATACCACAGACGCGTGGTACATCATTTTCCCACTACGTGTACCAGCAATACTTTCAAAACTGATGCAATAAAGGAAATGTAGCAACGTTAGTGTTGAGAAACTGACATTTGAGCAACCGTAGGTAACGTATTAGGTTTATTCCCAAAATTCCTCTTTTCATCACAATTGATGACACTTTTCGGATATCCGTCATTATTGATATTTATTATCTATTGTATAATGCAAAACGACACGTTAAACTGGATCTAATGGTCAAGTTCCATATATGGAGTTCTGGGAAGTGTGGAATACCCCTTCATCGCCATAACTCCTATGTCCATCCCGATCCGGAGTGGTAGTGCCTGTTAGGGTCCCATCTATGGTTAAATAGAAAAAATGAGTTTAAATATGTGTTTAAATATTGGGTTTGAAAAAAATGTGAATACCATCAAGAATGAATAAAATAATACCATCAAAAATAGATAAAATAAGGGTTAACATTCCATAAAATCCAACCAACCAACCAGCCAACAGGATATCATTCTAACCATACAGAATAGGCGACTAAGAAAAGAATATTTCCTTTTAGATGTGACATGATTTAATATTTTGTGACCTGATTTTTTTCTGATTTGGTTTGATTTGTTTAAAGGCATATCAACCATGTGGGTTATCTAATGCCAAACTTGTAAAGTATTTGATAAAAGTTGGTACTCAAGTTTTACAGGTATATAGATCGTTTCGTGGATGTATTTTATATCTGATTCATAATTTTGGTATATATCTATTTCTCTCTAGAAGAATAAAATGTCATCCATGTTAGTATTTCAAACAGATCCCTCATTATTTGCGTTGAAAATTTTATTTCTGATTGTTAGCGAAAGTATAAAAGAGTGCGTAAGTCATGTATGGCCAATGCGCAGCCGTGCCAGTAATACTTCTTCTTCTCGGAACTTTCTGTTCCCGTCATTCATTCTCCTACAATTGGCTTAATTGATAATAATTTTGTCGGTGTACTAACTATTCCAATTTTGTTGCTGTTTATGTTTGATAAGGATTTATCATTATATAAACAGTCGGATCATGACAATACATTAAATCATTAAGATGAATCTAAGTAGTTATTCATTATACTGTATCGTTTACTGTTGTAGAATAGTCTGTTCTGCAATTGTATCAAGTTGTAACACATGAAGTATCAAATTGACGATGATTCGTTTTGTAGTGCCATAAAGATGCATTTAAGTAGTTGTGTATTGTATAATTTGTTATTGTAAAATTGTATATCCTACAGTTGTATCAAATTCTACCATATGTTTTTGATATATGACAATTCATAAGTTGATATCATTAAAACGGATTTAAGTAGATATTAATTCAACTTTTTTCTTTTTTTTTTTTTTTTGCACTGTACATTAGGGTAAGTCGATTTTGGAACTGCAACGTCTCCCATGTGGCGAAATTTGCAAATTAGCATAAAAAATTACCACAAAAATATTTTTCTTCAGAAGTTTGCCTACATTTAAGGAAATAGATTTCAATCTATCCCTGTTACAGATTATAATGAGATAAAAAGAAGTATATCGTCGGTGTCGGTGATGATGGGCGATATTTTCAATTTTGATTCTAGTTATAATACATTTTTCGTTTTTTTTTGTTGTTTTTTTTCTTAGTAAAATAAATTTCTGTTTTAAACATTGGAATAGCTAAATTTTCTAAAAATCAATTTCTGGATTATATGTTGCGAGAACGTGAAGTTTTTTAGTGCATTTTAACTGACGATCTTCGATGCTATTTCCTCAAAAAATGGTGCAAGTAAGTCATTTAGGTTTTGGTATCAGTATTCATCATACCAACATACAAGTTTCACTGTTTGAAAGAATTTGATATTTAAAAAAAGTGAAAAACCAACCTACGCTACTGTACCTCGTGCTATTCTATTCTTGTATCATTTTTTTTAGATGATTGTAAATGTGTTGTTGATGAAGAGATAAAGACTGTTCTTTTGTATTGTTATTAAAGAGATCAAATAGACTGAGAATACATCGGAAACAGAAAGAAAAAGATTTGTTGTTTTTTTAAGAAGTAATTTTAAACATTTTGCTTTAGAGACGAGAACATTGCCTAAGTAACTTCCATTATTCTTAATACAAATCTTTTGCATAGTCTTATGGTTTTAAGTATTCCTATCTAATACGAATAATTTTTAAACATATCTGACAAATATATAGGACCCTAATAGGTACTACCACTCTGGGCTAGAGGGAACCATGGAGTAATGTAAATAAAGATGAATTCATATTCCCAGAGCTTCAGAACTGGAGCCTCACCACCGGATGCAGTTTACTGTCATACCCAGGACATATACCTTTTTTAGGACTGTGAGGTAGTAATATGGTAATTGAAACGATAAAAATGAAATTTGTATTATTTGTATTATTTGGACTATTGTCCTCATCTTTATTGTTATCTGTACAACGTTCCGGCCTTCTTCAGGTATTTTTAGATTATTTTAGCGTCTGAGGTGGAGTACCACACCTACCACCAGCTCCTTACTTTACCTCACAGATCCCTGTGCTACTCATTCGCTGAATTGGCGAGGGCCGTATCGAACTAGGAACCTTGTAGTTTCTAGCCGAAAGCTCTACCGACTGAGCTAACCCGGCCCTATTAAACGCATGAAAAAAACACACAACAATTGTAAAGGTAAAACGAACACGATTCCCTGACCTCTCTTTATAGAATAACCGTAAACGGGTTGACATGCCGTTAAAAGCAAATCAATCGACTATTACTTACCATTGACTCATAATATTTCCTTTTTTTTCATTTAACCGGATTTTTAGTTTTCTACAAAAAGTTGTTATAAACAAGTGGTTTCCACCTAGGTGGGGCGATGTGGGGGCGATGGAGTGTCATTAGGTAAGTAAGTAAAGTAAAATAAAGTCGTCGGGGTGGTCCAAAGTTGATATCAGCCAGACAGCGAGGGAGGCCATCCCCTTTTCACTAGCGCTAGACCAAGGAGATTGTTTTGGCGTCTGAGGTGGAGCACCACACCTACAATCAGCTCCTTACTTTACCGCACAAATCCCCGTGCTACTCATAAGCTGAGTTGGTGAGGGCCGCTATCGAACCAGGAACTTTGATGTTCCCAGCCGAACACTCTACCGACTGAGCTAAACCGGCAAATAACAAAATATGTCATAAACACTAAGGTAAAGGAACACGTATGCAGTTTATACAGAATAAAACAGATATAAGAATTGTAAACGAATTATAAGCGAATGCATACTTTGTCACTGAAGATGAGTTTATTCTTAATGGTGAAGTCGACGTTATAATGTTTCTGTTAATACAACCTTCATCGGGACTTGTGGGAAAATGTGTGGAGATGGTGGGTGTCTTATTTAATTCCCTATTTTACTCCTATACTTTTGTTACGTAAATTAGGTTTTATTTGTGAAATACATCTTTGTGATTAATCTTGTTGTTTTTAATTTTAAGCATCCCCCCCCCAAAAAAAAAAATAGTGTGTATTTCCACATGTGAATGGGGGGGGGTGCTTGGAATACACTGGGAAGCTAAGGGGTCGCTAGGCTGAAAAAGGTTTTGGAAACCGTTGGTATAAACGCTATT
>CM042143.1:63853203-63933203 GCA_023376005.1 Doryteuthis pealeii | reverse complement strand
TCAGAATCCTGGTGTCTGTAATTTTTATCTATTAATTTGTTGGTGTTTCGGTTGTTTATACCAGTGGCAATTTTAAACCAAAGCTGAGGGCTTCTGTTTGTGTGTTGTCTAGTTCGGTTGAGGAGAGGTTGGTGACTAAGTCTCGTCGGCCGAGTTGGTGCCAGTTGCTTTTACGAATTCGAGTTTTGTTTAAGTGTAGATATCTGGTTTTGGTTTTTACGTAATATAGGATTGGAATGAAAGTCTTGTCCTATCCAAATAGTAATTATTTAACCAATAAGGACAGCATGTAAATTGAGAAATATAAACAAAACTTCATTCGTCAGTGTCTCTAAAATGTTGAAAATAGTCACCCTTGTGGTCCACACATCTTTGCCAATGTTCTGGAAATTGTTTTAAGCGATTTGCATAGAATTCTACAGGTTTTGAAACGAACCAGTTTTCCAAATCATCGTTAACTTCTTCAGCGGACCGATACGTTTACCCACGAAGTGAGTTTTCCATTGGAGAAAACAGCTGATAGGATGAAGGGGGAAAGTCTGGTGAGTACGGAGGGGGTAGTAATACTGCAAAACCGAATAAATGTTACTTTGTATCGGACAAGACTTTCGTTCCAATCCTATATATATATATATATATATATATATATATATATATATAATGTGTGTGTGTTTCTGATACTGTACTATCAATGTCAGTTTTCAGCCTTGTTGCACAATCTGTCGGAACGAATCTCATTTTAAACGTCAACAATCGTAAGACAAATATAAACCAAAAGGAAGAAGAAAAAAACCCTTTATAGGATATAATGTTTCTCTGACAAGTAATTATACCGGCCAAAGTTGATTTTTATCTTTAATACTTAAAAAGATAATTTCCTAACAGTCGTAATTGGTGTTGTCCGCGTCGTCTCAATTTCAAATTTACCATTTTTTGAAGTATATAAAACTTACCCTAAATTTACCAGGAACTATGTTGGAATTGATTCAAAGTTTCTACCATCTGCTCCGGACTCCAATGGGAGAGGTTCGTAAATCTCAAACATAATATTTATCGACTAAAAGACCCCGGATCGTTTCGAAGGTCAGATACTGAATTTTAAAGAACAAACACACTCACTCACACACACACACACACATACATACATATATATATATATATATATATATATATATTAGAGAGACAGTTATCAATTTAACAACCCCTCCGCACGAATATGATGTGACACAACGTCAGTTTCTGAAGTGGAGTTTAACAGGTTTGAATTCAGAGTTTTTTTTCTTCTCTTAGACTGGTTACTAAGCTGTCATCTACCCTACCTATAAACATAAAGGGGTATGTCCCAATCCTCGTGAATACTGACTGATTAGTCCTATACCACTAACAGTGGTTTACATTCTTCACGCCGCTAGCGAGTATTGTATTTTGTTAATTTTATAAAGATTCCATTTCATTTTCAACGTCCGTTGAGTTATTTCTGATTTAGTAACCTTTGTTAGGTTACAACATTAGTCAAGGTTAAGGAGCCAGTCTGGCCTACTATTTACCCATAGCTGGAGGGAGATTAGTTGGATGCATGTCTTTCCAAGGGTATTAGCGCTATGCGAAATGCAAACAACCACGTCCAGGATTTGAACTCTGGTCGACAAGTTTATTTCCTAAGATTCTAACCATTACACACCGCGCCTCCATATATACTTATACATAGGAGGTGTTTGTGGTGGAATGGTTATCTTCGTAGCAAATGGACACGGAGAGACGAGTTCAACTCCTGGAGAAAGAAAACTCTGAATTCAATCTAGGAGAAGCAAAACTCCGAATTCAACCACGTTAAGCTCCGCTCAAGAAATTGGCCTTGTGTCACATCCTGCTCGTGCTAATAGGCCGAAATGTACATACAGAGATTGATTTTTCTCGATTTGTTTAGCCATACATTTAAATAGGTATTCCCGCCTAATTCATTATTAATTAATTACTTTTCAAAATTAGGTACGACTCCAATTAAGCACTTGCTCTCCCAAAAATTGTCGGCAAAAAAGCCATTCCAAACATACCTTGTTTACAACTTATCATATATATATATATATATATATATATATATATATATATATATAGGAGGTGTTTGTGGCATAATGGTTATCTTCGTAGCAAATAGACACGGTGAGACGGGTTTAAATCATGTTCAAGGCTATTTACATTTCACATGCGTTAATAGCCCTTTTAACCAGAGGGTGTTGCAAGATGATAACGGTCGGACAATTAAGGAACAAGAGTATTAATACATGCTGTACCCGGTTAAGATTGATAGTAGGGGTAACCTATGTTCCGCTGTTCCTGCCTAGGTAGGTGAGGTGGAAATTGCTGTATCACCAACGCGTCTTCACCCATATGCAAGAATGGATCGGGCCGTTCTGTGTATATGCAGACTGGTGCACACTTTAGATTGACATCCGTTTTTGGTCTCACTACTTAGACATTTTTTGGTAAGGATTTATATTGTAAATATCTTGCTAGTACCTCTCCATTAGGGTAGGTCGATTTTTCACCTTTAAAAATATCAAATTGTCCATCTATGCAAAAGTTGTGTGTTAGTATACTGAATACTGATACCAAAAATTAGATATTTTACTTGCACCATTGTTTGAGAAATAGCATAAAAGGTCGTCTACTAAGATGCACGAAAAATCCTCATTTTCTAAAGGCTAAATTTTGCGAAAACGAGGATTTTTAGTTGCATTTTAGTAGACGATCTTTGATGCTATTTCCTCAAACACTGATGCAAGTAAAAGATCTAATTTTTGGTTTCAGTATCCAGTATACTAACACACACTTTTAGCATAGATGGACAATTTGATATTTTAAAAACGTGAAAAATTTACCAACTCTACTCTCCATAGCTTTAAGATATGTAAGTTTAAGGTTAATCTTGATGTCTTCAGCATGCACGTGTAATCACGTGCTAGGCATTGTGTTATGTTGCTTGGAATCTTTTTTTTAAAGGCTCTGGGTCGCATTCTGCCCAATTAGGACAGATTGGTCGGTAGAGCATCCGCCTAGGAACCACAAGGTTTTAGGTTCGATACGGGTCCCCACCGACTCAGCGAATGGGTAGTACAACATAGGTAGTCTGATCTATGCGATAAAGTTGGGAGCTGACGGTAGGCGTGGCGCTCTACCTCAGCCCAGCAATATCCTTGGTTTAGTGAAAACTGTCATATTTTTATAGATATTAAGATAATGAACTCTCTTTTAAGGTGTCAGTATTGAATTATTCCACTTTTTTCCGTTTGTGTGTGTCCCCGTAGTATAATGGCTAACGTGCTAAATTGCGAAATCATAGTAAGCGAGTTCGATTCCAGTCGCGCTATTACATTCCTTTTGAACTAAAAAAAGGTATAAATCTCCTCACCCCCAGTTATTGGTTAAATAGTACCAATACTGTCCTTCTCTAAGGATGGCTTTGGCATTCAACCCAAGAAGTTTGATATGCCATTAAACAAAGAAACGAACCCAAACCAAACCTTCTCGATTTCCGGAATTATACAAACACATATACATCTTTATCAGTTATGGGTGATTGGTTTCCCCCAGATGCTCGTACAATCCTTCAACTGTTTATGGCATGCCAGTGACGATGTCGTTTGTCAATGTATAGAAAGGACCGCGTGAAGAAGTGCGTTCTTGCCTTTTCCCAAAGGTATCAGTGAACATCAACAGCCTCGACCGGAAATCGAACTCTGTTCGCCAGTTCTGCTTTCCGTGCACATAGCCTTTTCCTCGCCCCTCCCCTTGCATCTCCACGCACTCATGAATGTTCTCTCTTATAATTGGGCATTTGGTTGACGTTGATCTCTTATATTTTTGGCAATGGTTTTTGTCTACAAATAATTGAGTCCATTTTCAAATTAATTTCCTTACAGGGCTGAGGGTTTCCACATCTGGAAAAGCCCTTCCCCCTTCTCTCTCTCTCTCTCTCTATCTATCTATCTATCTCTATCTGTCTATCTATCTCTCGCAATACTCTACTTTTCAGCTGCCTCTTTTTTCATCTTTGTTTCTCTCTCTCTCTCTCTCTCTCTCTCTCTCTCTCTCTCTCTCTGACATGCCAATAATCATTGACAGTTTATTAAATTGCGAAACTAGCAAGGCCACTCGAAGTTCTCTCTTTAGCTCAATCCCTATTCATTTTTTCACGTGGCCAACTTTAATATTTGAAGGGATTTTAATTAAACATGGGAGTAAAAAATATAATTTCCATTCATTAGACAAAACATTATTTCTTATTTGTTCAGACAACAGAGATAGTAAAATTGATAAGAATACTGAGGAGAGTTCTGGTGCCAAGGAGACTTTTTGTCAGTTGATCTCCAGCGTACGTCTAAGAACAAAAGCAACAACAGAAAACAGATAAAATTATACCATAGAATATAAACGTTGACCTGATCAATGCCACACAAAATTAATCCCGCTACATGATTACCCCAACCCTCTTGCCCTTATAGCAAGCCCCAACCCTTTTTATCATGTATATGCTAGAAGGCGTTGGCTGAGGATCATCATGTCCTGGGAATGACGTTTAACTAATTGATGGTGAGGTTCCAGTTCTGGAGGTCTGAGGAATGTGAAGTACCCCTTGATCACCATTGCTCCATGGTCCACTCTAACCCGCAGTGGTAGTACCTGTTAGGGTCCCATCTATGGGCTAAATAGAAAAAATGTGTCTATAGAAAAAAAGCACCCATCAAGAATGAATTCATTTTCAAAACTTTGTCGGCATTAAATGACCCACCGAGGTTGATATGCCGTAAAATAAAAACAAACTAACAAACATGCTCCCAACGATACTAATACAACGTTAAAACCGTTAACTACAAAAGTGTAAATATAGATACACAACATATAGTACTTCCTAACCTCTTGGCATGAAATAACCCCAGACGAGTTTATATGCCGTTAAAATCCACCAACCAACCAACCAGAAAACAGATAAAAAAAAGTTTTTTTCTTTGTTTTTCTTCAGTTGGACATTTAAGACTTCATGTGGTGCCTATCCACGTTTCTGTATTAGTTTGACCGTCCCTTTTAAATATTTTACAAGTATATAGAGTATTCAAATACATGACCAAAATATAATATATAGGGTATCTCTACGATCTCTATAGACATCCTGTTAAAAGATCTTTCAAAATGTGAGCATTCCGCTTTAAATAATTCATACATGTATATTTAATTTTTCCTATTAATAACTTTTCGAACCATTTTTTAATTTGAATTTATATTGATTTTAAATATTATCTATATAACACACTAGAAGCGGATACCCTGCGTCGACTGGATAGAGGGGAAGGGGGCAAAGAAAACTAGATTTGTTTACTTTTGGGGATTTACAAATACTGGACATTTTTAAGTAGAATTTCAATGCTATTTCTATGTATTATAATTCTTTATTTTAGTGAGTTCGTTCCGCACTGGGTGTCATATATTTGTAGCCTTATATCAAATGTAGGCAAACTTTGTAAATAACTATAATAAGCCTAGAAGTAGAAGAACTTTAGCACATTTCAATGCTATTTCTATGTATTATAATTCTTTATTTCAGTACGTTCCGCACTGGGTGCCATATACATGTAGCCTTATATCAAACGTAGGCAAACTTTGTAAATAACTATAAGCCTAGAAGTAGGAGAACCTTTAGCACATTGGTTAGCCAACACATCTTGCAGGCCACTTTACAAATATAGTGAGTTCGATTCTCACTGGGTGCCACACTACTATCACATTGTGTCTGATCAAGCTAAACTTTATAAATACGTGTCTTGGTGTGTGGATGGAAAAAATTCGTCTCGTAGACCAATTCTTTATTTTAGTGAGTTCGCCCCGCACCGGGTGTCATATACTTGTAGCCTTGTATCAAACCTAGGCAAACTTTGGAAATACCTATAATAAGACTAGAAGTAGGAGAACCAAAAATATCACTTAGTGACCGCGTGTGTTAGTCAACGTCGCTCTCCTATGGGACTACACCTGCTATGCGATCAGTGTTTTCTCGCATACAGGAAACCAAGTTAGAAGCCAACAGCGTAGAATAAATAAACTCCCACTTCATTTTTGGGAAACCCAGTTAACACATGTTTCATTTCCTCTTTTTCCTTTTAATTCCATTTTCCATAATTTCTGCATATTTTCTGGCGATATGTTCTCGCACCCACCCACCCTCTAATTCCAACATTAAGAGATTGCGTTTAACCGGTTTTTGTTCGGGTTCTGAGATTCTTTAAAAACATGATAGAATTCTTTAAAAATGGTTTGAGATATTTGTACAGTCATACAAGTTCGCCTTTTTCACCCCTTTTTTGTTAGAGAGAATTTGTCTTTAAAATCCTTACTGACATCAAGAAACAAAGGAATCCAAAGTAATTTAATCTACTGACCCCTTTTTTCATATTACATTATCTGCAGCGATAATTTGTTGAGTCTATTACATTAAAATTTACTTGATATACAAATTTACTATATCTTATTATAATGGAGATTGTCTGTCAGTAACCGAAACTAATGACTATACAAGTCACAATTCCCTTGTTTATTTACATTTCAATGATTTCAATTTGACCATATTAATAACGCCTATTTATTGATAAAAATTCTTTGATCTCTTCTCTTTTCGTTCTATTTCTCTCCCAAATTTTAATCAGTTTCATTCTGCAACCTGCATATATTTGCTAGTGAAAAATAGAAAAAGAAAGTATTCGAAAACGATGAATGAAGTCGTTTCGGTTTTATGCATTTAAAAATAAAAACATCCATCACTGTTCAGACAACAATCTTTCCATATTAATGTCCTGATAATGGTTTACTTAAAAAAAATGAAACGTCTTAACGTCGGCTTCACCATCAAGAATAAATTCATTTTTTTTAATACATTGTTTTTCTATTTTCTAAATATTGTCGTATTCATTTCCATATTTTACTCCATATATATATATATATATATATATATATATATATATAGTGTGTGTGTGGGGGGGGGGGGTAATCCCAAAAGTAAGGTCTCCAAAGCGCTGGATAGGCAGAGAAACAGCGTGGCTATTGGCAACACTATTGTGTTTGTTGCGTATGTGCCAGCGCCTGCGACTGGCCCTGTGCGCGCCTCGCAGTTACGTTCAGCCCTTGGCTTGGCAGTCGTTTCTGATGGAGTTCCCAATTGATGCTACCGCCAAGTGTGAAGTTCACGCAGTTATTCGTTTTTTGAACTCAAAAGGCATCAAACCGATTTAAAATCCATCGCTAATTAACGGAAGTGTATGCATGGAGGTAAAAAAAATGTTTGCAAGTAGTGTTGGCATTTAATGCTAAATGGGCCATAGAAGACTGTATTGCGTCAAGCAATTTTTCGAAGAAGGGTTGGATTTCAGGCCTGTCTTGGAAATCTGATTCGATGTACTGATTTTTTAATTTTTTTATTAGGGAACCCTGTTCATTGTTTTCTTTTTTTAAACATGTTATGGTGACAGTAAGGAATATATTCTTAGCAACTTGGTAAGCAAAGTCAGGTTATTTCCGAGTTAAGTAACATGAGTGACCCAGAAAAAACAGAACCCAAATTATTTATTTATTTTCCCATTAAACTAACCCTAAACCCGAACCCTAACCCTAATCTAAACCTAACCTAACCCTTGTTGGACTTAAACTTTTTAAAAAATTAACAGTTTTATTACAAAATTTGTTTTCTGTTTTTTCTGGTACTTAATATCATGTTACTCCACTAGGAAATAACCCAAAGTCAGATGTTGAAACCTGTTCGATCCTCACTTGGGGATCCTCAATTTTATCCTAGTGCTATACTAACCAAAGCTTAGTTGCTTGAAATAAATCAAGCCTGCACTTATAACAATGACTTTTAATACCAGTACGCTTACTTCACACTACTGGTGTGGCTTAGAATATGCTAACGGTATCGCCTGCAGAAGTGGTAAGACCCTCCCAAAACTAAACTTGAGCTGATGGTGAAGCTCCTGTTCTGGAGATCTAGGGAGTGTGTAGTTCTTATTCATTGCCATTGCCCCAGGTCAACTCTGACCCGGGTTGATCTTACCTGTTAGGATCCTATCTATGGGTCAAATAGATCTGTTTAAAAATTATTTGTATTCAATGAGAATTATTTGATGACATATATTACTATAAATTATTTGTATTAAGTATAGTTACTTGAAACTATGATTTTTTTTTTACACAGAATTATTATTAGTCATTTGAAAACATATAGTTGTGTGCAAACAAATGAATATTATTAAAAGAGAAATCGTTACTTAAAATCATATAAGTGAGTATAAATTATCACATTATGGTCAAGTTACATTGAAATGATGAGATGAGCCTGTTTAATACTTTATTGGGTGACCCCTTAAGCAACAACAGGTACGGTAAGCAAACTGACTCCATTGTTTATAAAAATGACTTGATTCGGCATTGAATGACCCGAAAAGGATTGATATGCCTTTAAATAAAACAATCAACAAATTATTAGTATTGGATAGGAATAATTGATATCATATAACTGTATGAAATAAAAATTCTTAAAAATACAACTACACAAATAATGTAAATATATATGTACATTGAACACAATTCCCTAACCTCTAAAGTATAAAATAACCGTTTGAAGTGTTCACCAAATTGACACAAACACATTAACTGGGACAATTATTTTCTCTCACATACATACGCATTTTTAGATAAAAATTAAGCAATATATACAATGTGTTTCCAAAAAGTATCGAGATAGTTTGTACTTCTTGACACACGTTGTATTCTGAAAAAAAAATAGGTTCCATTCATTAATTTCTTCAGAGTACAACGTGTGTCAACAAAAGTACAAAGTTTTTAAGCTGTATTTACCAAGATAGAAATGAAGAATGAATGGAACTTTTTTTCAGAATACAAGGTGTGTCAAAAAGTACAAAAAACTCGATACTTTTTTGACACACCTTGTACAATTTTGTCGCCATTTTAATTATTGGATGTAATGGATTTTCCCGCCAATTATGCGTCATTTCCTCACATCTACAACGTATACTCAAGGACAATCATGGCTTGGTTAGTTGATTTAATTCTAAATCAAGTCATTTTGATAAACAAAGGACTCAGGTTACTTACAGTACTTGCTATTGTTTATAAGATCGCCCAATTAAGTATTGAACAGGCTCATCGCTGCTTAACTTTTGTGATCTTTCGGAAACAGGTGCTTTCGGTGTGCCTTGACCGTAATTCAATGGATCTAGTTGGTTGTTTTGTTTTACGGCATATCAACTCTTTTCGGGGGATGTGATATGAATAAAGTCATTTTGATAAACAAAGGACTCAGGTTCTTTACAGTACTTGCTATTGTTTAAGTGGACACCGAATTAAGTATTGAACAGGCTCATTGCTGCTTAACTAGCTAAAATGGTTGGATTGGTTGGTTGTTTTGTTTTACGGCAAATCAACCCCTTCCGGGTCGTTTAATGCCGAATCAAGCAATTTTGTTAAATAAAGGTTACTTACAGTCCTTGTTATTGCTTAAGTGTTCACTGAATTTAGTATTGAACAGTTTCATAGTTTCTTAACTTTGGTGTTCTGGATCATGCTTTGAGTCGATTTCGAACTTGGTGTAATTGTTACTTCTACCTTTATCGCAAGACGAGGTTGGTTGGTTGGTTGGTTGGTTGGTTGATGTTTAATGGCATATCAACCAATGCTGTTTATTTATTTAAATCTGATATATATATATATATATATATATATATATATATATATATATATATATATATATATATATATGTATGTGAGAGAGAGAGAGAGAGAAAGTATGTAAATAAACATTGTTTAGCCGACAATTTTTGGAGGATATGTGCTTAATTGAAGTCGTACCTGATTTTTGAAAATTAATTAGTTAATAATTAATGAATTTAGGCGGGCCAATCCCTGAATAGACATGGGAGAATGCTCCGTGTGTGACTCGAAACCTCGACTGCCAAGCTGACAGGCGGAGATTCTAACCACTACACCAGCTTGCCAATCCCAGATTCTTCGTCCGTTTTTACCTTATTTATATTCCACTTTTTATTGACTTGCTACACGACAGTATGAGAGTACGCAAATAAACAGGATGATTGTAAGGTAACTCTTATTTTTAAAGTCTTATAATTTATTTCTGAATCTTTATTTTTATAAAAAATGAAAATGAGAACACATAACATGGATTTTTATTTAAAATTCTATATGGGCACCAGCATTCGATTCCAGCATCTCAAGCCGCTCGGGAATCGCATCAACTAATCATCCAAGGAACTCTTGTGAAATGGCAGAAATAAATCTAATATTCGTCCTTCAAGTCGTTGGTTTCGTAGAGTAAACTTGCTTCTTCAACCAAACCCAAAGAAAAAAAGTCGCAGGGTGTTATATCAGGATTTCTGACCGGACACTCATGCAAACCACGTCTATACATCCATCACTCAAAAAAATTGTGATTCTGCCATGAATAACAATAGTAAAATAGCAAATCTTGCATAAAAATCAAGTCTTCAATATTCAGAATTGTGAAAAACGTAAACTGCATATAAAAAAATTATAAATAGTTTAAAATAGGGAGTTACTTTTCAATCACCCTATATATGATTTGTTCAATGTGGCTAGACTCAGGCCCCTAAATGACGCCCGGTTGATACACACGTGGCTTTATGAAAAATCAAACAAAGATTAGCAAACACACCAAAATTGAAATAAACCCTTGCGTATTATACGAAAGAAAAATATAATATCGCACAAGGTAAGCATGGAATGCTCAAGGAGAATCGAATTCACTTCGCTAACTATTAAACCATGTAAGATGGTCGACTACCACTACAACTACTACTACTACTACTACTACTAGTAGTAGTAGTAGTAGTAGTAGTAGTAAATAAATTAATTATCGAAATAGTTTATCTGAAAATTCAAACTAATTTCAGACTCATTTAAACACGTATTTTCTTCTGACCTAGTTTTTATCGCACTCTAATTATTTTCTAATAAACTCTTAATATCGCAAAATCCCATTATAAACACCTAATCTCCCTCTACCAAGTAACCCGATTTATTTAGTAACATGTTTTCTTATTAAGGGTTCAACAGTTTAGTTTCCAGGGTCCAAGTTTGATTTTAGTTTAGTTTCTTTGTTTAATGTCATATCAACTTTCGTGGTTGCCAAAAGCCATCCTTGTAGAAGAAAGGTCAACATTATCAGGTCAAGTTGACAACATTGGGCATCCACGACTCTCCCCCTATCTCTCTTCTCTCTCTCTATCACTTTCTCTCTCTCTCTCTCTTTCTCTCTATCCCTTCTCTCTCTTTCTCTCTATCCCTTCGCTCCTCCTATCACTCTCCCTTATCTCTCTCTATCTATCCCCTTCTCTCTCTTTATCCCTTCTCTCTCTTTCTCTCTCTCCCTTCTCTCTATCCTCTATTACTCTCCCTTCTCTCTCTCTCTCTCTCCCTTCTCTCTCTTGCTCCCTCTCCCTTCGCTCCTCCTATCACCCTCCCTTCCCTCTCTCTCTCTCTCGACTCTCCCCTCCTCTCTCTCTCTCTCTCTCTATTCCTTCTCTCTCTTTCTCTTTCTCCATTCTCTCTCGTTCTCTCTCTCTCCCTCTCTCCCTCTCTCTCTCCTTCTCTCCCTCTTCTCTCTTCTCTCTCTTGCTCCCTCTCCCTTCGCTCCTCCTATCACTCTCTTTCTATCTTCACCCGTCCCTATCGGCCATCGTCACTGGCAGTTACTTCGTGCAGCATCCATAATCCGCACAGAGACGATTAATGTAGGTTTTTGCTGTTCGGCCTACGTTGGTGTGTCCACGTGTAGGTGTCTGGTAAGCCAACTAATTCGAACAGTGACCCACATAGACACCCTTAGTCTCGATATGGTCAGATGCAGGTGATGATATTTGGCTCATTTTGACCCCCCCCCTCCCCAACAGTAGGCCATCATCATCAAGTCTGGCTGATAGCACGGATATCCACGACTCTTTCTCGCCCCCCTCTCTCTCTCTCTCTCTCTCTCTCTCTCTCTCTCTCTCTCTCTTCTCTTCATCCATACGTATCAGTTGTCGCTCCTGTTAACCCCTCCGTGCAGTATCCAGAATTCGCACAGAGCTGATTATTGTAAGATTTTCTGATAGGCCTACGCCGGTGCTCCCACCCATATATTGGTGAGGACATATATCTTATTTGCGCCCCCACCAAACAGTTTACAACGCCAGTGTTTCCATTTTGTAGGTGTAAGCTTACCAATTTGGAATGTGACCCTTGTAGACACCCTCAGGTTCGATAAGGTCGGACCAAGACCGGCTAGATACTATATCGGTGGCCTCGGTCGGACGCAGGTGAGGACATATGACTCGTTTGCTCTCCACCCCCAATAGTATATAACTATGGCTGAAGATTGAAAGTGTTTGAAGCAATTTGAATTTCCCTAATTTAAGTAATAATAGAATTATAATAGAATTAGTAATAATAGAATTACTTCTAATTTCTAATTGTAATTTTAAGGGATTTTTAAAAGATGTATCTTAATGATTTTTGCTCATATTTGTTAAATTCTAAAGAATTTTAATCATGCATATAATCTTTATTTAGGTAATTTATGGGGAAGACCGTCCCGGTCTCCTGCCTCAAAACTTGCTAACGGTGAGTGGTGAAAAACCAACCCCAGCAACAATTGAAATCCGTAGCTGAAGCAATAGATAGATATGAAGACGACTAGATAGATAAATAGTTTTTATTTTATTTTATTAAAATATAAAAGAATATCTAAATACTTAGATTTTCTTTTATTCATGTTTGTTTAATGTCTTGTTTTTCGTTTAAATAAGCAAGAATATATAAATATTTTGATTTTTTTTTTTTTACTTGTAATTGATTGTTGAAATAAATATATAAAATAAAATGAAAATACCGAAAAAATAAACGTTTTGGATTTTTTTATATGTAAGTGAATGTCGAAAAAAAAAACAAAAAAAAAAAACAAAACGCCATAAGTTGGTTATTTACTTTCAAGTGACACTGCTTCGGCTACGGACTTCAATCTTAGATGGGTTGGTTTTTCAGTATTCACCGGTAGCAAGTTTTGAGGCAGGAGACCGGGACGGTCTTCCTCATAAATTACCTTTATTTATCTTCACTAATTACCTGAACTAGCTCTTCTCACCACTCTTGCCTTTCATTGCTAAATTTCCCTAATTTAAATAAATATAAAAGGTTAGACTGAGTCTGCATTTATCAGGTGAAGAGTGTGATCCTTTACATTATTTATATGATTCAGAGTATTGTCCTCATCTTGTAAAAGTTTTCAAGACTAGTTTTCTAAGAAATGCCTTTGTTCGACGTCCGATATACTACATCAAGTCTAAGCAAGAAAACGCCCAGAAGACAATGATTATCCAGTAATTCATAAGTGTTATATTTTAAATTGAAGCCACACTCTCGGTGATAACCCCCAGTTCCTAATGAGGAACAAACTTTTGTTTATATTTCATTTTTCTTCTGGGTTAAAATTTGGTAGTTCTATTCTAAATCGTTTAACCGTACCTTAAAACAAACAAAACAAAAACTGAATTTTTTAATACGTTTTTTTTTTAACAAATACTAAAGTATTGGATTCTTCTAAGGCCTCACAATTAAATTCAGTTTAGTGTCATGCCAAAGGGTGGGGGGATCTATTCTCTATGTAGAGGATACAGTCAGGGTATTCTAAGCCCCGCCAACAGAGTGGTTGGTTGTGTATGGATCAAACTGGTGTTTGAGAAATTCGCTTAAAATCTCTCTCTCTCTCTATCTATCTATCTATCTCTCTACCAGTGTCTTTCTCGTTGTCTCTCTCTGTCTGTCTCTCTCGTTCTTCTCTTCTCTCCCTCTCTCTCTCATTCTCTCCCAGTGTATGTATTTCTCTTTGTCTCTGTCTGTCTGTCTATCTGTCTCTCTCTCTCTCTCTCAGTGTCTGTCTGTCTGCCCCCTATCTCTCTCTCTCTCTCTCTCTCACACACACACCCTGTTTCTCTTTGTTTGTTTCTGTCAGTCTGCCTCTCTCTATATATATATATTTTCCTTCCCACCCTTTCCATTCGTTACTACGAAAATAACTAAATTCCATCCGCTTAAAAATTGACCTTGTATCACATTCTACTCGTGGCGGTGGGGCTAGGTCAATATATACTCACGAGAATGTAAACTATTCCTTCCTAATTTTGGACAGAATTACTTGGGGTGGTTGTAGGGTGAAAATAAAACGTCTCTTATTTAGATTTAGATTCATATTTATTTCATTTTTTTATTCTATTCATTTCTTTTTAAAGAAAATACTCCCAAATCCAATAGTAATTAAACTGGACCTTCCTTTACCCTTTTTAACCCAACTCTTCACTCGACAGGAATAAATTAAAAATAAAACCACGTTTTTCAGGGTCATTAATATCATTCTTTTCTCTTCGGTTCCATTGCTTCCATTGAAAAAAAAAAAAACGTTTTGACTTGCAGTGAGTGGGAGGGTGTGGTTTGGGGGGTCGTTTCCTCAAGAAAAAAGCAAAAAAACCCTGGGTCTTAGAAGAACAGTCTTAAGAGCATGGATGCTTAAAAATTCACTTGCCCGAATTTTGAAACCTGTTTTCTTGCGAGTAGGTAGCCACCCAACCCCTCTTCACCAACAGGATATTATACAAGGTCAATTCCCAAGTGGAGTTTAACAGATTTGATTTCAGTGTTTTCCTTCTCCTAGACCGGTTCCCATCCCAATGTTTAAAAGCCTGCTATTCACCTATTTTTCCTTGCTTCCAATACAACCAAAATAGTTTCAAAACATCAACCACACACACACACACACACACACTTACATGTATATATACACACACATACACATATATGCATACACAGACACAGACACAGACACACACACACACACATATATATATATATATATATATATATATATATATATAAATATACCAAGCGTGTTGGTAGATCCTTGCGGAGAGAAAAAACCCGGCAGAGAGTTTGATTGTAAAAATATACTAATAACTAATAGTAGGTTCGTCTGACTCAGTAGATTATCTTGGCTCTACTTAGGTATCGAGCACTTTTTACAAATTAGCTTCTCCTAGCGGTTATATGAATATATATATATCTTATATACATATATATACATATAAATTGTTTTTTCTTTTGGCCAAATACTATACCAATAGATTATTTTTTGTTGGTACGAATATCTTGGTCTTTTCTTTTTTTCAAAAATTTTTTTCAAACTAATAGTAAGCTTTTTCTTTTTAATTAAACAATAAACTTATAGCGTTCTGTGTTTTTATTGGTCTGTATGATTTGATAATTTAAATGTTTAATGTGGTTAGTAGTATTTATTGGTCTTGCTCCTTTTCTTCTTCAGTCAGATTTTAGCCCTGAAGAGCTTTATGCGAAACTAATAGTAGGTTCGTCTGACTCAGTAGATTATCTTTATTATATATATATATATATATATATATATATATAGTTGAACATCTGTATGCGTTGTACTATTTTAATTAATGAACTATTTTATCAGTTTTAGTTTATAAATTATGTGAATAAGTCCTTACCTGCATGCATATATATATATATATATTTGGGAGAATATGTGCTTAAATGAAGTCGAACCTATTTTTGAAATTAATTCATTAATAATTAATAGGCGGGATTAAACTATTTAATATATATATGTGTGTGTGTGTGTGTGTGTGTGTGGGTAAAGAATAGAGGGAAATGTGGACAAAAAGAGCAACACAAACAAGTAGATGTAGGAGATATATTTCGTCTTGGCTTGAATAAATCACTGATGAAGTCCTACTCAAGGCAGAACGAAATATATATACATCTACTTGTTTGAGTTGCTCTTTTTGTCCACTTTCCCCCTCTATTTTTCACCACATTCTGTCGGATTTACTCTAACCCTCCTATCCTTTATATATATATATATATATATTAATATATATATATAATGATAATATATATATAATGATAATAATAGTTACATTTTCATTATTATTATTATTGTTGTTGTTGTTGTTGTTGTTGTTTCATAACTGCAAGTTTCATGTCTTGTAAAGAAGAGAATCTACCTACAATCCTCAGATGAAACTTTAACTGAATATGAAAACACCAATGTCAAGGTCATTTGTATCCAATGGAAGATTGACTGAATTCTGAGTGCATTAAGTACGAAAAAACAAAAAATAAACAGAATCTAGCTAGAATAAGAGTGAAAACATTTTAGATACTTTTTTAAGACATTGACTGTTAATTGAAATTTTAGCCTCCTATTTAGGCATGTGTTGAAAGCATCTGGGGTCATTTGGTATATTCGTGCAAATCGCGTTTTTTTTTTCGCGGGGGAGTTACCACGTGGTCCACGAAGCAGGAGAAGTGTGTACTCAGGATCTCGTCAACAAAGGAAGCGTGTGCATTTGTGTCTAGACTGTAGGTGATGAAGAAGAAGAAAAAAGGCACAAGATTAATTGAACATAAATTTAGGACATTTTATTTATTCAGTCATTTTGCTTTAACCTTGAGACGGAGATAAGCACATTAGGAAAACGCCAAAGTTTTATTTTATAATGAAAAATTTTTAACATACTAGTAAAAAAAAAAAATCACTATCCGGGTGGGTAACAATTAATTTTTGAAAGATTTTGCCTGAAGGGTTGAGAGTTTAAAATTCAGTGTCAGAGGGTTTTTATCCTAAGTAAATAAAATCATCAATTTCAGTAAGTAAAGTAAAGTCGTCGGGGTGGCCTAAAGTCGGTATCAGCCAATCAGCGAGGGAGTCTATCTCCTTTTCACTAGCGCTAGACAAAAGAGATTATTTTCGCGTCTAAGGTGGAGCGCCACACATACCATCAGCTCTTACTTTACCGCACAGATCCCTATGCTACTCATACTCTGAGTTGGCGAGGGCCAATATCGAACTAGGAACCTTGTGGATTTTAGCCGAACGCTCTACCGACTGAGCTAACCCGACCCTTATATATTATGGTGTAATAGTAAAAAAAAATTTAAAAAAAAAAAAAAAACAATTTAAAAGGAAACTTAATTCTGTCCCTTACAAATACAATTTTGCGGGAATCTATTAATCATTAATTAATAATTATTTTGAATATTTTACACTTAAATGGAATCAACTACCTCGCTTGTGTGGCTGATACCGACAACAGGACACTCCATCAACTTTACTTTGTACTACAAATGGATGGTCCTAGGTATTCACACACAAACACACACACACACACACAACACACACATATATATATATATATATATATATATATATATATATATATATATATATATATATATAATATCCATCCAGTCAAATAGTGAGATTAGCTATCAGGATTAATCTGTATCCATATTCATTGTTGTGCGCATGTATCACAAATCACACACACAACATGTACATATAGAGAAATTTGTTGGCGAAGTGACCAATTGTCGGTATCAGCCGGACATGGCAGATTGTTTTTGCTGAGGTGAAGCGCCATACCTACCGTCAGCTACCCACTTTACCTCACAGATCAGATTACCCAACCTGTTCTACTCATGTGCTGAGTTGGAAAGACCCGTATCAAACCACTCTTTCTGCTGTTATCCTGCTGGTCCATAATACAAAATTTTTTTTTTTTTATTCTGAAGAAACGAAAGAGAAAGAAAGAAAAAGATATTTTTCAAAAAATTAAATCGAACTATAATAAGCTGTGCTAGTCGTGTGCAGATTTGGCGAGGATCAGTATGGAAACCGGATACTTGCGATTCCTCATCGCATGTTCTACCGACTGAGCTAACCAGAAAAAAGGGGTGGTTGATAATTTTTTTTAAAATGGACCATATTACATTTAGGCACCCTTTTTTGATCTCGATTAAGAAAGGACATGTTTTTCATTTACACCGTCAATATCTGGTTGTTTGTTAGGGGTTAGGGGTTAGTTTTATAAAAAAAAATTTAAATCTAAAAATCGTCTGTTAAAACAACCGGATATTGACGGTGTAAATGAAAAACATGTCCTTTCTTAATCGAGATCAAAAAGGAGTGCCTAAAGGTCATATGGTCGCAAAAAATAAAACGATTCTAATGGAACATTAAAAATATCAATAGTACTGATGAGGAACAAACGTTTACAATTGCTGAAATGCTGATATCTTTTTGATTTCGTGCGTCCCGGGACGCACATATTTGCTTTAAATGAGTTCCGGGAAAATTTATAGGTCCAAACTAAAGCCGTCTAACTCCTTCCTACATTGTAAACTATCCTGTGTAATTCATTTCTAAGAAGCTATTGAAATGTATATACAGTTAACTTGAAATGGCGAGGGAAGAAAAACGAAAAACACTGGGACGCATAGAAATGATGCGTCCTTTTAGATTTTTGTGCGTCAGAGACGCAGGAAACGTACCTATCAGCAACTCTGCAAATGTATCAAATTCCGGTATTAAATAACCTATAAGGGGCTGATATACCGTTAAACAAATAAACCAAACTGAATTTGGAATATTCTTACGGATATTATTTTTTCAGACTTATCGCTGAATCTTTATTGCTTGTTTCTTTGCAAAATGTTTGAGTAAATTTATTTTTCTTGGGTAAATGATCATAGAGATTTCTTTTTCTTTAATTATTCGTCTTATTACACATGCAATCAAAAGGATTACTGTAACAACTACCAACACCCACATAACCTAAAAACAAGAAGAAAAAAAAGGGCTATAAAATAAATGAAATGCAATATCCGAAAAACATTAAACAGAAAACCAATTTGCCGCCATTTTTATTCCGTCTTATAGTCCGATATAACGTTTTTGGTTAAATCGAACTTGACGGACCTAAATTCCACCATACGTATGTCACCCCGCCGAAAGAAGAAAAAAAATACCAAAAATCAGGGAATTAATCGAATTTAATGAAATTTTCAGTGTTGATATATTAATGAATAAACAATATAATGCACCAGTTATTTTATTTAAAAACTATTACATTTTTTTCTGGTCAGTTAACTTTAAACCACGTATCTTTGAGGCGTAACACAGATTCTCAAAGATACGTCGTTTAAAGTTAACTGATTTGAAATAATGTAAAAGTTTTTAAAAAATAACTGGTGTATTATATCTTTTATAAGTTCGATTTAACCACTTTTTTAATTGTTTACATTCTGCACCGTAACACCAACAAAAAAGCATGTGTTTCTTAAAATAAAAACTATTAAAAAATAACAAGAATTAAACAATTCTTTTAAATTTAAAAAAGGAAAATATTATTTCTAGCCTTCAATAGTGTCCTGGGTATGACACCCGGTGGTGAGGCTCCGGTTCTGAATATCTGAGTAGCGCATAGTCACCTCTTTGATGCTATCACTAGGGCCGTGTTTAGCTCAATATTTAAAGCATTTGCCAAGGAGCCACAAGGTACCCAGTTCAATACTATCATTCGTTAACTTCTTTTTTTCGTAATACAACTACTACTACTACAACTATTAATTCTTCTCTTTTACTTATATTCTTCTTATTTCTTTCTTTCTTTTCTTTTTCTTTCCCTTTTCTTTCTTTCCCTTTTCTTCTTCTTTTCCTTTCTGTCTTCTTCTTCTTTTTCTTCTTTCTTTTCTTTCTTTCTTCTTCTTTTCTTTCTTTTCTTTTTCTTTCTTTCCTTTTTCTTTCTTTCTTTTCTTCTTCTCCTTTTCTTTCCCTTCTTCTTTTTCTTCTTCTTTCCTTTTTCTTTCTTTCTTTTCTTCTTCTCCTTCTTCTTTTTCTTCTTCTTTCCTTTTTCTTCTTCTTCCTTTTTCTTTCTCTCTTTTCTTTCTTTCTTTCTTTCTTTTAGATATTCTATTTATTCACTAACTTGTTTTTCTTCTTTTTCTGTTTTCCTCTCTCTTATTTTTTTTCCTATTCTTTTTCTAAGTAAATTTATTCATTGACTTATTCTTTCTTTCTTTCTTCTTTTTCTTCTATCTTCTTTTCTTTTATACTTTCTTCTTTTTCTTTTTTCTTTTCCAAGACAATTTCAGAAAATACAGATAGCTGGAACAATATAATCGCTTTCGTAATATCGTTAAATACAGTGGTATTTTGACTTATGAGTGCCCCAACTGATGGGTTTTCAGAATTACGAGCTGTTGTCCTCATCTTTATTGTGGTATGGAAAACCACGTTCCAAACGTTGTATCTTCCGGCCTTCCTCAGGTGTTTCCTGTATACCCGAGCATAGCAGGGACTCAACCAGTCTTCAAAAGTTCTTCGACGCCTTGTTTGACCAAACTATTCAAAATGGTTTCCGAGGTTGGGTATTGCTATGCTCGGATACACAGGAAATACCAGAGGAAGGCCGGAGGATACAGCGGCCGAAACATTGTGATTTTACATACCACAATGAGGATGAGGACAATAGTCCGAAAAATCAAAATTATACACATTCTATTTTATTATGTTTTGATACAATAGAGAAATAGAAAATGTAACAAAAAATTAGATGGGGGGGGGCTGTAACGGATTAATGACATTTCAGTTTATTTTAAGGGTGAAAATGGATTTGATTTACGAGGAAATTGAGTTACGGGTGGGACGAATTAAACTCGTAAATCAAGTTACCATTGTATTTGATTTACGCAATCAAAATAAACATTCTGAAAAAAATTAATAATAATAATAATAATAATAATAATAATAATCACCCTATCCCAGCCAGGAGACCAGACCTAGTATTGATTAACAAAAAAAAAGATAACTTGTCAAAAAAGAGAACTTGCCAACTGGTGGACTTTGCGGTTCCAGCAGATCACAGGGTGAACATGAAGGAAAACGAAAAGATGGATAAATTGCTGAACCTTGCCAGAGAATAGCAAAAGCTGTGAAATATGAGGATGAAAGTGATACCAGTTGTAGTTGGTGCACTTGGAACGGTCCCAAAAAGCTTGGAAAAAAGACTGCAGGATCTGGAAATCAGAGGAAAAATTGAAACTATCCAGACTACTGAATTGCTGCAATCGGCTAGAATACTCAGAAGAGTCCTGGAGACCTGAGGAGACTCGGTCTCACCCAGGCTCCAGTGAAATACCATCAGCTAACGCTGGTGTGAAAAACTCACGTAATAATGATAAATAGATGGATAAATTTAAGCTCGGAAATATACATAAACGTTTATAAATTTGGGGACGTTCTTCGACGCTATACTTATTCATGATTAATTTCCAAAGTATTTTCTATACAATATCTGAAATAGAAAGAAAAAAGTAATTATTAATGGTAAAATGACAGCATTTGGCAACCTCTCAGTGACTTTTGGCCACCCTGTATAAATATCATTTTTTTGCTAACAATGAATTTCGTGTTCAAGTTATTTATAAATCGTAATTTTATGCGTTTTACAAATAGAACTTACTCGTTGTTCGACTAAAAATATAAAAATTATAATTGACGGAGTCAGCATTTCTAAAAATGTATTACGTTTACTTTCGGGCTTATACCTTTGGGAACGGTGTGAACCCACTCATTACCTAGCTATGGGTTAAATAGTAGTTCTACTGTTCTTTTACAAGGATGGCTTTAGCATTAGATAATCCAGGAAGGTTGATAGGTCATTAAAATAAAGAAACCATATAACGGTTCACAATTTATTTGTATTAAGAATAGTTAAGTAAAACTATCATTGTTTACAAACGATTATTATTAGTTACTTGAAATTATGTTATTGCTAGAAATACTTGAAACCATACTACTGTATAACATATTATTAATGTTAGATAAGGAATACATGAAATAAATATAAATGTATTGTATAATATATATATATATATATATATAACTTTTGAATGACACAATCAACTACATGGCGTTCAACTTCACTGTGAAACTGTTTTCAACGGTCATAATTGTATGATTCACTTCCGCAATTGCCTGTAATTAATCAATAACTTGATTAGTTAATTGCAATAAACCTGGAGATCTTTTATGGTGAAACTTCAGTTGGTTATTTCTACATGCATTTTAGTACTAAATCCGCTTTATTAACGTAGTGAGCACTTTATATTCGTTAGTACTTATATCAATCGTCAATATTGCGATTAACTCGATATTTTATTCCTCGATGTCATCTTCTTTATATATACTAGCAAATATATGCACCCTCCGGGTGCAAGTATCTAAGTTTTAATGTAATAAAATATTGTATTAAATTAGAAAGGCTAATGAAACTAAATAAGAATGAAGATAAAAAGATTTGAAACAGAGGGGGATATTATCGAAAAATAGAACAACTGAAACTTACTCTCCCATCACTCCCATCTTTAATTGTTATTTTTTTTCTAATTTAAGTATTTAGTTAAAAGAGTAAGTAAAGAATAAAATTCATTTAAGATTCATTGAAGAGATGTTTTGCTTATATTCATTAAAATAAAACCAAACAGTTAAAAATCAATAATACTAAGCACATATTTAATAAAATCACATTTTTAATATCAATATGCAAATTAGCCTTCCCGTTCACACTGTAAACCGCTATTTTGTTGCATATATAAATATAATTGCATGTTGTTAATATGTAGATATGGTTAACAGTATTAATAATGTACAACAATTTTATTAATAATTGAGTTTTAAATGAAATTAATATCTTGGAGAATGTGATGTCAATAACTAAGGAAATTGTGACTTGAGTAGCAATATAGTTTCGGTTACAGACAGAAAAACACACAATCTCCATTATAATAAGATATATACGTATGTGTCTGTATGTGTAGTTTCGAACTGAACTACCAAAAATTATGAAGAATTTGAAAAGTCATCATATGGAAATTATATTTCATTTAGATATTTTCCCTTCTTCTCCTCCTCCTACTCCTCCTTCTTTCCCTCTTCCTCCAACACTCTTTCTGTTCTAAGTTTGCACATGTTCACCATCTTCTGCAGTAGCATCTTTGTGGTCTTCTATTAACTAAATGAGCAAAAGCAATGAGAAAAACAGGTTCGCTCTTCTAACCGTAGCATGTAATTGGTAATTCTTTGAACAACGCTAAAGCCGTCGCCGGAGTTTCTGGAAATCTTGATTCGCCAATGCGAAAGGCGACCATTACTCTCTCAAAAAACAAAAAAAAAAAAAAAAAAAAAAAAAAAAAAGCCATTCCTCTTTGGCGAATAAGAACTGTGGCATTTCGAAATAGGGTGACACATTTCTACTTCCACGTCTAAACTGCTTCCAAAATACAAATCTGTGACGAACCCTCGGCACTTCAATAGATCCGCGGTCCAATGATGACAAACAAAAGAGCTCTTAATTGGCATAACAAATGTTTGTCAATGCACTTAATTGTGAACTTTACGAATGTAAATTGTAGGAAGCGCGTGGTGTAATGGTTAGAGTCATAGGAAATGGACTCGTCGCCCCGAGTTCAAATCCTGGACGTGGTAATTGCATTTCACTTAGTGCTAATACCCTTGGGAAAGGTATGAATTCTACTCTCCCTCCAGCTATGGGTAAATAGTAGGCCAGATTGGGCTCTTTAACCTTGGTTAGGCACCCGTCTATGAGAAGGAAAACTCTGAATTCAAACCTGTAAACCCCGCTTAAGAAATTGACCTTGTGCCACATCCTGCTAGTGCGGAGGGGTTAGGTATATTTAGAATGTTGATTTTTTAATATTCACAGTATTCAGATAAACTTTACGTCAAATGATTCGAGGCTCATCCAATGAATAAGTGTTGGTTGGTTGGATTTTACGGCATGTTAACACTTGTTGACTTATTTTATGCTGAAAATGTTTTGTTTTATACATTGTTGATGGGTATTCAATTTTCTTTTTCAAACACAATTTTTAAATAGATTTTTTCAAAACTTATTTTTCCTATTTAACCAATAGATAGGACCCTAACAGGTACTAACCCTCGAAGTATTGATTGATTGAATTTAACTGTATGTCAACCCGTCTAGGGTTATTTTATGCCGAGAAGTAAGTGAATGTGTTAATTAGACGTTTATATTTATATTTTGGGGTAGTTGTTTCTTAAGAGTTTTGCGCGCAGTTTATAATATCAAGTATTCCTAGCTAATATAAATAATTTGCATACAGTTGTATGGTTTCAAGTATTCCTCTCTAATAGTAATAATGCTTGCTTTTAAATAACTATTTCTATTTGATAATAATCATTTGTTTACACACAGTTACATGGTTTCAAGGGACCGGTTTCGCTCAGTCAGTACAGCATCCGCTTAGGAACCGCAAGGTTCCGGGTTCGATACAGCTCTCGACTTAGTGCATGAGTACTATAGCTTGGGTATGTGCAGTAAAATGGAAAGTTGATATTAGGAGTGGCATTTCGCCTAAGACGTAAAAACAATCTCCCTGGTTTAGCGCTCGTGAAAAAAGGATAGACTCCCTCGTTGTCCGACTGATACCAATAATAGCCACTTTATTTACTTTTTTACTATATGGTTTCAAGCCACTAAGGATATTAATCCTTAGTGTTAAGGTCTAGTTAAGGGACAGAATAAAGACACAAGAGAGGAAATGAGTTAAACAAATATATTGACAAGAATAGTAGTACAGACATATACAAATGAGGAGGTTACTCGCGAGGCGGTTATCAACTGTCTGAGCGTACCGCTGCAATATTGATTCTCACTTAAGAGCAGTACCTGCAGCTATTTGTAGTTGGAAGAGTCCATGCGTGCGTGGTAAATTACCATAACACTTAGTAAACAATTATAACTTGAAATAACGTATCTAAGTATAAATAATTTACAGTTATATAGTATCAAGTATTCCTATCCAATACTAATACTTTTCAAACATATCTATTTGACCCATAGATGGGACCCTAACAGGTACTACCACCTGGGTCAGAGTGGACCTGATAGTAATGGCAATGAAGTGGTACTTCACACTACCCAGATCTCTAAACATATGCAGTTTAGTGTCATATCCAGAAATCCATCATTGAGTGGAGGGGTCTTACTCCTTGTCAAGAGGCGGTTCATCACCGTGGAAACAGTAAGTTGATTCGTAAGTCATTAATACTGAGACGAGTTCGATCTTCACTGATCGACACTTTTCTGTCGGGTGAAGCATAATAAATGACATTAGTTGGTTGGTTTGCTGGATTTTATGGCAAGTCAACCCTTGTTGGGTTATTTTATGCCGCAAACATTGTTTTATTTATTCTTCTTGGCTATTCAACTTTTTTTTATTGAAACACACTTTTTTTTTACTATCCTGGGTATGACGTTAAACTGCATCTAATGGTGAGGTTCAAATACAGGAGCTCTGGGGAGTGCGGAGTACCCCTTAATCGCCAATACTTCCAGATCCACTCTGACCCGGAGTGGTAGTATCTGTTAGAGTCCGATCTATGGGTAAAATAGAAAAATCAGTTTAAAAAGAATTTAGTTTAAACAGAAAAACTTTGCATACCCATCAAGAATAAATAAATCAAATGGGCTTGGGCATAAAATAACCCAAGATTTGTTGGCATGCCGTAGAATTCAATAAACCAACCAACCAACCAAAAAAGTCAATTTAAAAAAAAAATACATTTTAATAATCATTTTTAATCCATTTAACCCAAACAGGTTCTACCACTCCCGGTCAAGGTGGACCTGGGAGTAATGGCGATGACTGGGTACTCGGGATTCCCCAGAGTTCCAGAATTGGAACTTCACCACTAGATAGATAACATTGATATTGATGAGAATAAATCTTAATAAAAACAGTGGCAATGAATCTTTTTTAATTACTTATAAAATCATCTTTAAAGGAATCATATTACACTCCCGTCTCCTCCCACCCCAACCACACTTTCTTTTTAATTCCACAGTAGACAACTTGATTTTGATGAAAAAAGTTCTTCATTCTGTTCTGTTGATTAGTCTTGGGAATCATCATCAAATTTCAACCGGAATAAAACTCTGGCTAAACCCTAAACCGATTCTATTCTGTGTTCCTGCAGACATCCTAAAATATTCTGGTGCCACTTCTCAATCCAGGCGACGTTCTCTTCTTCCTTCCACCGTTTGTCATGCATGAAATTGCTTCATAAAACCCTTAAAGTTCTTGCCCTCCACCCCCCACCCTCAAAGACTCTTTACCATTTATCCGCTTCCCACATTTCGAAGAACTTCAGATTTCCCAAAGACTAAACTCGATATTTCCCCCATACTCGATCAAATTTTAGACACGCTTTCATTAAAGTTTTTTTTTTTTCTATAATTTTTTTTTCTTTATTTTTAGGTTAGTGTACAAAGTGCTTTTTTCTCTCTCAGATTTCTTACTTTTGAAATAAGATAAACGTGTGCTTAATATTTGAAGGAAGATAAGATTAAATAGTTTTATGTTAGTCTTGTTCTTAGACCATTTTGGCAATGTTACAAAGCGAAGGCAACTTCTAGGAGCTTTTCAAAAGTGTTCTGCATATATAGCCTTTCTAGGGGAACTATTTTGAAGGAGATGAATTTTTAAAATTACATTTTTTTGCCCTACAAAATTCAAATTCTCCGTAATTATTTTATATGCTTAGCGTTTAGATCTTCGCAAAATGTTCGTCGATTTTTCGTGAAACACTTCTATGGAAATTACAAGACCAATTCCGAATCCTAAAGCCAGTAATATCTTTAATGCCGTTCATATAGTTATCATCTATGCATCTCAGTGGATTCTTTTTTATTTTATTTTATCTTATTGTTTTGTTGTTTCTTTCAGAATCCCACAAATCATTTTTGTAAATGTGGGTTGCTTTTTACAATATCTACCAGTGAATTGCAAATTCAATTAAAATCCAATTTGAACAGAGCAATTGGTATTTCTGAAGCTATAATCAAACATAAAGAAACCAAACAATTTACTGAAATAAGACTCGTGAACAAAATAAGTTGCCGTTTTAGATAAATGAATAGGAGAATCCATATATATATATATATATATATATATATATATATATATATATATATATATGTATGTATGTATGTATGTATAATTTTCTATTATTGAAAATAAATAGTGCTTAATATCATACAATTACAAAACACAACAGACTGGATTGATTCAGACAGCAGTGAGTATCTCCTTTTAGGGCCCCAAGGAAATCTTCTAACGGAGGGATTTTTCATCCCGAAATATTAAGAAAACAAATCATTTTAACAAGGTAAATTAACAACATCCTAGTTATCTCATTTTTCTTCACACTTACATTGTGATAACCTTCAAAACCAACCACCAAACCAATATACACACAATGCTTCAAGCAAATTATAAAACTTCCATATATAGAAGGTATGTCAAAAAAGTATCGAGATTTTTTGCATTTTTTGACACACTTTGTATTCTGAATAAACTGGAAATATGTAATTAATAAGCTATATTATAAAAATGGAGGTGCGTGATGTAATATTTAGAGTCGTAGGAAATGGACTCGTCGATCGGATTTCAAAACCTGGACGATGCTGTTTACATTTCACATAGTGCTAATACTCCTGGGAAAGGTATATTATCCAACTACCTCAGCTATGGGCAAGTAGAAGGGCAAACCGGGCTCTTTAACCATGGCTAGGTAACCAGTTTAGGGGATGGAAAACTGAATTCAAACCCATTAAACTCCGCTTAAAAAATTGACCTTGTGTCACGGCCTACGCGTCTTGAAGGATTTGTAAATATATATAGTATAAAAGTTCACCATTTTTTCCTTATTTTCTTTTAATTATTGTTTGATGTTTATTTTAGATTTACGTATATATTTGAAACATTGCCACGTACAGATACCACACTCTGATCCTGAGTAGAAGTGCGGAGGGCGACAATTTGATTCTATGTAGAACACACAGATACCACATTCTGATCCTAGAAGGAGCTGTGAACGGACGATATAAGGGAACAAACAAAAGTAGTCAGAAAGTGCTATTTATATATGTGGGCGTGTCTGAGTGTTTGTTGCTTGGTGAGGGGGGTATTTGTATGTAAGCTAAAATTTCTTTCAATCCATGTTGCTGGTTTAAATTGTGTTTGAAATTTGATAAATGTGTTTATATTTATTATTATTTTTTCGTATTTCTATTAATCCTAGCCACTTACAAAAACCTGTACTATACTTGGTAGGATCTGTCATTGTTGCTGTTGTTGTTGTCCCTACGTAATTTAATCACGTGACTTATGATATATATATATATATATATATATATATATATATATATATATATCATCCGAAGCATTAAGGTCGGGTTGTAGAACATGAGCCTGTGGAGTATTTTTATCTTTAAACTTAAGTCACAATTATGGGTCAAAATATCTGCAGCTCTCTCGGCTGGAGATGTAGAATACGCCGACTATACATCTGCAGTGGGATAAGAAAAGTTGGGGTTACCTGTTGGTCATGGAGGGTGACCCCTAATGCCTGAGGATAGGATTGTGGTGACTGATTGGTCTGTGACCTGGGTGCTAAACGGCCCCTTGACATTCAACACTCCAAATCTGCCCTTACCTTGTCTAGAGGGTCCCATCCAATGAATCGGCAAGTCATGTCACACATATATATATATAAGCTGATGGTTGACAGCATAAAATCCAAACAAAAAAACAAATGCATCCCTTACAGAGGTAAGACCCTCCTCAAAAATGGGTATTCTGAGTATGGCACTAAACGTTTTCTGGAAGTGACGTTCCAGTTCTTGAGTTCCGGGGAGTATGAAGTGCCTATCTATTGCCATTACTTCCAGGTTCACTCTGACCCCCAATAGGAGTACCTGTTAGTGTTCCATCTTGGGATCAAATATCTATATCAAACTTATTAGAACTAAATAAAGATACCTGAAGCCATATAACTTTGTGCAAACAATTATTATTATTATCAAATAAGAATAATTACTTGAAAACTTTATTGTGTATATATTACTAGCATTAGATAGAAATACTCGAAAACATATAACTGTAAGCAAATTATTTGTATTAGATAGGAATACTTGAAAATATAACTGTGAGCAAATTATTTGTATTAGATATACTTGAAAACATATAACTGTGTGCAAATTATTTGTATTAGATAGGAATACTTGAAAACATATAACTGTGTGCAAATTATTTGTATTAGATAGGAATACTTGAAAACATATAACTGTAAGCAAATTATTTGTATTAGATAGGAATACTTGAAAACATATAACTGTGAGCAAATTATTTGTATTAGATAGGAATACTTGAAAACATAACTCTGTACAGATTATTTGTATTAGATAGGCAGAGATGCTGATAGCGTTTTGATTTAATACATTCTGGGACGCACATATTTGCTTTGAATGAGTCCCCCGGAAAATTTATGAGTCCAACTAAAGACGTCTAATTCATACCTTGTAACTTATCCTGTGTAATTCGTTTCTAAGAAACTATTGAAATGTATTTACAGTTAGCTTGAAATGGCGAGGGAAGAAAGAATAAAACCATTGGGACGCATGGACACGATTTTACAGCGTCCTTTTAGATTTTTCTGCGTCGGGGACGCAGGACGCATACCTATCAGCTTCTCGGGATAGGAATACTTGAAAACATATAACTGTGTGGAAATTATTTGTATTAGATAGGAATGCGTGATACCATGTAATCTGTTTGGGATGTTTAGAATAATTTTTGAACTACATTAATATATTGGCTTTTAAAACATTGATATTGTAACTATAAACTGTTTACAGGTTTAAAACGATTGTGAACTACATTAGATTACTTTCAAATTATTAGTATTAGATAGAAATAGTTGAAACTGTGTAATTGTGTACAAATTATTTACATATTTTAGGAATACTTACTTAGTCACATAAAGGTATTTAAATTAATTATTATTAGTTTTGCACACCAGCGAAAGCTTATGATCTTTCACTGGTGTCTGAGTGACAACAAGTCTCCTCGGGTCTCCAGGACTCTTCTGAGTATTCTAGTTAATCCTAGCATTGCTGTTGACTGGATGGTCTCAATTCTCTCTCTGATTTCAGTTCCTCAAGTCTGTTTTCTAAACTTTTTGGAGACCGTTGTAAGTGCACCAACTACAATTGGTATCACTTTCACCTCATTTTCCACAGTTTTTTTTTCTAATACTCTAGCAAGGTCTAGGTAATTGTCTATCTTTTCTTTTTCTTTCATCACCCTCTGATCTGTTGGAACTGCAAAGTTTACCAGTTGACGAGTTCTCTTTTTCTTGTTGATCAATACTGGGTCTGGTCTGGCTGGATAGGTGATCCATCTTTATTTTAACTCTTAATGTCCTATACCACCTCATTCCACCCGGCCAGAAGTCACATTTCCTAATCTGCCGCAAATAATATCCTTTGTTTAAATGTAATATTAAACAAATTTAGAAGTCTTTGATTTAAGGAAAATATCTCAGGTAACTTTAAATGAAAAGGCCATTTTTTGACAAATCCTTATAGGAATGGGGCTCTTGGAAAATTCTGAACAGGATGTTAAGAGTTTAACTAGAGTTTAACCTAGAGAATTTTATGTTTCCTTCTCAAGAACAGATTCTTGTTTGTGCATATACCATTTTGTTATATGATCAAAATCTAATTTATTGCACAATTCCCCGTGGATCACTTTTCCAACCCAGTCATGCCTAGTCTTGAATTCTCGTTGTACTAGTTTACTTCATTCGCTTAATACATGGTTGATTGTTTCCTATCCTCTCTCCACACATGCTATATTGCTATTCTGTTGTCTTTAATTTATCTTTGCTTTGATATTATTTGTTCTTGGGGCATTGTTTTGTGCTGCAATTATGAGTGATTCAATTTCGCTCTTGAGGTTGCCTTTTCTTAAACATGTTCCCAATTCTTTTCATGTACAATATCCCCAATGTGTCGTTTGGAGTATCCATATTTTTTTTTCTTCCAATTTCTGTTTTCTTGTTTTAGTAGTTTTTCTGTTGTCCATATGTTACAGATTGGAATAGTTAATTGAAGATATATGAATGTTGAGAGATTATTATTCAATTAGAAGTTACTTGATAACATATAACGGCGTTCAAATTGTTTATAAAAAGAAGAGTGATAAAACTAATAAAAAGTTAATAGTTACAGGGATAGATTGGTTTGGTTTGTTTTCTTTTGTCTCTCGGCATATCAACCTCAGTGGGTCATTTAATGCCGACAAAGTTTTGAAATAAGTTCATTCTTCATGTATACTAAATTCTTTTTTATAAACACATTCCTCTATTTAACCCATAGATGGGACCCTAATAGATACTACCACTCCGGATCAGAGTGAACCAGGGAGCGTTGGTGATAAAGGGATGCTCCACATTTTCCAGACTTCCAAAACTGGAACCTCACCATCAGATAGAGTTTAACGTCATTCCCAGGACATGAAGACCCTCAGCCATCGCCTTCTAGCACATATGATAAAAGGGTTGGGGCTTGCCATAAGGGCAATAAGGCAGAGGGTAAGACCCCCTCAATGTTGGCCGTGGGTGGCGACCCGTGATGCTTAATGGATGGAACCAGTCCATGACATGCAACACTCCACTTTGGCCCTTACTTGTTGACGAGCGGTTGGAGAGGCCCCTTCAATGAATTGGATGGTCATATCAATCCCTAGCACCTATATGTTTATATTAAGAATAGTTTTTCAAGCTATAATCGTTACAAATAATTATTATCACACGGGTCTCCATGACTTTTCCTCGCCAACTGTCTATCGGTCTTCACTCCGGACAGGTCATATGTGCACCAACCAGTACTCGCACAGAGATTATTGATGTAGGTTTTTGCTGGACGATCCATACAGACGATATCTATCTTCAGGATTTTCTTTGTGTTTCTATAGTAAAATAATTAGCAATGCTTTTTCATTATACATATATGATATCCTTATTCTAACCCTCTGCGGAGGATACAGTCAACGTAACGGGGCTTAGAATAAACTGTCTGTATCACCTGCAAATGTGTAAGACCCGACGCTAAAAAAAGCAGTATCTTGGTTATGCCACTAGACTGCATCAGATGGTCGGTTTCTGAAGATCTGGAGAATATTAGTACCCCTTCATTGCCATTAATTCCAAGTACACCCGTTAAAAAGTATTCCTATTCAATAGGACCATTGTCAAAAAAGAAAAAAGCTCTTAAGAAGCAACTACACAAAAATAAAAATAGGAACGTACAATGAACCCAATTCCATTCCTTTTGGCAGGAAATAACCCGCGACGTGTTGACATGCCGTTAAATCAATAAATGAATCAATCAGCAACCTTATCCTTTAACTAAATAGACTTGCCTTGAAAATCCTCATTGAAAAATCTAGCTTTTTACCTGCGCTCGAAGCTATGGGTAAATAGTAGGGCAGACTGAGCTCTTTAACCTTAGCTAGGTAACCAGTCTAGGAGTAGAAAAAGCTGAATTCAAACCTGTTAAACTCCGTTTTAGAAATTTACCTTGTTTCGCATCCTGGAATCGTTGAGAAAATCGCAACTACCTCAACCACCGACCAGTACACATTTCCTGATTACCCAGCCCGTCGGCTGCTGCTTTAGAATACACCGACTGCACCTCTGCAGGGTGTAAGACACCCCCAATGGGACCACCTGTTGGTCGTAGGTGACGACCCGTGATAATTAAGGATGGAACCCTGATAGCTGAGCAGTCCATGACGTGCAACACTCAATTTGGACCTAACTAGGCTAAACGAGCAGTCGGGAGACCCCTTATGACAATCCCTAACCCTTTGTATCATATATGTGAGAGAAGGCAGTGGCTGAGGATCTTAATGTCCTGAGTATGATGTTAAACCCCCCTTCATCACCATTACTCAGAGTTGCAGTTTGACCCCGAGTGGTAATACCAGTTAGGGTCCCATCTATAGGTTAAATAGAAAAAATGAGTTTAAAAAATGTGTTCGAAAAAAAAAAAATGAGTTTGACAAAAAATGTTGAATACCCATAAAGTTTGAATAAAACAAAACATCTTCGGCATAAAATAACCCAACAAGGGTTGACATGCCGTAAAAATCCAGCCAACCAACTAATCAACATGCTTACCCCGATGTCCATGCCTCTTTACAATCAAACCATAAATCTTGATGAGGCTGTTTGCATTTCATATAGCTCTAATACCCTTAGGAAAGGTATGCATCCGACTACCCTACCTCAAGCTATGGGTAAATAGTAGGGCAGACTGAGCTCTTTAACCTTGGCAAGGTAACCAGTCTAGGAGATAAATAAACTGAATTCAAACCTGTTAAACTCCGATCTAGAAATTTACCTTGTGTCACATCCTGCTCGTGCGGAGAGGTTGGTAAATATATATATGTATATACAATCAAACTTAGACAGCAAGAATTTCTGGAATGTTCGGTAGCGATAGAGTCTCACCGTAATTTTTTTTATACAATGTTCTGATGAAGTCTGCCAATATGGTCGAAGCTAGCTACGTGCTTCGTATTTGAGAATGTATCGTGAAATATATCTTTGGTGACGACTGGTGAGTTGGTAATTTTGGCGGTCGGCTTACTATAATAACAATAATGATACGGTTTGCAAGAATTTGTTGTTGGCGAATAATAATGAGTATAGTTTTTTTTTTTTTTCATGCCACCCACCGGAGAAGTAGAGAGAGAGAGAGAGAGAGAGGGGGGGGGAAGATGCCTACGAGTAAATTTTTATCTTCTCATCTTTTAGGCTTTTTAGAAAACCTCAATTGATGTTTGCCATATTTATATCTCACACGATTCAAACGTCTTTTTTTAAATGTTTGACGCCATCAGCAGGGATCCTTTGGTAAATCAAACACAACTTGGAGAAATATGTGGGCGACTTTTTAATAGGATCAGAAAAAAAAAATGCTCTTCGTCGCCATAGGGGAAGCGCGGTGGTGTACTGGTTAGAGTCGTAGGGAATAGACTCGTCGACCCGAGTTCAATTCCTGGACGAAGCCACAGTTCACATAGCGCTAATACCCTTGGGAAAGGTATGAATCCAACTATTCTCTCGCCAGCTATGGGTAAATAGTAGGGCAGACAGGGCTCCTTAACCTTGGTTAGGCAATCAGTCTAGAAGAAGGAAAACTCTTAATTCAAACCTCTTAAAATCTCCACACTACTAGAATAGGCTCAGTCTTACTTAGTGATCTATTTCAAGTTTTTTTTTAAATTTTTCTAAGCAATTTCGAATATTTCTCCTGTATTACTCGTCTTTCTTTTAAAAATCAAAACACTCTGCTCCGATGAAGATATACTGTTTACATATGTTTTTTATATTATTATTATTATTATTATTATTATCATACCTTTAGAATAATTTTATGTGTAAGAAAATTCCGGTCGAAACACGTGTCAGCATATAATAAATTTCATCCATACCAAAATGTATATAGTATTCCATTTATCTTTTCAACACACACACACACACACACACATTATATATATATATATATATATATATATATATATATATATATATATAGTGGTACATTGACTTGCGAGTTTTATTCGTTCCACTCGTAACTCAATTTCCTCCTATATCCAATAAATTTTCCCCATTGAAATAAACTGAAATACCATTAATCAGTTCCAGAAACTCTATGCTCTTAAAACATCCTTTTTTAACGTCTTTTTATGAGAAAAATAACACTCTATTGTGTAAAAAAATAATAAAATTGAATGTAATGAATTATGTGCTGGAATGTTTTAATGTTTAATATTTTTATTTTTTTTACAAATAACATTTCTCTTTGTCGTAATATATTTTCCCCCAGAAAAAAAAACCTTACTAGGTCCGCATCCCACCTGGGAAAAAATAAAAATGAAAAATAAATAAATAAATAGAACTCCCACTACCAACTTAAACACTCCTGCTAACACCAACAATTGATGACCTCCTAATAGTATGAAAATGTTCACCGTTGAAGCGTGAACTCAATCCAACGTCCTGAAGAAGGTCTAACAGACCGAAACGTTATAACGTAGACATCACTAACTAAAATAAATATCCATTTTGTACAACATACCGTGTTTGTCTACCTTTCTCCACACACACATAATCACACATACACACACACACACACACACACACACATATATATATATATATGTATATATATAAAATTTTATAAAGATTTTTTTATCTCCTGTCATCTATAAAACATCCATCAATTTCTTCACCCTTTAATACATCCTTGATGAAGGTTTAAAGAAACCTAAACGTTTAAGCGTCGATAAATAAATTCATCTCATTTTCGGAACACTTTTTTTTCAAATTTCTTAATATATATATATATATAATGTGTGTGTATTAGTCTGGCACAATACCATGAATGTGGTGCATGAAGTGAGAGGAGTCAAACCGTAATAACTTGTCTCTGCTAGAAAGACTTGTTAACAATTTTTTTCATGGTGTGTCCAAATTTTCACATTTAGCACATTTACACAAAGTTATTTCTGTCTTGTATCAATAAATCTTCAAAAGAATTCTTACTAAACTTAATGAATTTTGTAAATAATATTTTTGTTTGTTTTGTAGAATTTACATTTTTTTAAACGGTTAACATTCTATAAATTAGTTTAATGATTTCCACATGAAAAAACAAATACGAAACAAGAGTCGAATTTTTTTTTTTTAATTCACCGAATTTAATGAAGAAAAATAATCGAGCAGAATATGATAACCTTAAAATCTGAAAGAATTTTTGTTTCGTTTTTATTTTACGTTGTAGTAAAAATTTTAATTGTTATCTTTTAATCGTTATCTAGATTATATTTGCAATATATATATATATATATATATAATATATATATATATATATATATATTATTATAATTGGAGATTGTGTGCTTCTCTGTCTGTAGCCGAAACTATATTACTACTCATGTCACATCTCTTCAGTTATTTACGTCACATTCTCCCAAGATTTTATTCTATTCAAATCTCTATCATTAATAAAATTGTTTTACATTATAAATACCGTTGACCATATCTCCATACTAACAACATGCAATTGTATTTAAATATACAACAAAAATAGCAGTTTACAGTGTGGGCTGGTAGGTTAATTTGCATATTGATATAAAAAGATTGATTTTAATAAATATGTACTTGGTATATTGATTTTTAATTGTTTGGTTTTATTCTTAATGAATATTAGCAAATACATCGAGGATAAATCTTAAAAAGTTCATTAACAAGAAGAATAACTGTAATTTTATTCTTTACTGCCTATTTTAACTAAATAGATAAATTAGGAAAAATTTAGCAATGAAAGACGGGAGAGAAGGAAGAGTAATTTCAATTGTTCTATTTTTCGATTATACCACCTCTGTTTTAAATCTTTTTATCTGCATTCTTATTTAGTTTATTTAGCCTTTCTAATTTGATAAATTTTATTACATTAAAACTTAATTACTTGCATCCAGAGGGTGCATATATTTGCTAGTATATATAATATGATATGATAATGAAATTTATTGTGTACAGTCCTCAGGTGCACCACAACTCATTAAAGTCTCATGTCTAGTACACAGAATAATGTATTAGTCTCAGGAACATGAATAGCGTACAGTAATAATATACATGTATGTATATATATATACATGTGTGTGTGTGTGTGTGTGTGTGTGGAAATGTAGATCAAACACCGGATGTTACAATGGATGGAAAGTTATAGGCCGTAGCATCGATGTTCGAACATTTCGGTTCATAAAGCAACCTTCTTCAGGACCATTCAGTAACTAGTCAAGGAGAAAAAAGATTTATGTACTTAAAAAGATGGTGGGTGTTTTGAATGTGTTGAGTTTGGAATTAGTTACTAAATGGTCCTGAAGAAGGTTTCTTTATAAACCGAAATGTTCAAAAATCGACACCACGACTAATATATTTCCATCCCTTGTAACATCCCCTGTTTGTTTTACATTTCACCACATACTGTCGGATTCATTTCCTCATTTTACTTTCATAAGGTGTCTCAAAAAAAAATATATATATATTTATATATTTATTTATATATATATAATGTGGATGATATCAAGTGTTTCATTGATAGGATTCAGCCAATGTTGAGAACTCAACTTACATATATAGATTTGCCTATATATTTTTACGTATTATTATAAATAAATCGATTTATACTTTGTTCCGGATATAAATTTATTTCAAACGGGAAAATCAAACCAGTAAGACCGGATGTGAGGTCTTCAAAAAAAAAAAAAAAAAAAAAAAGAAACAAAGACCGGACTGACGAAACAATACGTTGAAATAAATTTATATCCGGAACAAGGTGTATATCCATTATTTTGTGTATATATATATATATATATATATATATATATATATATATATATGTGTGTGTGTGTGTGTGTGTGTGTGTGTATACAATATTCATTAATTTGTATATATATATTTATATATAGTTCGATATCTGCCATCGCCAACTCAGCGTATGAGTACCACAGAGATTTGTGCGGTAAAGTAAGGAGCTGGTGGTGGGTCTGGCGCTTCACCTCAGACGCACAAAAAAACTTTCCTTGATCTAGCGCTCGTGAAAAGGGGATAGACTCCCTCGTTCATTGGCTGATACCGACTATAGGCCGCCTCGACAACTTTACTTTTTAGTTTTTATATATATATATATATATATATATATATATATATATATAATATATTATATTATATAATTGTGTGTGTGTGTGTGTGTGTATGTTTGTGCTCATTGAGATTTCACACCTATAGATAATATCTGGTGGGTCTCGCTAGAGATGAAGAGATAGCAAGTCACCACAGTATTTCCAGGTGATTTTAGTACTGCTGTCGTCTGATGGTATCATTATCTTCATTACCATCATTTACTACTACTGCTATTTCTAATGATAATTACAATAATAACACAGATTTTGTTCACGCATGCGCATCAAACTTCGATCACGTTTCCGGTTCCCGACAGAATCGTTTTCCACCATTTGCTTCTTTTTTTTTTTCTATTCTTCGTAATCATTATAAATATTTGTTTGTATTTAGGGAGATTTTTAACACACACACACACACACACACACACACACACAGTATAAAACCATTATAACAATACAAGTCAAACGTAAACAATATAAATATCTCACGACTCTGAATTTCACTATTTCGATCATCAGGTGAGATTCGTCGTTTAAATGTCACCAGATGATCGGATTAACCAAACTCAAAATTGAGTTATTGATATTTTTAACTTTCCGTTTTATACATATATATATATATATATATATATATATATATATATAGTCTCTTTAACAAAGGCTCTATTAGAACATTTACATTCACGTAATTTCAACCATGTTAACTAAAAGTCGCTTCTTTTGAATAGCAAGGGTAAAAATTGCTTTATCCACTTCCATATTTTATTCAAAATAAGTTTACTCGTCTTTTTTTCTTTTTTCTTTTTTCATTTAAAAAAAAAACAAAAACAAATGTTGAATATATCTATCTATTTGTATAATGCATTTTGGATTTTAACACTTGAGCTGGAATTCAAGTTATATAGTGCCATCATTCGCTTATATAAAGCATACCCAATTTGTCGTCTGCTTTTCATTTTAAAAACGAATTAAAATTAATTAAATCGATTATTCAAGGTCAAATTTTCTCAAAGTAGTAAAATAATGAGTATCAGTAAAAAAATAGATAAATAAATTTTTAAAAATAAAAAATAAAGCAAAATGATACTACACATGTAATTTATTTTTAATACATTTTAAACTATTTGTTCGGTCATTTGCTCAAATATATCTTAAACATGGCCGTCAGTGTTGCCGTAAAATCCATGATGATTTCCTCGATTTTTTCTTTGTTAATTCTCTGTACAAATTGATTCACCCCGCTTCGATTATTATAGCACAAATGGTCATCCATATTAATCTTTGTAACTTATGTGAATTATGATAATTATCATCGTCACTCAATGAGTTCTCATAGTAATCTGATAACTTCCAGTTGGTATCAAGTGATAGCAAGTCTCCTCACAAACTTAAAAGCTCTCTGAATCATTCAGTAAAAACTACATAGAAGTTCAACTCTTGTAGTAGTATTTTTTATGTACATTTTGACTATAGCATTTCAACAAGACTGTCATCTTTGTTGTTACTTTTTCGATTTGTTGCAGGACTTTAGACACCTTGTATATTGACGTTAAGATTGGTTTCGTTTATTTCTCAGATTTCTAATTCTTTTACGTTCGATGCAAAGCTCTTTGGGACTATTCCAAGCTCGCCAATAATGACGAGCATTTCTCAACTATTCTGTTTAATTAATTTTCTGTTTTCGCGCAATTTTCTGATATTTTCCCTGTTTTTTCATTCTGCTTTAAATTTTTCTATGTCGTCTGCTGGAACAACATCTGTTGTTGCTGATCGTGTTCATAAAACACCATTTAAATTTCACTGCGTCATTTTTTTTTTTTTTTTTTTTTTTAATGGTGAGAAAATCTCTAGTCGAAATTTTGATGAATTGCATTTTGGGCCAAAATATACGCTCCACAAAATAAACTCATACTTTGTACCTCTAAATTAAAAATTAAATAAGATTTTAAAAATCTATATAGAAATACTCGTGTTCCTTATTTTTACGACCGTTATCATCTTGCAACACCCTCTGGTTAAATATGAGGCCGTCCAAGTCGTCCAAGATGAAATGTAAAAACGTAAATCCTGATTATATGGTGCTTTCTTATTCTTATTTTTTATGAGTGTCGTCCCTCTGGTAAATAATGGACCATTCCATTTTTATAATAAAGAAAGTAAGAGAAGAAACAGGACATGATACACAGAAAAGTATTATTAGAAAGAAAGACATAAATAAAGAGAGATGGGGAAAGACATAAAGTAAGAGAGAGGGGGTGAGCGCGCGGAAGTGATAACCCTAATCTGTTTCAATTGAACATAATGAAACGATGAAAAGTAAGAAAAAAAGAAAAAGAGGGAAAGTTCAATCACGATTATTATACGTTGTAATAATTAAATTATCATGCTGTGGTATATCCACATGTCCAGCTAGTAATTATTATTATCACCATCTTCATCCGTCGCTGGTAATATAATCAAAGGTAAAAAGTCACAGGAAATAGTCATACCTTTGGCTAGGGGAAAAAACAGTCAAAATCGTGTAAATATAAAAATGGAGGCGAGATTTGTAAAAACCTGTTATTGGGGGCAGGGTGATGAGGGTCTGATCAGCCGTGATTGGGTTAATGTCTACAGATAACATAGATTAATTAACGAAAAAAATATTACAAATGGTAAAAATTGAGACAGGAACCCCTTGACTGCTACTGCTCTGTATTTGGATTAACACAATTTTCTTCGCTGAGGTATTATTTTCTGGGAAAAAACCGCAATGATTTTTTTCTAAAAGCCACAAACGGATTTTAAAAATGTCTTTTATTTATCTTATTCTGTTGCTAATTTTTTGTTTTTTGTTTTTTGTTTGTTTTTCGTTTTTTACATTTTTGTTATTGTTAAATCAAAGTTTAAAAAAAAAGTTAAGATAAGATTCAATTCAAAAATCTTTTTTATTTTTATTTTTAATGAAAGATAAAATAAAAAGTTTTTAAAAATTTACACCGTCTATAGTCTTTGTTTTTGTTAGTTAAAATTCCATTTGAAACCGTTTTGTTGACTTTATACCCCTCCGCTTTTTGTCTTTGAATTGGGCTATTATTATTTCGTGGGTGTCTCTCTATTTGTCTGTCTGTCTGTATGTCTGTCTGTGGGTTACTTAACAAGAAATGTGATCGTCAAGACTTTCCCATTTGACACACAAGAAAATACAAATATTGAACCAAATCTCTTTTTACACATTCATGTTGAAACCTTTCTATTAGAATTCCAATATAAATACTGAAATAGCAAACTATTCTTATTTTTATTAAAAAAAAATCCTTCTTATATTTTTATCCCTTTTATTTATTTATTTATTTCTTCGTATATTTATTTTTTTTCTTCTGGATTATTTATTTTCTTTGCACATGTCCAGAATAGAACAACGAAGAAAATTTTCGACTATTTCTTCGGTATTGTACAAAAAATACAAAAAATCTCGGCCCTGGACCCGTTACCCCTAGATCACTGAAGTTAAGCAGCAATGAGCCAGTTCAATACTTAATTGGGTGACTACTTTAGCAACACGAGGTACTGTAAGCAACCATAATCGTTTGTTTATCAAAATGATTTGATTCGTCATTAAATCACCGAAACCGGTTGATATACCATAAAACAAAACGACCAATATATGTATATATATGAGAGAGAGAGAGAGAGAGAGAGAGAGAGAGAGAGAGAGAGAGAGAGAGAGGTAATACATGCATTCATTAGCTTATTTTTTTTTTTCATTTTTTTTTTTTTTTTTTTTTTTTTTTGCTGAGCAATTAAATCCAACATTACGTCTTCATGTCTCTACTTCACTTATCTGCCATAATTATTTCGTCTTTCCCTCCCAGCCACGAAGACGGTATTGTCTTCTGACTAATTGAATATATATATATATATTATATATATATATATATATAATTTGGGTTTGTTTTTTTTGTTTTTTGGCGGGGGCTGAACTTGAATGTAAACTGTTCCATAAAAAATCTTTTAAAACGGACTGAAATTTACTATTATCACTGAATGAAAGTATTACACGCACGCACGCACACACGCACATATATATGTATATATATATAATGTGTGTGTGTGTGTGTGTGTGTGTGTGTGTGTGTGTGTGTGTGTGTGTGTGTGCGTAAGCTTTTTACGTATCTGTGTTCTCTATTTTGGTTGAATCCTATCACGGAAACATTTGACTTCACACACACACACACACACACACACACACAATCAATATATAATATATATATATATATATATATATATATATATATATATATATATATTTATAGCTAGATAGATATGGAGAACCACCATTTTATAAACTTGTACCGTTACCTTATTTACTGGTGTATAAGACGCACATATTTGTAAGGAAAAAAGAAAGATAACTACACAAATATTCACTGCATTATGATGGCATGATGAATAGATAGTTGGGTATTGAAGCTTAAAATAGGGGTTTGGATTAACTGCAACAAGCACTGACATCCCAAATATCTTTATGATAAATGACATCCCTCGACGTCAAGTGACAGCAAGTCCGCTTACCCCTCTCACTCTTTATCTAATATTGTTGCCGATTTCAGTAACGCTGAATGATTTCAATCCCTTCCATTCTTTTATGAAAGGTGTTTGAGATCATTCCTAGCGTAAATTCTATCATATTTATTTATCAATTTATTTGAATTTTATACATAAGTAGTAATGCTGATAGCTTTTTAATTTAGTGCGTCATGGGACGCACATATTTGCTTTGAAAGAGTCCCCGGGAAAAATTCATGGGTCCCGACTAAAGCCGTCTATCTCCTACCTTGTAACCTATCCTGTGTAATTCGTTTCTAAGAAACTATTGAAGTGTATTTACAGTTAGCTTGAAATGGTGAGGAAGAACAAAGAAAAATACTGGGACGCATGGATACAATTTTACTGCGTCCTTTTAGATTTTTGTGCGTCAGGGACGCAGGATGCGTACTTATCAGCATCTCTGCATAAGTGTTCATCGTATTTTATCAAAGTCCAGCTGCAATTCGTGGTGTAATGGTTAGCAAACTAGTCTCGCATATCCATTACTACTGAATAGCGAGTTCGATTCCTCGCTGGATGCCCGATACGTGCGACCTTGTGTCACATCCTACTCGTTGTGAACGGGTGATATAGGCGTCCTATTGTGGTGTAATGGTTAGTAAGCTAGTCTTGCAAATCCATCACAACTGAATAGCGAGATCGATTCTCTCGGGATGCTTCATAGTTGCGATCTTGTGTCACTCCCTACCCGTAGCGAATGGGTTGGATAATAGAGGCGGTCCTTCTTGAAATGGTTAGCAAGCTAATCACTTAGATACATTACTACCGAATTGAGAGTTCGATCCTCCCTGGATTACCCATAATTGCAACTTTGTATCACTTCTTATCCGTAGCGAATGGGTGTTATAGGCGTCCCATCGCAAAGTAATAGTTAGCAAGCTAGTCTCGAAGATCCATTATTACTGAATAGCGAGTTCAATTCTCGTTGGATGCATACTTGCGACCTCGCTTCACATTCTACCTGTAGCGAATGGGTTGTGTAAAAACAGGCGTCCCATCCTGGTGTAATGGTTAGCAAGCTAGTCTCGCAGGTCCATTACTACTGAATAGCGAGTTCAATTCTCGTTGGATGCCTCATACTTGCGACCTCGCTTCACATTCTACCTGTAGCGAATGGGTTGTGTAAAACAGGCGTCCCATCCTGGTGTAATGGTTAGCAAGCTAGTCTCGCAGGTCCATTACTACTGAATAGAGAGTTCGATCCTAGCTGGATGCCCAATACTTGCGACCTTGTGTAACATTCTACCTGTAGCGTTTGGGCTGTGTGTTATAGCGTTCCGTCGTGGTGTAATGGTTAGCAAGCTAGTCTCGTAGGTCCATTACAACTGAATAGTGAGTTCAATCCTCGCTGGATGCCCCATACGTGAGACCTCATGTCACATCCTATACGTAGCGAGCGGGTTGGGTAAATACCTACAACAATACCTTTGTATTTATCTAAACGTTTAACTATTTTCGGTTGGTTTTTTTAAATAATTTTTCTTTAATAAAATAAGTGATTCATTATAAAATTAAATCATTTATGGATAAAGTTCTAAAAATCTAATTAAAACTGAACAATGCGCTGATTTTCTGATAATCGCTTTAAAATTTTTTTTTCAGTTTTTATTACCTCCCTTGAGTAAAAATGCACATTTGTATATTGTATTCAGTGATTTCTCATCTTTGATACCATCAACATCATACATGTTTGATGCTTTTCCAGGAGATCAAGGGACAACAAATCTCGTAAACAATTCTAGTAATATTACCGTCTGGTTAGTTTCAATTAAATTTTTTAATTAACAGTTTATTTTTTTATCTTTTTCTAAGAAGCTGTGTTCCAAATTTGGAAATATCTATTTCTCATTATCTTATTATAATGGAGAATGTGTGTCTTTCTTTCTGTCTGTAATCGAAACTATATCAGCACCCAATTTACAATTCCCTTAGTTATTTACGTCATATTCTCTATGATTTTATTTTTATCTAAACCTTAATTCTTGACAAAATTATTTTACATTATTAATACTGTTGGCCTTATCTATATTCTAATTACATGCAATTGTATTTATATATACAAAAAAATAGCAGTTTACAGTGTTAACGGGAATGCTAATTTGCATACTGATATTAAAATTTGATTTTAATAAATATGTGCGTGGTATTATTGGTTTCAAATTGTTTGGTTTTATTCTAATAAATATGAGAAAAAAATCTCAGAGATAAATCTTGAAAAGAAATCCATTAACATGAAGAAATAACTGTAATTTTATTCTTTACTTCCTAATTTAAATAAATAGTTGAATTAGGAAAATTTACCATTGATAAAAGGGATCGAGGGAAAATGATGGAAGAATTAATTTCAAAGTCGTTCTATTTTTCGATTATACCCCTGTTTCAAATCATTTTATCCGCATTTTTATTTAGTTTCATAAGTCAGTCTAATTTAATATATTTCATTAAATTAAAACTTAAAGGGTGTATATTCTGGCTAGTTTTTCTTTTTTTTTCATAATTCTTAGTCTACTTGATTTCTTTGAAACTTCTAGGTCGATATACACACTCTTCGACCATAAAAATTAAATAAGAAGTAAGAAATGAGGCTGAAGTCTATTACTTATAATTTTATGATTAAAAAAAAATTCGGGAAAATATGTAAAAACTGATTAATGAATACGTTCACGATGTTGTGTACCACCGGATGGTACATTTTCATATTTCAACTAGACCGTTGTACTACAAGTAGCTACAAATAAATACTACATAAATTGAATTGTACAGGTTCGTCCAAAAGTCTTGTCACCCCTACATATATTCTAAGAGGTAAAATAATTACATATTAGACTGAAATTCTTTAAAATAATCGATTTTTTTAAAGATATTTATTAAAGGTAAAATAATTACATAACTTATATATTATATTATTACTAGCAAGACCTGTACCACAGTATGATAATTTAATTATTACAACGTGTGATATGTTTATTCAACTATTGCGAAATCGTTCAATATGTAAAAAGTTTGATATTCTTGATTCAATTCTTTCTCACTTTTCTTTTCTTTCTTTCTTTTCTTTTCATCTTTTTCTTATGTTCGATTGAAACAGATTGCCGTTATCAGTTCCTCGTCCTTACTAAAATAATGGACCATTTCGTTTTTATCATAAATATAAAAAGAGGAAAGATAAAGAGAGGGGGTAGGGACGAGAAACCGATAGCTAAAATGTAAATTCTGATGATCTGGTGTTGCTTATCCACCGGACTATTTGGACGGCCTCATTTTTAACCAGAGGGTGTTGCATGATGGTAACTACTACAAATTAAGGAATACGAGCGGTGACAAGACTTTCGGACCACTCTATACATGCCTACAGGTAAAAGAAGAAAGCATAAAAATCACCTTCGTCGCAAAAGTGTTAAAGCCTAAGCTCAAGGTAAATTAAATTAATTTCCCATTTTTTATCAGTTTTCATTAAATAAATTTTCAATGACGGAGTCACATTTATGTGCGATTGATAAAAAAATAAAGTTATTTCATGGACATTTTTTTTTAGTATTATTTGGATTATTCGGACTATTAGCATCATCTTCATTGTTTTATATATATATATATATATATATATATATATATATATATATATATATATATATATATATGTGTGTGTGTGTGTGTGTGTGTGTGTGTGTATTGGTTTGAAGGTTGGTTTTGAAAGCTATCACAATGCAGGTGTAAAGAAAAAATAAGGTAACAATGGCGTTGTTTGTTAACCTGTGATTTATTCTTAATATTAATATTTCGAGATAAAATATCTTCTTCAGAAGAACACTGGAACTGAAGTAGTTGTCGTCTTGCTATGGCATTTTTAGTTAAATGAACATTTTTTTTCTTTTTTGAAAATGTTACAGATGGTATTTATTTTTATAACTGTATTCTCGTGTTGCATGTTTACGTGAATGCGCTTTTTTTTTTGCACGTGTGCGTATGTTGTCATGCGCGTGTGCATGAAAATGCGTGTAGACTGTGACGTTATGACCGTATCCACGCGCGGGTTTGCGTAAATCACAGTTTAACAAACAACACCATTGTTACCTTATTTTTTCTTTACACGTGCATTCTGATAGCCTTCAAAACAACCTCCAAACCAATATATACACAATGCTTCAAGCAAATTATAAAACCCTATATATATATATATATATATATATATATATATATATATATATATATACAGAGATGCTGAGAGGTACGTGTTCTGTGTCTCTGGTGCAGAAAAATCTATATGGTCGCAGAAAAATCGTATCCATGCGTCCAGTATTTTTTGTTTGTTTTTTTTTTTGTTTTTCTTTTCTTCCCCACCATTTGTAGCTAACTGTAAATACATTTCAATGTTTTCTTGGAAACGAATTACACGGTACGAGGTACAAGGTAGGGGTTAGACGTCAAATAAACACCCTACAATTTATCAAGAAACTTTAGTTGGGACCCATCAAATTTCCTGGGGACTCGTTCAAATCAAACACATGCATCCCAGAATACTAAAGTAAAAAAATTACATATTAGACTGAAATTCTTTAAAATAATTGATTTTTTAAAGATATTTATTTAAAGGTAAAATAATTACATAACTTATATATTATATTATTACTAGCAAGACCTGTAGATTTACCACAGTCTGATGATTTAATTATTACAACGTGTGATATGTTTATTTAGACATCGGCATCGCTGTAGATAGCGCATGTGCGTCACAAAAGTCACAAAACAATTAAAAATCTATTTATAATCGAACAGTTTATAATTATTTTAAAATATTAAATTGACGAAAATAAAGATGAAATTTTAATTACGTATGAAGAAGCAGAATATACCTTTTAAAAATCATTTGAAAACTGTGAGGGATTGGAGAGTGACGGACAGTAACAAAAAATAGATGCACATTTTTCTTTTAAGTCTTTTATCAATAGATAAATTGTTATCGTAATTCGTCACAGAAGAATTCTGCTTCTACGGAAAAAACAATCTTCATTGACGTTTTTCAAGAATTCTATGATTTCCAAGATGATAGTATAGCCTGAAAAACTAAAAGGCTGAAAGCGTGAAAGAAAAATGATTGTTCTTGATTAAATAAACTGTGGCATTCTTTAATCGAACGAGAATTTATAAACTATTGGTTAATTAATTTGCCAATAAAATATATAAAAAATGTGAAAATTTGTGTTTGAACAAGACCATACATACATAGACACACACATACACACACATATATATATGCGTGTGTATTTGTGTGTGTATGCTCACATAAGAAAGTATATATTCATATATACATACATGTGTATGCGTATGTATATATATTGTGAATTAAAAATATTTTCATTAAAAACATATATTGAAAAGAAAATAGTATATATATATATATATATATATATATATATATTATATATATATATATATATATATATATATATATGTGTGTTGTGTACGTAATATGAATTAAATATATGTAGCTTGATGATATGAAGCTATCATTTAAGTAATATAAAATTTAATAAGATGTTTTTATCTACTTGATTAATTCATTTTAACGCACTAATGAATTAACACACCAATGAATTAATTCAAATGAATACAAATACAAATAGCTTCTTTTTTAACAAATATTCTTTCATAACATCATTTTTTTTGTGAATGTCCTTAATTCAGTTTGTAAATATTAATCCCAATAAATCGAACAGTCAAATTGTCAGATAAAAATATAATAAATATCTATCAGATTAAAAACTTATTGATTCAACCTAGTATATATAAACACAGCAGTAACTTTAATACATAGTATGTATATATGATATATATATATATATATATATATATATATCGCAATCCAATCTCTAAAATACACACGCACGTATTTGTGTATAGTAGCGCACATTTATAAATATACCAAATAATAACGTGCATAGGGGGGGGGGCGAAGATGGTGCTGGCCGTGAGTATCTAGTTTAGGGAGGCATCCAATCAAATAGAGGAATATAACCATACAAAAGAATTACCCAATTATTAATGTTTATTTCATGAATTTCCATGTAACCAGTGTTGTAATTTATGTGCAATTTGAATAAAAAAAAGATTATTTAATAAATTTCTATGGATTTTATATATTTTCGATTTTTAAAATCTTTTTTTTATTTATTTATTTTATTTTATTTTGTGGGAGGAACAATATTAAGTTGTTGGTTCCGGGCATAATAAAACCGTTGAACGCCGCTGCAACTAAAACGAATATCATTAAGTTTTATTTATTACCAAACTTGCCAGAATTGAAATTCTGCAAACAAAAATAAAATTGTATGATATATATATATATATATGGGTTTAGTTGAATACAATCTAATATATATTATATCTTCTTAATGATTTTATCTCCTAATATAATTTCCCTTATATCGGGGTAAAAGAGATGTCTAATATTTTCCGCAATCGCTTTCGACCACATCCATGATCGTCTTCTGGGGGATTATTTGTTGTAGTTGTCTATTTTTTTTTTGGAGGGGGGGGTGCGAGGTTCATTAAGATGGGAGGATTTATTGTATTTATTTCTTTTATTTTTTTGTGGTTGCAGGTTTATTCATTTGGGAGGTGGGGGTACTATGATAAGTGTGTTCGTTATTAAAGATGTTTGATATACTAGTGTTGGTGTTAAATGCTATTTTATTTATGTTATGCACACATACACACACAACACACAAACACGCATATATATATATGGTTATATGTATATATGTATATACACATATGTATACATACATATGTATGCATAATTGTCCCAAAATAAGCCCACATACGCTATATATATATAATAGTAGTAAATTCTGTGCTATAAAATGTTTAATGTTTATAAATAATATTTTTTCTTTGACGAAATAGATTTGAAAACTTTATATGTTTTTAGTGAACTTATTTACATAATTAAATTTTAGCTCTCAACACAAAGCAAAAAGTCGACCTAGTGACAGCTCGTAACTCGAAAAAATGGTAAGTTGGGGTACTCGTAAGTCATGGTACCACCGTATTTGGCAATTTGTTTCTTTTCTCCAAATATTATTCAGTCTTGATATTGTGTCATCTTAGAATTTAACTGAATCTTTCACTAATCTTGGTGTGCGAAAACGCAAAGGAAAACAAATTCTAATTTTTAGATATTTACCACAACGTAACTTTCACAACAAAAATGTAGGATATCTCTGAGAAATTTCAAGAACGAATCTCTTTGAGATGGTAAATATAGATTTGTCTCCAGATGCATTGTTTATTTATTTATTTACTAGAAGTGGTTACCCAGAGTCGCCTTGGTAAAGAGGGAGAGGGGAAATACCTGGTGTATTGATTTGTTTACTTTTGAGATTCACAAATGCTGGACATTTTTAAGTTGAATTTCAATGCTATTTCTATTTATATTCTAATTATTTTTAAATATATTTAAATATAAATCAAATCTTCATAATTTTTATACAAAAAGCAACACCCTGTGATATCAATACACACACACACACACACACACACACACACACATACATATATATATATATATATATATATATATATATATATATATACAGGGTGATTTAAAAATTAGCCCTGTTTTGGGGGTCACCCTATATATATATATATATATATATATATATATATATATATATATATATATGGTGACCCAAAAATCAGGCCTGACTTTTTAAAAAAATTGTTTTTATCACCCTATATATATATATATATATATATATATAATATATAGGGTGACCCCCCCCCAAAAAAAAAAACAGGCCTCACTTTCAATATATACCTCTATATATTTACTTTGTCGTTAATGTTTTTTGTTTTTTTTCCGTAGCTTGATCCGGACATACATACATACATACTAACTGCCCTTTATATATGTATAGATTTATACATGTATTTATTTGTTTTTTGTTTTTGGGGGGGTGTATCTCTACTATTATTTTTCAAAAAATTTTGCGTCTGCCTTCAACGAAAATATTTCTACTTTTCTTCCGCAACAACTTTTAAACATATGCAAAAAATATTCTTAAATTTTACTCAGCTTTAAGAATATTTACTGGCCCAGAAAGAAACCAAGTGTAAAATTTTGCTATTTTTATTTCAAGCGCAAAAAAGAAAAAAAACGCAATTTTTTTTATCACAACATTAAAATATATTTTGAAATATATTAATTCTAAAAAAAAAGAACTAAATTGTTCTTTTATAAATAACTATTGTTGTTGTTGTTATATGATTCAATAGGTAAGTAAAGAATATGTAAATGAAGAGCTTTCTACTCAATTCTTCGTATGCTTATAAAAAAAAACAATTTTTTAAGTCTTACTACGCGATAAATGGAGTTGTGTATTTTCTACAAGAACGATTACTTGTTCTTGTTACGGATGCTGATTGATTGACTTTAATTGCATGTCAAACCCATCTAGGGTTATTTCATGCCTAGATGTTAGGGAATCACGTACATTGTACATTCATATTTACAATTTTTGTGTAGTTGTTTAAGTGTAAATTCATCGTTTTTTAAAACTATTTTGTTTTAACCATATTTCAAAATCCTTGGACAGTTTTTTAATAATTATTTTGTATGGTACTTATCATGCTTACGTTAATAATTTTTGGTATAATTTTATTTCTCACGAAGGACAAAATGGAATCCATGTCAACATTTTCAAACAGGTTTTTCGTAATGTTTGTTGATTGGTTTTAAAGGCATGTCAACCTGTCTAGGGTTATTTCATGCCAGGAGGTAAATTATGAGGAATGGTCAGATTTATCGTTGTCTTTCTTTCCAAGGATTTTTTTGGTTTTGACTGTAAGTTGTCGGTAGTCGTTTGTTGTTAAATGGCTTGGAAATCGCTTTATGAGATTCGCATAAACTTTTATTAGTTTATTAATTTTGATGTTTCGGACCTTTGTTCTCATCTTTATTGTATGTATAAGCACAAGGTTTCAGCCGCTGCATTCCCCGGCCTTCCTCAAGTGTTGCCTGTATATCCGAGTGTAGTAATGACCAACCTGCAAACCATTTTAATAGTTTGTGTGTTGATTAAACAGGCGTCAGAGTTTATTGTTAATTTTTGTGTATGATTTTATTTCTTTCGAGAAAGGAAAAGATCCATCTATCCTGATATTTTTTAGATATATCTCTTATGTTGTTTGTGTTGTAAAAACATTGTCTAATAACAGCAAAATCACCACATCCTATTAAAATGTATTTAACAGAATAGGGTGTTTGACATGCTATGCATTCTATCTGGTTTTCTTGTAAAGGAAAAATAGTATTTGCATTGAATAAACATTGTCTAATGAGAGATAAATCCCCGCATTTTTATGAGAAAATGTTTAACAGTGTAGAGTGTTTGACAGTTGAGTGTGATTGTTCCTCTTGTCTATCTATACATACATAAAGTACATTTAGTGTCTATGTATGTGTGTATGTATGTATGTATGTATGTATGAAACTACGGTTGAAACTACGAAAATAAAACAATCAACGATAAAGTAAATGTATATACACATTAAATATCACCGATTCTTGCTTTTTGTACAAAGATTAAGAAGATTTAATTTATATTCGAAGATATTTGAAAATTAAAATATACAACGAAATAGAATTTAAGCATTTGCAAATGTCAAAAGTAAACAAATCAATACACCAGGGTTACTCCACTCTACCCAGGCGATGCTAAGTAGCTGCTTCTAGTTTGAATATAAAGGAGTGCGTAAGTGGTGTATACACGTATATATACGTATATGTATATATATTTTACTTTGCATTTTTCTCTTTATACAAAATACTTCACATGCATGTCTACTTCAAAACAAGAAAATATTACTGAATAGCGAGTTCGATCCTTGCTGGATGACCCATAGTTTCGACCTTGTGTCATATCCTACCCGCGGCGAACGGACTGGGTAAATATCTACATCAAAATCAAAATTGTACTTTCTATCAGTTTAATCAAATATCTTCTTTTTATAATAACTGATTAGTGGATTTATTTTTTTTTTTTTTTATATTGATTACTTTATATTCTTGCTCTTAATTGATCATATTTAATATCTGTTCGAGATTTTCCTCACTGACAAATTGTATTTATCTAGTATATATATATATATATATATATACAAGGGTGTCTCAAAAAATTAAAATTTTTATGAAATGATGTCAAGTTTTTTCAGCATTTTATGAAAAAAATTCTTGGAAATTTTTTCATTATTTTATGAATTTTTTCATTTCATCAAAAAAAATTATGAAAATATTTTTACATTATCTCATGAAATTATATCAATTTTTCCTGCACATCACACACACACACACACACACACACACACAACACACAAACACACACACATATATATATATATATATATATATATATACAAAGTGTATCATAAAAGTATCAAGATTTAAGCTCTATTTACCAAGTCAGAAATGAACAATGAATGGAACGTTAATTTTTTCAGTATACGAGGCGTGTTAAAAAAGTTAAAAATCTCGATACTTTTTGAAAAACCGTATATATATATATATATATATATATATATATATATATATATATATATATATATATATATAGACCTTATGAAGCTGTAAATAAATACTTATGTTTTCACTATAATTGTTTTATTCGAGACTAATTTTCACCAATTTTCTTTTCATTTACGTAACGTCAAAAACTGGTGTAAATCTAAAAAAAACTTTTTTTAAATTTCTTTTCCGCATAATTTTGAATTTATTTACAAATCTTTAGCATCTTTTTTTTTTTCTATCAAAAAAATTGAATTGTGAGTGTTCAGAAACTCAGAAACTCATGCCCAGAATAACGTTTTTGTCGAGTCGTGAATATTTTTTGCCCGAATCTTACATTTCAAAGATAGAAGAAATGCTCGAGATGGCTAAATTATCAGACATATAGTATTGTACCTTATAAGCGTAAAATAATGTAACAACCCATATAATATATATATATATATATATATATATATATATATATATATATATATAGTGTGTGTGTATAATAATATGTGTGTTTATAAGGTTTATAATTATGTGTGTATGATAACATATGTGTGTATAATATGTCTGTATAATATCTCAGTATAATACATGTATAATATATAATAAGGCATAATATATACGTATGTATATGTATAGTAATGCATGATATATATGTATATGTGTGTATATGTATAATAATGCATGGTATATATGTATCTGTGTATATGTATAGTATCTGTGTATATAATAATACATAATATATGTGTGTTTATTATAATCCATAATATACATATATACATATGTATATACATATATATACATATATATATATATATATATATATATATATATATATATATATATATATATATATATTAATTCATAATATATAAGTGTGTGTATATAATAATGCATAATATGTGTTTATAATAATTCATAATATGTGTGTGTGTTTATGATAATGCATAATGTATGTGTGTGTGTGTATAATAATGAATAATATATGTATGTGTGTTCATGATAATGCACAATATACGTGTATGTGTGCATATATAATGTGTGCTTATATAATAATGCATAATATCTATATAGTTATGTGAGAGTGTGTTTGTTTGTATTTGTATATTTAGTTGTATTACTATTTACTAAGCTTAGCATAGTTGTAACACAAGACCAGATGCATGAGACACCTAGTGAGAATCGAACTCACTAATATTTGTCTGCTAATCCCATTACACCATGTGAGGTGCATATGTCAGTGTGAGGTGCGTCCGTCTGTGCGTGTATACTTATTTACTACGCTTAGCTTACATGTGGCACAGGGCCAAATTATGGGGCGCCCAGTGAGAATCGAACTAACACTAACAATGGTTTGAGAATCTAGCTTGCTAACCATTACAACACATGAGGTACATATGTCAGTGTGAGTGCGTTCGTCTGTGCGTGTATATGTGTGCGTGTGCATGCAGGTATTTATTTGCGTGTCTGCATGAAGGAGAGAGAGAGTTCTTTTTATTTTTTTATTATTAAACTTCATTCGCGCCAAGAGAAGTGGTTTCACATTTCTTCAGCATCCCCTAATTAGTGTAAAGTTAAGAGCCAAAATCCCTATAGATGAAGAAAGTAGGCATCCTTTTTTCTTTTTTCTTTTTTTTTTCTTCATCCGAGGATTAGGAATTCTAGAAAGACGGCCCTGTGTATAATAAATGCAGATTATGATTCAAACTGATAAGCGACTAAGGGGAGATAAATGTTCGTTGGTTGTTTTTTACGGCGTGTCAACCCTTTTTAGGTTATTTTATGCCGAAGATGTTTTGTTTTATTCCTTCTTTATGGGTACTCAATTTTTTTTTTTAAATTGACTTACGAGTGTCCAAACTTACGAGTGTCCAAACTTACGAGTTTTTTGAGTTACGAGCTGTCAGTCGATTTTTTGCTTTGCATTGAGAGCTAAAATTTCAGGTGCGATCGAGCTTCAAATACGCTCATGTTAATAAGATCCCTAAAAACATTAAAGTTTCCAAATTTATTACGCCAAAGAAAAATATTTATTAAAAAATGATAAACATTGAAACATATTACAGCACATAATTCCTTACATTCTATTTTGTGATTTTTTTATACAATACACTTAGATTGGAGTTTGTTTTGTTTTTGTTTTTGTTTTTTTTAGTGGGGGGAGAGCTGGAACGGATTAATGACATTTCCGTTTATTTCAATATGGGAAAATGATTTAAGATACGAGGAAACTGAGTTATGAGCAGAACGAATTAAACTCGTAAGTCAAGGTACTATAGTATATTTTTTAACATCTTTTGATTAAGAAAAATGAACGAGTTTCATTTATCTATATCAGAATTCCTCTCCCTATGTAGTGCTCCACCTCAGACGCAAACAACAATCTCCCCGGTCTAGCGCAAATTAAAAGTGGATAGACTCCCTCGCTGTCTGGCTGATATCGACAATAGACCACTCCACCGACTTTACTTACTTTATGTCGTGATAAAAATGTGAAATTTTACAAGAATTAGGACAAATAATGTTATAAACTATTTTTATAGATTGTAATACTACCCTGGTAGTATTGGAAAAAAAATTAAAAGATGAATACCATTGTAGAAAAAAAAAAATAAACAAAAATAAAGATGGCTACCGGATGTCTGATAATTAATTAGCCATTTTAATTGTTCGCACATGCGCAGTGAGTTACACATTTTTTTTTCATAAGCATGTGTTAATTCAAAGGTTATCAATATTTACTAAACCTAGCGTGTCTGGTAAAATATCAAGAATACTGAGTGCTCAGTGAAATTCTAACAATGGGTTGGATTACGAAAATCAAGATATTGTTGCACAACTTTTGGCTCAGTCGTAGAGCACTTGCTTTAATCGCAAGGTTACTGGTTCGATACCGGCCCTCGTCCATTCAGCATATGAGTAGCACAGGGAACTGTGCGGTAAAGTGAGGGCTGGTGGTAGGTGTGGCGCTCCACCTCAGACGCAAAAACAATCCCTTGGTCTAGCGCTATTGAAAAGGGGATAGACTCCATCGCTGTCTGGCTGATACCGATTTTAGGCCACTCCAACGACTTAGAAAGCGAGTTCGATCCTTATAGCCCATAGTGGGTTAGATTACCGTGGCTGGTTGTATTTTACGGCATGTCAACCCTTGGGTTATTTTATGCCGGAGACGTTTTTCTTTAATTAACTGTTGTTGGGTAATCAAAGTTTTTAAACACATTTTTAAACTCATTTTTTTAATCTATTTAACCCATAGATGGAACCCTAAAAAAATACTACCACTGCGGGACAGACCTGGAAATGATGGCAATGAAGGGGTACTCCGCACTCCCCAGAACTACACAATTTAAACCTCAACACTAAATGCAGTTTAACGTCAAGCCTTGGACACGGGTTGAATTACGTAAATCAATAGATTTTTACACAACAAGAAAGCGAGTTCGATCCTAACAGCTCGACGTCATAAACCTAGGTATTTAATCAGCTCAACTTAGTCTGGTATAAGGCTACAAATACACGGTTCCAATTCGGTATAGTAGTAATGGTCTTACTAGTCAGTGTACCTCGATGAGGCGCCTACATGCCCCTAAAGGTTATCGGTAAAAAGATACGAACGAAAGTGTAAATTGGTGTTATCTTAGATAATTCCAATGTTGAGTCGTGCACAAGAATCTTGCTATCTTTTTTTCACAGCTATGTAACGGATATCTTAAGGATTATGGGTACGAAAATTCAAGCTGTAAACAGTTGATTTTATAGCAGTAGTCACCGCTTAAAAATTGACCCTGTGTCACATCCTGCCTGTGGCCGAGGTGTTGGGTAAATACATATTAGTAGTAGCCGCGAGAGGAAGAAAAATAACAATATAAATACTTTTCCAAATTATTTCACTTAATTTAGCTAATACGTATTTACCCAACCCATCCGCCGGAGCAGGGTGTGACACAAGGTCAATTTTTAAGCGTAGTTTAACAGGTTTGAATTCAGATTTTTCGTTTTTCCTAGACCAATTGTTTTTTTTTTTTAGACCAAAGCGTTTTTTTTTTAAAAAGATGATTAATTTCCGAAGTAGCCTAAACCTAACCCTTACCCTAAATCAAACATCTCAAAAGTTTCAGGTATTTCCGTGAAATTTGTATTAAAAATTCAAACCTTAAAGAGGCCCGTCTGCTTTACTAATTTACTCATAATGGGAGGAAGAATAGTTATATTCATAGGTGTCATATCATGGTGTAATGGTTAGCAATCTACTCTCGCAGATCCACTAGTATTGAATAGTGAGTTCGATCCTCGTGGATACCCCTTACTTGGGACTTTGTGACACAACTTATTCATGGCGAACGGGTCGGGTAAATACCTACCTTTCCCAAGAGTATTAGTGCTATATGAAAAACTAAAAGACTCGTCCCGGATTTGAACACGGGATGCCATGTCCATTTCTAACGACGATAACCATTACACACACACACACACACACACACACACACACACACACACTTTTACATACAAGAACAAATGATGACAAAAGGCGAAATGGATAAAACGAGGTACCAACGTGACATCATAGATGTATTTTACAAAACCAAATCACTACCCCTGATTGAAAAAAGAATTACCAAAATTCAGAGAATAATCCGATTTTAATATAATTTTCAGTGTTTATTTATCAATGAATGAATTTTATAAAGCATCAGTTATTTTATTTAAAAACGTTTTGATTTCTAAGAAAAAATTTTTTTTAGTTTTTTAAAAAAAACTTTTAATAACGTGTTTTGTAAGTATATAACTTCCTTTACTTAGCGTGGGATTTCGTAAATTTTGGGGTTAAATTAATGTTTAATATGTATTAAAAATCAGTTTCAAATATGATATTATTTTGCTTTTTTACTGCTCATTAAGTATCTATTTTTCGACTAAAACTAAAATTTAACTTTGAATAATCGATTTAATTAATTTTAATTCGTTTTTTTTTTTTTAATGATGAAGTCCGCATAATTGTATTACCTAGATAAAACTTACATAATCCAGTAATGAACGACTTCGTTTAATGAACGACCCCTATTTTTTTTCGTTCATTACATGTATATACATATATATATTCATTACGAGTATATACGGTAAGTTTATTTACAAAGCGTTGTTTAGTCTGACACAAGGATGTTTAGAAGAGAACTCTAAAAAACTGTAAGTAGCTGGTGACCTTGTACCAGTCTTTTTTAAAAAGGTGTTTAAATGATTAAAATAGATAAATCATGGTACTAATGCACAATAGTACGTATGAGATAATATCATTAGAATCACATTTTACGTATAAATAGCATTAAATGTCAGAAATTCCCGATGTAGCCTAAACCTAACCCTTACCCTAAACCAAACATCTCAAAAGTTTCAGGTATTTCCGTGAAATGTAGTAAAATGTAATGGTTTTTATACGTAATCTAATGATATTATCTCTTGCGCGCTATTGTGGATGAGTACCTAAATAAGTAAAAGTGTGAGTCATACCCTTGCGATATGAATGTTACTGAGACTTTTGTCTACAGTATTACTGCTAACTGCAATACTAGACACTTGGAAACTGAGTTTTGGGGAAAAAAGATTTATTAAGGTGTGCACGTGTACACATGGAACTAGTAAATTTTATCATGTTAATCAGAAATAAATGTGTATTAATAACATGTAAAAATGAAGTAGACCTGGAACCAATGTCCAATTTCGAAATTAGCAAAACAAGAGTCTGTGTTATTTAGTTTTTCGGACTGTTGTCCTTATCTTTATTGTTATGTATACAACTTTTGGGCCGATGTGTCCACTAACCATCTTCAGGTGTTTCTTGTTAAATCCGGGAACCTTCTCGAACTCGGGAACCTTTTTGTCGAACTTGGGAGCCTTCACGGATCTTGAGAAGGTCTGAGAGCACATCGGCCGAAATGTTGGGTATATAACAATAACGATGAGGATACAGTCGGAAAAATCCAAGTAATATAAATTATCAAGCCTCATCGTAAAAATTCAGACAACTCGTTAGGGTCTTACAATCCACAGAGGCCTTTTTTCTTTTTTAAAATTTTATTTTGTTTGTTTACTATATATATATATATATATATATATATATATATATATATATATATATATATCGTATATCTTTAACAAAGGTCGACCAAGCTTTATATAGCTCGGGGGTCTGCCTCACCAAGTGCAAACTTGGCATTGGTTAGGATAAGAAAATTCAAACCTTATGATTATTTTAGCGCCAAGTAAATTCAATTATTTGATTTTTTTTCTAAAAGAAAAATTTTCACCCACATATAAAATATTAAGAAAATTCCAATTCTAATCCAAATTATGCAGCTATTTTTCTTCTTCTTTTTTTTTTTAGGGGTGGAGTGATAATATTGGGTTCTTATCCAGAATAACCCGTAGATTAAATGTCTGCGATATTGTACAGGGTGGTCCGAAAATCTAGTCACCGCCACATATTGTTTTAACTTACTTTTTTTTGTTCTAGTAATACAATATATAAGTCATGTACTTCTCTTATCTCTGAAAAAAATCTTGAAAAAGTAGATTATTCTCTAGAATTTCGGATTGTTCAATGTAATTATTTTACCACTAAAAAATATGTTGGGGTGACAAGACTTTTAGACCAATCTGTACAAAAATATTAAGGAATATACGTATATTGCCGTAGGTGTGTATAATCCAAAGATCAGGTGAAGAAATCTCACTTACAACGTAGTAGTTTTTTTTAAATGTAATTTGCATGTGTGCTCTTATTTTCACAGAGCAAAATTATATCAGTAAAAAATAACAGATTTAGATTTTTAGCATATATATATACATCTCTCTCTCTCTCTCTCTCTCTATATATATATATATATATATATATATATATATATATATATAATTATCATGACTATCTCTTGCCAACCATCCTCATCAGTGATATTTTCGATAAATATCTTACTGTGAGGGTCTCCGAATTGAGGTGAATTCATCGAAAAAACATCAAATCGGTAAATCTTTCGTTAAACACACACACACACATATATATATATATATATTGTCATTGATTTTTTAAATCTTTTTTTCTTAATAACAGAGCCCAAACTTACATATAAAAAACATTTTTATGGATTTCTTAGTTATAACAATGAAATAAATCACGTTAAAAAGAGCACATCTTCAAGAGAGAGAAAAAAACGGTAAAAATGTTCCATTTTGACTGATACAGATTTTAATTTTTTTTAAATCTCCTGTTTTTAATACTCACATGTGACTTTTTAAAAATGCTTTCTCTTCTTAATACAGCGAAAATTACGTTAAGTTTCATTCGTCATGGGGGAGGATAAAAACACGTGAAATTTTGGTCATACTTAATGATTGAATTATTTGTCTTTATTACAGAGCGACCTAGGAACCACAAGGTTCTTATGTCCGATACTGGCTCTTGCCAACTCAGCACATGAGTAGCACAGTTTGGGTCTGTGCGGTAAAGCCGGGAGTTGATGGTAGGTGTGGCGCATCACCCTAGACGCAAAAAAATATCCTTGGTGTAGCGCAAGTGCAAAGGGCATAGATACCCTCGCTGTCCGGCGGATACCGACAATAGGTCACTTCGCCAACTTTGCTTTATTACCAACGGTGGTTTATGTGGTTGGTCTAAAAAATAGGGGGATTTCTTTGACCAAAAACAAAGAAGAAAATGGAATTAAAATATTTCTTAGTCTGCATAATGTTTATTTCATTTCATTTTATTTTATTCACAAATAGAAGCGGCTACCCAGCGCCGACTAAGTAGAGGGGGGAAACTTGTGTTTAAATTTGTTTACTTTTGAGATTTACAAATGCTGGATATTTTTAAGTAGAATTTCGATCCTATTTCTACGTAAATTTCAATTTTTAAATACCTTCGAATATAAATCAAATCCTTCGTAATTTCTTTATTAAAGCAAGAACTGTGGATATTTAATGTGTATATAAATATATTAATTTTGTCGTTAATTGTTTTGTTTTTGTAGTTTCATCCGGACATACATACACACATACATACACACCAACTGCCCTTTATTTAATTATAGATATAGATAGATATATAGAGAGATGGAAAACACTTCGTTTACTGATTTTAAATTTATTTTTCAAAAAATTTATCAATAATTTTTAGATCCATCATAAAAGAAAATACTTTTTCTCTTTATAAGGCCGTATATTGTTCCCTAAATAAATTTGCAATACCATTTACAAATTATTAGTAAATCACACTCAAACATAATTGTTTATACAGGTGTACCTTGACTTACGAGTTTATTTCGTTCCGTCCGTAACTCAATTTCTTCGTATATCAAAGCAATTTTACCAATTGAAATAAACTGAAATGCCATTAATCCGTTCCATATCCGAAAAGACAACCTATATTTTTGTTACTTATTTAATAAGAAATATAACACTGTATTGTATAAAAACATAATGAAATAGAATGTAATGGAATTATGTGCTGTAATATGTTTTAATGTTTATTTTTTTATAAATAATATTTTCTTTCGCGTAATAAATTTGTAATTAACATAAGCTCACTTTTACTGCAAATTTTAGCTCTCAACACAATAAATCGACTGAATGATAACTCGGAAAACTCGTAAGTTGAGACACTCGTAAGTCAAGGTATCACTGTATTTGATAATGCAGTTTTTTTTTATTCATTCAAGGGAGATAACAAATGAGATTTTTTTTTCATTTGTAATTTTCCCTCTTATTTTCAAACAAAATGTTACAATCGTTTTCATCAGACTGCGATGCAGATACGTCTATTCAATAATGAAAAGATTTACAATTAAGATAAATGTTTGGTAGAGTCCCTGTGACATAGTGGCTGACGTGCTGGATTGAGACATTGTAGTAAGCGAGTTCGAACTCCAGTCGCACTATTTTGTTTACTCTTAGGAAAGGCATGAACCCCCTAATTCCCCTAAGTATGGGTCAAATAGTACTTCTACAGTTCTTCTGCAAGAAGAACTGTAGAGGTACTATTTTTTAAAAAACTGGTTTTAAATAACCCACAAAAGTTGATATGCCATTAAACAAAGAAACCAAACCCAAAATATTTTTTTAAATTCAAAAGGATAATGAGAACATTATGCTATATATTAAGAATAAATCCTTACTATATATATATATATATATATATATATATATATATATACAAAGAAGTATTGCGATTGAAGCTGTATTTTTACCAAGATAAAAATGAACAATAAATGTAACGTTAATTTTTTTTCAGAATATAAGGCGTGTCAAAAAGTACAATTTTTAAAGCTGTATTTACCAAGATAGAAATGAAGAATGAATGGAACGTTAATTTTTCCAGAATACAAAGTGTATCAAAAAGTACAAAAAAAATCCGGTACATTTTGACACACCTTGTATATATATATATATATATATATATATATATATATATATATATATATATATATATATATGTGTGTGTGTGTGTGTTAAGTAAGGATTTAGTCTTAATATATAGCCTAATGTTCTCATTAACTTTTTGAATTGAAACATTTATCCGTTATATATAAAGAATAGTAAGAAAAATCAACTTAGCATTTTCCATATATATTTCTCAAATTAATTTTGTTTTAAGAATGAATTAACTTTTTAGCAATGAATTGAAAACTTTGATATTTATACTTAAATCTCTAAAAGTTTTAAATTTAATGTAGAATGTAGTTTTAAAAAATGAGATGATTTGATATTTTTGGGTTCTACTTTATAAATGCTTTTCTTTATTTTAAAAATTCTCCAGTCTTTTTCTATCAAAAGAATAGTAAGAAAATAAGTAAAAAATTACAATAGATTATTTTGGACATTTTTCAATATATATTTCTCAATAACCTTTTTTAAGAATGGATTTTTTTTTTCAACAATAGAATTTGAAACCTTTTTTTAACGATGAATTAATTTTTCTTTTCAATAATAAAATTTGAAGAAAAAATTTTTAACAATGAATTAACATTTTTAACAATGAATTGAAAACCTTATTTATTGTAAAACAAATTTATTTAAGAATTCAATTGAAAAGCAATAAGTTTATTTCGGAGATTCTAAAGTGGCTTTACCCAATATATTTGGTGCAAGAATTCGGCTATCTTTGCTCTTCGAAGACATAACTGACAACTACATTTTCTATAGGCGAATATATATATATATATATATATATATATAATATATATATATATGTATGTATTCTGAAAGAATTAACGTTTCATTCATTGTTCATTTCTACCTTGTTAAATACAGCTTCAAACTCGGCATTTTTATGACACACTTTGTATTGTGAAAAAAATTAACGTTCTATTTATTATTCATTTCTATCTTGGTAAATACAGCTTCAAACTCGGCACTTTTATGACACACTTTGTATTCTGGGGAAAAAAAGTACCATTCATTGTTCATTTCTATTTCGGTAAATACAGCTTCAATCACGATACTTTTATGACACACCTTGTATACATGGCAAGTTTTTGTGAGAAGTTCTCTTCCCCTTTTTTTAAATTTTGTCCCTACCAGTTTGGTAAATATTGCCTAAAAGTATGGAACTACTGTCGTATAGGAATTATTAACAAACTGGTTTTGCAGATCCTTTTAAATAGCAGAGTCTGACAAAAGGCTACAAATAAAGAGCAAGTAATCTGCTAGACGTACTTGTTTATCGACCGCCATTGCAAAATATTCGCAAATATTTGTATTGCTAGTAAAAAGGAATCCTTATTTATTTATTTATGGAGAATAAGTGCTTAATTGGAGTCGTACCTAATTTTTGAAAATTAATTAATTAATAATGAATTAGGCGGGAATACCTATTAAATGTATGGCTAAACAAATCGAGAAAAATCAATCTCTGTATGTACATTTCGGCCTATTAGGCCTCATCAGCAGAGCTATAGATCGGAAGACCGCCCTTGCGTGATTTGAAACCGGACTGCCAAGCTGACAGGCCGATCCCATAACCCCAACACCAAACGAACTTCTTAGATTTTATGATTTTTTAGAGTAGGTTAACATTCCTCTTCTAGTGACTTTTATTACACGACGATATGATAAGTTGTAAACAAGGTTTGTTTAGAATGGCTTTTGCCGATAATTTTTTGGAGAATAAGTGCTTAATTGGAGTCGTACCTAATTTTTGAAAATTAATTAATTAATAATGAATTAGGCGGGAATACCTATTAAATTTATTTATATATTTTGCGTTTGTATATCATTAGAATCATAAAAAGAATAACAAAGTTTTTTTTTAAGTTGTTCCTTGTTTAGATTTAACACTGATTCTAATGTATTTCTCAAAGGTTAACTTTTGTCTAAGACAACTCAGTCATGGGGTCTTTGAATATGTTGACTGTATCCCTATCAGGGTGGAAGACACCCCACTAAAAGTATAAATTTGAACGTCTAGGGTGGTCTGAAAGTCTTGTCACCCCCACACATTGTTTTAACTTTCAATTTTTTTAAATATAAAATATAAATTACTAGCAGGACCTGTGTATATACCACAGTATGATAAGTTGATTGATATACCGTTAAACTCAATTATGATAATTTACAACGTTTGATATGTTTACTTAAGAGCTATTGCCAAATAGTTCAATCTGTAAAAAGTATAATATATATATATATATATATATAATATATGATATTCATGATATATAAATAATGTAATTATTTTATGCCTAAAATATCTTTACAAATTAATTTTGTGTTGTATAATGCAATTTTTTTTACTACTAAAAAATATGTAGATGGTGACAAGACATTCAGACGACACTGTACAATAAATATGATTCTCTATCCTCTAAGCATAAAATAACCTTAGACAGGTTGATATGCCGTTAAAATCAATCATATATTATTTTCTGAACATATGTAGAAACAATTAAATTTCTATTTAATAATGAAAAGATTTACAATTAAGATAAATGTTTGGTAGAGTCCCTGTGACATAGTTGCTGACAAGCTGGATTGAGACATTGTAGTAAGCGAGTTCGAACTCCAGTCGCGCTATTATGTTTACTCTTGGGAAAGGCATGAATCCCCTAAGTATGGGTTAAATAGTACCTCTACAGTTCTTCTGTAAGGATGGCTTTGGAATTATATAACCCACAAAAGTTGATATGCCATTAAATAAAGAAACCAAACCAAAGATAATTGTTTAAATTCAAAAGGATGATGAGAACATTAAGGTATATATTAAGATTAAATCATATATATATATATATATATATATACGAAGTGTGTCAAAGAAGTATCGCGATTGAAGCTGTATTTACCAAGATAAAAATGAACAATAAAGGTAACGTTAATTTTTTTTAGAATACTAGGTGTGTCAAAAAGTACAATTTTTAAAGCTGTATTTACCAAGATAGAAATGAAGAATGAATGGAAAGTTAATTTTTCCAGAATACAAAGTGTATCAAAAGTACAAAAAAATTCCGGTACATTTTGACACACCTTGTATCCATATATATATATATATATATATATATATATATATATATATAATATATATATTGTGTGTGTGTGTGTGTGTGTGTGTGTGTTAAGTAAGGATTTAGTCTTAATATATAGCCTAATGTTCTCATTAACTTTTTGAATTGAAACATTTATCCGTTATATATAAAGAATAGTAAGAAAAAATCAACTTAGCATTTTCCATATATATTTCTCAAATTAATTTTGTTTTAAGAATGAATTAACTTTTTTAGCAATGAATTGAAAACTTTGATATTTATACTTAAATCTCTAAAAGTTTAAAATTTAATGTAGAATGTAGTTTTAAAAAATGAGATGATTTGATATTTTTGGGTTCTACTTTATAAATGCTTTTCTTTATTTTAAAAATTCTCCAGTCTTTTTCTATCAAAAGAATAGTAAGAAAATAAGTAAAAAATTACAATAGATTATTTTGGACATTTTTCAATATATATTTCTCAATAACCTTTTTTAAGAATGGATTTTTTTTTTCAACAATAGAATTTGAAACCTTTTTTTAACGATGAATTAATTTTTCTTTTCAATAATAAAATTTGAAGAAAATTTTTTTAACAATGAATTAACATTTTTAACAATGAATTGAAAACCTTATTTATTGTAAAACAAATTTATTTAAGAATTCAATTGAAAAGCAATAAGTTTATTTCGGAGATTCTAAAGTGGCTTTACCCAATATATTTGGTGCAAGAATTCGGCTATCTTTGCTCTTCGAAGACATAACTGACAACTACATTTTCTATAGGCGAATATGAATATATATATATATATATATATATATATATATATATATATATATATATATATAGGTATGTATGTATTCTGAAAGAATTAACGTTTCATTCATTGTTCATTTCTATCTTGTTAAATACAGCTTCAAACTCGGCATTTTTATGACACACCTTGTATTGTGAAAAAAATTAACGTTCTATTTATTATTCATTTCTATCTTGGTAAATACAGCTTCAAACTCGGCACTTTTATGACACACTTTGTATTCTGGGGAAAAAAAGTACCATTCATTGTTCATTTCTATTTCGGTAAATACAGCTTCAATCACGATACTTTTATGACACACCTTGTATTTATGGCATGTTTTGTGAGAAGTTCTCTTCCCCTTTTTTCAATTTTGTCTCTACCAGTTTGGTAAATATTGCCTAAAAGTATGGAACTACTGTCGTATAGGAATTATTAACAAACTGGTTTTGCAGATCCTTTTAAGTAGCAGAGTCTGACAAAAGGCTACAAATAAAGAGCAAGTAATCTGCTAGACGTACTTGCTTATCGACCGCCATTGCAAAATATTCGCAAATATTTGTATTGCTAGTAAAAAGGAATCCTTATTTATTTATTTATATATTTTGCGTTTGTATATCATTAGAATCATAAAAAGAATAACAAAGTTTTTTTTTAAGTTGTTCCTTGTTTAGATTTAACACTGATTCTAATGTATTTCTCAAAGGTTAACTCTATTGCAACTCAGTCATGGAGTCTTTGAATATGTTGACTGTATCCCTATCAGGGTGGAAGACACCCCACTAAAAGTATAAATTTGAACGTCTAGGGTGGTCTGAAAGTCTTGTCACACCCACACATTGTTTTAACTTTAATTTTTTTTAAATATAAAATATAAATTACTAGCAGGACCTGTGTATATACCACAGTATGATAAGTCGATTGATATACCGTTAAAATCAATTATGATAATTTACAACGTTTGATATGTTTACTTAAGAGCTATTGCCAAATAGTTATTATAAAAGTAATATATATATATATATATTATATATATATATATATATATATATATGATATTCATGATATATAAATAATGTAATTATTTTATGCCTAAAAAATCTTTACAAATTAATTTCGTGTTGTATAATGCAATTTTTTTACTACTAAAAAATATGTAGATGGTGACAAGACATTCAGACCAAACTGTAAAATAGATATGATTCTCTATCCTCTAAGCATAAAATAACCTTAGACAGGTTGATATGCCGTTAAAATCAATCATATATTATTTTCTGAACATATGTAGAAACAATTAAATTTTAGATAAACTATGCAAGTTAATATCAATGGCAGTTAAGATTATATCTTGTTTACTTTTAAATATTCATAACAAATCTTGGATGCGTATTATACATAGAAAAATACACCCTTTTCAAACATTTTTCATTTTGTATGATTTAGATTTCTATTCTTATCTTTATCATTATATACACAAAGTTTCGGTCCATATGTCCTCCGGCCTTCGCCATGTGTTTCTTGTCGAACTCTGACCCCTTCGTGTCGTCGTAATCGGGAGCTTTCACGGGTCTTCGAAGCGAATCCTTTATTTAATCCATTGGGATAAACTTATACAAATTGTGTTTTGGATATAACGTTAAACTGCATCTAATGGTGAAGTTTCAATTCTGGAACTCTGGGAAATATGGAGTACCCCTTTATTGCCATTACTCCCAGGTCCACCCTGACTTAGAGTGGTAGTACCTGTTAGGGTTAAATAGATTAAAAATGAGTATTAAAAATGTGTTTACAAATGAACTGAGTTTGAAAAAGAAAAAAAATTAAGACCCCAAAAGAATGAATAAAACAAAATGTCTTCGGCATGAAATAATCCAACAAGGGTTGACTTGCCGTAAAACCCAACCAATACACATTTTCAAGTCTCATCTAAAAATTCAGGCAAATAATTTCTCATTTTATTGTAAAAGATAAATTTTAATAATATATCAATATATACTGTAAATTTTTATTCGACTATCAACTAATTATATTTTTCAGAATTGTTTTGATATAATATTTGCTCTTCTTTTCGTTTTTATCTAATTTGTTAAGACGAATGTATTCGAAAAAAAAAATTATTACAGACTTCATCTCTACATTTTGTGCGTAAGTCACATATTCTGTAGATCCCACCCTCAAACGAAGTGTCTGTTTCCATTCGCTGGGAAGGGACAAATCCTTTCCCCCTGAAACCCGAGAAAAAAATTTTTTCTCCGGAGCGAATCATCCAACCAGATTTGAAATGTGTCATGTCCCCCACCTATACCCAAACACCGCCACTGTTATGGCCCCGGAAAGCAAGGGGTAAAAAAAGAGAGAGAGAGAGAGAAAGAAAAAAAAAGATTCCCTTTTTATATACCATGTCTACTGCTATATGTTTTTTTTCTCCCGCTTCTGTGTTAAGACTGCAAATAAGCTGGTAGCAAAACGGCAGAAGGTGTGTCTTATTATTCGGTTTAAGCCCGGGGGTAAATTATCGCCGAGGACTTTCTTCAATTTTATTTCGTTTTATTTAAACAAAAGTAAGGAATTAACAACAACAAAAAAAAAAAAACAATATTTTTACAATATGATTATTTACCCGAGACCACCCATAAATATATTATGAAAGCCCCCCCTCCCAATCTAATCTAGGGTTGCAAAGTGAATTATATAAACACAATTAATAAAACATCGTACTCATTGGGTTTTTCACCAAAGTCATATCTGATAACCCACGATGGGGATAAAGTGACAGCAAATCTCATCAGTAATCTTCTCGTTATTCTTGCGGGTTTTTTTTTTTTTGGGGGGGGGGGGGGGTTGAATGATTTAATTAATCCTCAGATTTTCCAGGTCTTCTAATCTACTGGAAGTAATCCGTTGGGATTCTACCAAGTTCTCTAATAATGATGGGTAAAACTACAATATACTGATTTTTTTTTTCATTATTTGTTCACCTCAGCACTCGTTCTATTTATATGAAGTCCTATTATTATTGTAATCTGACTCCTTCTCAATTACAATAAACTAATCGAGTGACATGTGCGAGAGCCACAGCCAGCAGTTTACGGTAGGATCGCAGTGATGGGATAGCCGCTGTGAGTGATTTAAAGTAGACAAAGAGTTAAATGCAAGAACTCGTAATATATATATATATATATATATATATATATATATATATATATATATATATATATTTAAATTACTTGTATTTAACTGAAATTTATTCTATATAATTGATTTCATAACGTAACATAAAAATCTCTTTTCATTAGCTGTTTATGGATTCTATAATGCAGAGGGCGCTCCTAAAGTTTAGTCGCCCCTATATATTTCTTAGAGGTAAAATAATTACATAATACACTCCCAAATTCTAGAAAATAATTCAATTTTTATCGTAGCGGTGAAATAATCACATAAGTTATATATTATATTATAGGTGTTACAAGACTTTCGGATCATCCTGTATAGTGTTATGCAAACAGGGATTAAACCATTTCTGAAATTTTACCAATGCTCATATTCAGATTAGCTATTTTGTTAAATTTTGCTTTCATAATTTTAAGTCATCTTTCACAGTGCCTATATATATATATATATATATATATATATATATATATATATATATATATATATAAGATTTTTGGGATGTTTGTTTATTTTTTAGAAGCATTGTCGATAATATTTATATTTTTGCTTGAAGGCAACTACAATGCGAATATCGCATAAATTCGATAATTATAGAAGATAATAATAATTAATATATATATATATATATATATATGTGTGTGTGTGTGTGTATATATACATATATATATAATGTGTTTTTATCCCAAAAAACTGTGGTAACAATGCTCAAATACAGATTAGCTATCGTGTACATATATATATATATATATATATATATATATATATATATATATGATGTGTTTATCCCAAATAACTGTGGTGTTAAAAAATATTAACATAATTCTTAAAATATCTTAGAGCTGATAAAATCACATGCATTTTTAAATTGATTTAAAGATCCTAATTATATTTTTTTAGATATTTTTTCATACTTATATAGATTAATGTCGGTATCAGCCAGACAGCGAGGGAGTCTATTTATTTTATTCTTACAAGAAAGAGAAAATACAAAATCCAACTTAAAATATGTTTCGGTGTAAGGGGAAAAAAACAGAGGGGAAAAAAGGTTAGTTTTCTAAAAAAATTTAAAAAATTTAAAAATCTGACAATATTTTCAAATTTCTCAAGTCTCTTTAAATTAATTCGAATCAAATTTTGCATATATATATATATATATATATATATATATATATATATATATATTCTAAACTCGATAACTTATATAATATAATATATAGTATACATATTATGTAGAATATATATATAATATATAGTATATATATTGCATACAATATATAAATAATATAGTATATATATATTGTATACAATATATATACTATATTATTTATATATTGTATGCAATATATATACTATATATTGTATATATATTCTACATAATATATATACTATATATTATATATATTGGACATAATATATACTATATATTATGTATATTGTATTATATTATATATATTATATATAATGTATATACTATGTATTATATATATGTATGTAATATATATCATATATATTGTATATAATATATATTGTATATATATATATACTATATATTATATAATATATATATGTATATAATACATATACTATATATTATATTATATAAGTTATCGAGTTTATAAAATGTATATTGTATTATATTATATATATTATATATAATGTATACTATGTATTATATATATTGTATGTAATATATATCATACATATATTGTATATATATATATTGTATATAATATATATATATATATTATATATATATACTATATATTATATTATATAAGTTATCGAGTTTAGAAATAAAATAAAATATATATATATATATATATATATATATATATATATATATATTATATATATATTGCTTATGATAGCCGTTATCAAAAAAATTGATTTCTTTAAATAATTCAGTTTATTTACATATTTACACTCGTAGTGGCGGGAAAAACCATGTCTCAATTAAGATTGAAATGTACCAACAATAATAATAGGTTATTAATTTGCTGATAAGATTTTTATTTTCCTCTTAATTTTTTAACTTTTTATCGCAATTATTCGGACATTAAAATCCCGAATCGTAATAAAAAAGATAATTAGGATTAAATCACTCTAAATAAAAACGAAGACTCAGATGCGAATGTTCAATTAATTTCTTAATTCTTCACATATCATTTATATATTTGTTTATTTCTTCTTAAATTTTCTAAGTGTCCGAACATTACAAGTATCGTCTGTCTTATTTTAATAAAAGAAAAAAGGTCCAGAGTTTATATATATATATATATATATATATAATATATATATATATATATATATATATATAAACTCTGGACATTTTTTCTTTTATTAAAATAAGACAGACGATATATATATACATATATACATATATATATATATATATATATTAATGCATGTATATATGTGTGTCTGTATGTATATATTATATATATATATGTGTGGGGGATATATATGTATATATATATTATTTATATTATATATATGTATATATTTATGAATACAAATATTTATATATATATAAATATATGCCTATTAGGTATTTGTATATATATATATATATATAATATATATATATATATATATATATATATATATATATATATAATATATATATATATATATGAGAGTAAGTAAATAAACACATTGTTTATTTGATATGGTATTAGGAGGATATGTGCTTAATTGAAGTCATACCTAATTTTGAAAATTAATTAGTTAATAATTACTGAATTTAGGCGGGCATATATGTTCAAATGTAAGGCTATAAAAATCGAGAAAATGTCAATCCCTGAATCTACATTTCGACCTATTAGGTCTCATCAGCAAGGTTATATATATATATATATATATATATATATATATATATATATTATTAACCCTCGATATGTATATCGGTTTTAAAACTGCAATTTGTTGATATTTCGCATGACTAAAATTTCATGCTTTGGTCCTAGCACATGAAATGAAATTCAAAATTAGGAAAAAAATGAACGATACATAACGGAATGTTTACTGTATTATGAAGAGGCGGGAATTTTTTTTTTAATCACATGCAAAAATTAAAATCTGTATCTGTCAAAATGGCGCAGTTCTGCCGTTTTATTTTATTTTGAAGGTATGCTCTTTTTAATATGATGTATTTATTTTATTATGATTTAGAAATTCACAGGAACAATTGATATGTAAATTTAAGCTCTGTTCTGAGATTTTTTCTCATATTTCTTTTCATATTTGAAATTGGATATAACTAAGAAGATACAACATCGCACATCGACATTGTCCTGACGATGGTTGAAAAAAAGTTTAATGTTGGCAAATACTTCAACTATAATAAAATCATCCACTGATTACTTTGTTTTATCATATTTTATATATTTGTAATATATATATATGTAATTTTTTTCTTTATATTTTTTTACCCCTTTAATTTTTAAGTTCCTTTAGAGAAGGCCCTCAAATTTTATTTAGCTTAAGAACTCAACAGAGGAAAGTCCAGCTCTGAAGAGCTGTAAATTCTAATTGATGCATACACACACACACACACACACACACACACACACACACACATATATATATATATATATATATATATAATATATAATGTTGTACAAAATGTATGTTTATTGTAGGTAGTGATTTCCATTTTGTAAATACCCCGTGTTTGTCTAACTTTCCCATATATATATATATATATATATATATATATATATATATATATATATATATATATATATATATATATATATATATATATATATATATATATATATATATATATATATATATATATAATGGCTGTTTGACGAAACTAGCTCATTTACTGACCAACCGGCAGCTCCCACTTTACCGCACAGATCAGATTACCCAAGTTGTACTACTCATGCGATGAGTAGATGAGGGTTGGAATTGAAACCGGAACCTTGCGATTCCTAGGTGAATTAGTACAAAGTCATAACTCTAAATAAGGATGAAATGCCTACCTTGAAAATCAGTATTCAAAATCTTGACTTTTTTTTAATAAAAATTCACGAACAACGACCGTTGGTGTCGATGGAAAGTACGTAGCCTACTCAGTGGCCAAAATTTTATCATGTATTTTTTCGACGGAGAGTCAACAAGTAATGCCATTTTGTTTTGCACAGGTATAATTACCAACATAGGAACATGTATCATACATCAAAATGAAGCTGGTCCTTTGTGGATCACATCCTTACGTCACCGATTCTCTCTAGCAATTTTCCACATTCGAATGAGAGCGTGTATTCCTGCCTCGTAAAATTCTGTTGACTGCTCTTTGTGCCACTTCTGGATAACTTTACCGCTTCCTCCATACTCACCAGATTTAGCGCCTTCAGACTATCATTTCTTCGGCCCCACGAAAGAGGGTTTGAGAAGCAAATATTATTCCAGTGACGAGGAAGTGTAATCTGTAGTGAAGAAGTTGCTCAAAGAACAGTCAACAGAATTTTACGGGGCAGGGATATATGCTCTCATTCGAAGGTGAAACAATGCTAGTGAGAGAAATGGTGACTGTGGAGAAGTAGAGATGTGATCCACAGAGGACCAGCTTCATTTTGATGTATGATACATTTTTCTGTGTTGGTAATTATACCTGTCCTAAAAAAAATGGTATTACTTTTTGACTCGCCCTCGTAGTTTCATATGTAAGCAATAGAGAAAATATGAAACTATATTAATCATATTTTGATTGGCAGTTTGCTTTTGTTTTTTCTTGACCTCCCCAACCCCACCCCATGGTTCATGGTCATTTTTTAATTCACTGTTTGCTTGTAAAACCTATGCCGATAAATATTAATATATTTACCAACCCCTCCACACGAACAGGTTGTGAAACAAGGTCAATTTCTTAAGCAGAGTTTAACAGCTTTGAATGCAGATATTTTCTTCTCCTAGACTGGTTGCCTAACCAATGTTAAAGAGCTCAGTCTGTCCTACTATTTACCCATAGCTGGAGTGAGAATAGTTGGATTCAGACCTTTACCAAAAATATTAGCACTATGTGAAATGCAAACAAACTCGTCCACGATTTGAACTCGTCACCCCGTGTCCATTTCCTACGAAGATAACCATTACACCACGTCCCTCCATGGGCTGTACCTATAAATATTACGGTGTTCGAAAAGTAATTACGTTTAACCAGAAATTATATAAAATCAAATGCAACTTAAATTTAATCAAATATTATCATTAAAAATGAAAAAAAAAGGTAAGTAGGCAGAGAGGCTTCCAGACAGCGAGAGAGTCCCCCTCTTTTCGCCAACGCTAGACCAGGGAGATTGTTTCGCGTCTGAGTCGGAGTGTCACATCCACCGTCAACTCCCCATTTTACCGCACAGATACAAGCTGTGCTACTTATGCGCTGAGTCGGTGAAACATCTGGTTCCTAGACGAATGCTCTACCAACTGAGCTAAACCGACCATTTAATAAAGAATATTAAATAAACCAATGATAGTTATTCCAGTGGTTATAAGAGCACTGTGGGGGGATATCTGAAACAAGCACTTTTACTGATATAAGTAAAAATAGTAAACTTTACGGAGTGGTCTATTGTCGTTAACAGCCGGTCAGCGAGAGAGTCTATCTCCCTTTCACTATCGCTAGAACAGGGAGATTATTTTACTGAGGTGTAGCACCACTCCTACCGTCAGCTCCCCACTTTAACGCACAGATCAGAATAACCAAACTGCGTTACTCATGCACTGAGTTGGCGGGGACCGGTATCGAACTCGGAACCTTGACACTTTTAGGTGGGTGTTCTACCGACTGAGCTAAAAAAAACTTTGAAAAAATATGTAATCACGTAATTTTTTTAACGATTGCAGTCGAACACAAATGGCACATTTTCGATTGCGCGGTTTAAAAGAAATCTGGTGTTTTCAGCGGGAAAAATAGTTTCAACTTCTTTGTTTCTGAATGAAAATCTGTATGAACATCCGATGAGTATGAAGGATGGGAAACAATCTCTTATCCTAACGATCTTATCTTTTCATGGTTTTTTTGGGGGGAGGGGCTCCAGTTGTTGAAAATGAAGCTGATTAGATTTTTTTGGTGATAATGTTTGAATAATTTCAAGTTGCCTTTTATCTTTTTTAGATAAAAAAAACACCTACCAAGTTTTGCCTGGGTAGAGTGTGGATTATAAAAAGTTAGTCTCGCAGATCCATTCATTGTTTTGGTCTTGCATAATTGGTTTATATTTCAATCACAAACGCCACCAATGACTTTCCTTTCTCTTACTATTCAATTCCTAATTTTCAAATATCCTTACAAATATAAATAGAATTTTCATTATTTTTGCATAAAAAGCAAGCTCTGGTGATAGGGAATATATATATATATATATATTATATATATATATATTATATATATATATATTTACTTTGTAATTAATTGTTTATTTTCATAGTTTCCTCCAGAAATTCACACACACATGCACAAATACATACACGCAGCTGTCCTTTATAGATAGATATGAGTATAGATAAAAGGATATGAAAACAACACAATATGCTGAAAAGATTGTGTTGTGTTCATATCCTTTTATCTATACTCATACCGTCGGATTCATTTCCTTTCTCTTAACTTATATAGATAGATATATAGATAGATGTTCTCTCTGATAAAACGTCTTTACTTTTCAAACACCCTAATATTGCGAATCTCTCTTATTTTTCGGCTTGACATGCGCACATCACCTTTTGAGACATGTCGATTAGGTTAACATATCGATTAATCAATTAATACTAATTAACAAATTCTCAAAATACACAACGTTTCAACTTTCTTCAGACGTTTCTTGTCGAGCTCGGAAAGCCTCTTGTCAAAATCGGGCGCTTTTATGTTGTAATCGGGAGCATTCACGGAATTTCGAACCGAACCCTTTATTTAATCCATCAATAAATATAAATACATATTTCCCAACCGCTCTGCACGAGTAGGATGTGACACAAGGTCAATTTCTTAAGCGGAGTTTAAAGGGTTTGAATTCAGAGTTTTCCTTTTCTGAAACAGGTTGCCTAATCAATGTTAAATAGCCCATTCTGTCATACTATTTACCCATAACTGGAAATAGAATATTTGGATTCATACATTTCCCAAGGGTATTAGCGCTACAAGAAATGCACACAGCCTCGTTCGGGATTTGAACTCGTCTCTCCGAGTCCATTTCCTACGACGGTAATCACGAGCATCTGAATATAGTTATTTACTAAGCGTAGCTTAGATGCAGCACAAGGCCAGAAGTATGGTGCACCCAGTGAGATCTAACTCACTAACAATGGTTTGCTAATATAGCTTGCTAACCATCACAACACGTGAAGTGCCCACGCGCCCCTTAATATAGTCCTTTTGACAACCATGGTTCCCCAAATTGTCGGATTAATGTTTCCACGCGCCTCTGAATATAGTTATTTACTAAGCGTAGCTAAAATGCGGCACAATGCCAGAAGTATGAGGCACCCAGTGAGAATCGAACTTACTAACAATGGTTTGCTAATCTATCTTGCTAACCATTACAGCACATGAGGTGCCCACGCGCCTCTAAATATAGTCCTTTTGAGAACCATGGTTCCCCAAATTGTCGGATTAATGTTTCCTCAAATATTGTCCATTCTTTTTCTAAACCGATTCACAGTAAGATTTTCTTTCTTGTTTTTCTTTTTTTGTCTTTTTTTTTTTACTCATTTTTCTTTTTTTTTCAAACGAATGCGGACGAAGTGATGACGTCGGCGGTAACAACAAACCGTCAAGATGATCACCTTTTTATAGTTTTCTTAGCCAATGTACACACTGGTTGACTGACATGAACAACGGGTCGGATTCTCTTGAGAAAGAATCAAATTACTTTTCATTCACGCCGACCCTCACTAAAATAAATGAGTGACTCGTTTTGTTTCATTTTCAGAAAATAATGGTGCCTCTACGAATACCACAAAATAAAAACAACATTCTTTTTGGCTGATGTAAAAATATCGACATATATCGGGGCGGATCAATGTTTAGGTACTGGGCATGTATACCGAAAATAATTGTGATATTGTAAAAAGTATCTGGTACCTCTCTCTAAAGAAGGCGATTTCATTCTTGAAATGAGGTAACCAAGTGAGTACATGGTACTATATTAGTATTTCTGTAATTTAACCATTGTTGTTCTTTTTGACAATAATAAAATAAATAGAATTATTCTAATCAAGTATTATTCTGATAACTCCATTGTAATTTATTAGATTTCCATATGCCACAGTTGAATGCATATCTATATATTTTTATCAAATTCTAAAATTACTTGAAGTTAATAGAAACAATGACATCGTGATATGCAGTTAAAAAAGATTGAAATAATTTATTATAAATTATTTTAATTTATTATCTGGATATATAAATGAATTATTTATATTATATCTACATCGAGATAATAAATGTTATGCTTAAGTAATAGGTACCGGGTATTATTAACAATATCACAGTTTTTACATTAAGTGGACCTGTTACGGCATGCATGTCAGGTACCTAAACACTAACCACCTGCATATATATATATATATATATATATATATATATATATATATATATTAATGATTTGAAGGCAATTACAATGCATATAAAAAATAAAAACAAAAAGATGTTATTTTTGTCTTATCGATTTCAAAGTAAAACTTTATCTTCAGAGATGGTTATCAGAAATGTATTTCCTTCAAATCATTAATATATTATAACATACTTAACAATGCTTCAAGCAAATTGCCAATTACTTATATATATATAAGCTACTCCAAAATGTTATTTTTAAGTGAGATTTTTAAGTAGTTTCAAGATCGCTCATTAATATTGACCTGATGATGGTTAATATATCTAATATATATATAAACCGAAACGCTCGAATGCAGGCAGAATTATTTATCCATTCATAAATAATCACATCCTGTGAATTCATGTTTTTCATATTTTCCCTACTTACACACCATCGGATTTATTTCCATATATATAAATAAATATATATATATATATATATAATGTGTGTGCGTGTGGAGACAAACACGAGATATTGTACTGGATGGATGTTTATTATAGGTAGTGATGTCGACTTTACATTTACAGTAGGCATCAGCAGTTGACTACCCCCTCCCCAATCATGACCAGGATGATAACGGAGTCCTTCAATACAAGAACTCAGTCCGTGTCCTGAAGAAGCTCTGATAGACCGAAACGTTATAACGTCAACATCATTACCTATAATAAACATTCATCCAGTACAATGTCATGTGTTTGTCTACTTTTCTCCACATACTGTCGGATTGATTTCCTCTTTCTACTCCCATATATATTAATATATATATATATATATATATATATATATATATAATTTTTAATCACATATATTTATTTATTCTAGCGCCTGTGTGTGAACTTGTTGCACGTCAGCAACATTTTCCTTTTTAAAATTGTAGTCCGCTAACAAACAAATATTTCCTGTAGTAGAAAGAAAAATATTGATGATTTTGTAAGATTTAGCACTCGATGTGTATGCTGTACATTGGAAACCAATTAGGGATTGTCTGTGGTCAGGAATGAAAGCAAGCGTTACTGACAGGATAGGACTATTAACTAATGGCTTTTACTATAGAAATGCACTGAAAGGCCGGAAGAAAGAGGCTGTCTGCGGACAATAATTAATTCCAGTACTGCTGACAGAAATAGGATATCATGGATTGATAACGATTTTACTATAAAAATCAAATGGAAAATATATTTAGCGGTTAATTTGGAAGACAAGATAGAATGGAAGAAGTATTCAATCGTAATTATTATTACTAGTACAAAATTTTTAAAAACACCCCCCAGGCGATGTAAAATAGATTTTTGAAACATATTGCCCGAGGGGTAGGAGTTAGAAATTCAATGTCAGCTAGTGTGCATCCTAAGTAAGTAAAATCATCAAATTCATTAAAGGATTAAAAAATAAAACAATTTGAAATGTAAACATTAAATATGTATTAAAATAAAATAAACTATATATAGATATATAATACCAGTCATGTATTTATTAAAACTTGTTATAAAAAACAATGAGGACTGTCTAATGCTGCATGTTCAAATTTTGAGTGTATTTATTCTGTTATGACGATTTGGGGTAATGTGACGTAAGCAGTGACGTAATTTTTGTTACAGACAAAAACCAGAAGCGAATCTCCATTAATAATAGATTACTAATTAGGATTAAGCCTATTCTTGTAGTGACCACGTCAAGCGGATTTGACAGGTTTGAATTCCAGACAAGTAGATAAATCTCCATCTGCTTGAAAAGATACCTCATATATTTACCAACCCATCCACATGAGTAGGATGTGACACAAGGTCAATTTCTTGAGTAGAGTTTAACAGGTTTGAATGCAGAGTTTTTCCTTCTTTCCTAGACTTGTTGCCTAACCAAGGTTAAAGAACCAAGTCTGCCCTACTATCTACCTCTAGCCAAAGGGAGAGTAGTTGGATTCATACCTTTCCCAAGGGTATTAGCGCTATATGAACTGTAGCTTCGTCCAGGATTTGAACTCGGGTCGACGAGTCCATTTCCTACGACTCTAACCAATATACTACGCACCTCCAACTGTAATAAAGTTTGGATTTAACAAAATATATATAAAAAGAGTGCACGAATAAATAAATATTAATTATCTGGAGTTTTCATTGGTGAAATGAATACATTGTTATAAAATAAAG
>CM042143.1:63820703-63848203 GCA_023376005.1 Doryteuthis pealeii | reverse complement strand
ATATATATATATATATATATCTTTCAAGGAACGAAAACTTTAACAAACCGCCATCCCGTTATAATTTTATTTCGACCAGAAACAAAAAAATTGAGTCTAGCCACATCAGACGGATTTTACAAATACCTACAGAATATATGATGGTTTGTTAACTTCTTTCTTTGAAAGTTAAATATTGTTCTGTATATAATTTAATTAATTATTCATTTTACATTGAGCTCTTTTTAAATATAGTTAAATATTTCTCTGTGCATAATTTATTGAACTCTTTTTAAGGATTTATGAAAATCATTGCATGATTATATATGTTTGGATCTACAAGAGCATACAGTATGGTTGTACAGTGATATTTCGATGATCCCTAATAGAATCATCCCTTACTTACCAGTCATTTGGATTACCTTACACACGCACGCACACACACACACACACACACACACACATATATATATATATATATATATATATATATATATATATATATATATATATCACAAATGGGTTAATTGAAGCCTGAAGAAGATAGCAGAAGATCCGAAACATGTGTTGCTGAAGTAAAATAAAAAAGATATGCTGAAAAGCAAAATTCCTTTTGCGGACTTTCTTTTTTTATAGAATATCTAATTTTCTCCGTTGGACCCTGACATATCTTGGGTAAGAGGTTAAAATGTATCTAATGGCGAAGTCTCAATTCTGGAGCTCTTGGTAGTGTGGAACACCCACTTTATCTCCATTACTCTCATGTCCACTCGGACCCATCTTGATAGTACCTGTTAGGGTCCCATATATGGGTTAAATAGAAAAAACATGAGTTTATAAACAAAATTGAGTATCCATTAGGATTTACTTTATTTAAAAACTTTATCGGCATTAACTGACCCATTGAGGTTGATATGCCGTAAAACAAACCAAACCAATCCTCACATAAAACAAAAGAATATAGAAAATGAATTACGGATTCGATGTGTAATTGGGAAGCATTAAATTAAGTATATAAAACTGCTGTGCCTTATATACCAACATTTTCAGTATATAATGTTGAATACTAATCAACAACCAATAAAACAAACCGTCTTCGGAATAGAATAATCCAAGAATGTTGGCATGCCGTAAAATCCAACAACCAAGCAATTCATAATACAGCAAAAATTATATTAAGTTTTATTCATTTTTTCTGAGTTTTTTTTTTTAACTATAATTTTTGTCGAACAATAACGGAAAGTTAAAAGAAACACGGGAGATTTTGGCCATATCAACGAGATATATCAGAAAAGTTCTAAGTTGATCGCATTCTTCGATGTGAGGGGCATCGTCCAAAACGAATTCTTGCCACAGGCTGGACAATCAACCAGTATGCCTACAAAGAGACACTTCGGCGTTTGCTTTGTTCAGTGCGCGAGAAGAGACGAGAGATGTGGCAGGACAACTCGTGGCTGTTTCACTATGACAACGCACCTGCCCACACTGCCCGAGAATCCCTGTCCCAGAAGAACATCACTGTGCTGTAGCAACCTTTCTACTCGCCCGACTTGGCTCCATGTGATTTTTTACCCTCTTTCCCAAGCTCAAAGGGGTCATCAAGGGAAACTGTTTTGAAAATGTGCGTGACATCAAAAAGACCGTGATTCTACGGAGAATCCCGGAAGATTCCTTCCAGGAGTGTACGCAAGCGTGGATGGAAATGTGCATTAGACTCCAGGGGTATTACTTTGAAGGGGATAACTTGTAGTTTTTAATTTGTGTTGTATTATTTTGGTATATAAGGCGTGCTGCAATCCACCACTTAAATGTATAGACTAAGTCAAGTCACGTGGCTTAAACCTCAGCCAATCAACAGCCCGAATACGTGGTTAGTTAATTATTTAATTACTGATATTGACAGCCGTTCATTTGCACTTTACTCGACATTGACTAACGGACTTGCAACACTGAGGAACACCAAGGAAGAGCAAGAAACAACTGAAGTCTCATACTTAATATTAAGGAACAGCAAGGAACCACCAAAGGATCATACCCAATATTAAGAGACACTAAGGAGCAACCAAAGGATCATACCCAACACTTGAGGAACACCAAGGAACAACCAAAGGTTTCTTCACCAAGGATCGCGCTCTGCTTAACACAAGCGATCTCCGCTGGACAGTGCTCTTGCTTGAAGCCGTAAGGATGGCCACAAAAATCGTAACAGTTTGGATCTGAAATGCATTTTTTGTGACACCAGTCGTGGAACTTTTCTGACATACCTCGTACAATTAACCAATCAGCTACCACTGTGACGATCTTCATGAATATAAGTCAAGAAAATGAGACAAGAGTTGAGCAATTGTCAGATAAAACAGTGTTCTCCCTCTTTTAAGCAAAAACTCACAGCTTTTAAAGTTACTTTGGCTTTGAAGTGTTTCCTAAGTATTTTATAATCCTCTTCGTATCACTTACCAACGTTCACACTCATTTTATAATAGTTCTCTAATAATAAGGAAAATAAATATACATTATGTTTAAATTAGCAGTATATTGGGCCAAGTTTGCTTGAAATCCGAGCCGACGCCGAGAAAACAGATGTTGATAGTGAAATCAACAGAAAGTCCCCATAATTTATTTGGTCAAGCGGCATGTAATAACACACAATGCCTCTGTGAGTGAGAATAATATTCTGCTAATGACTTGAATCTGTATTAAATATATAAACAAATGTTAAGAGATTAAAACTCTTATTGTGCAGAAGGGCATTTAATATGAAGATTAGGTTTAACAAAATAATCATTTCTATCACAGGATATAAAATAGTGTTAATGTGTTCTTAATGAACATAATGGCTAGATTTATTATATAACTTTCATCACTCTAATTTAGATTGATATAATATGTTATATATATATATATATATATATATATAAAGCCTTGCACTTTTCCCTTAATGAAAATGAGAAAATTTGTTATATGATTTTTCACCATTCTAATATATATATAAATATATATATATAAGTGTGTGTGTGTGTGTGTGTGGTGTGTGTGTGTGTGTGTGTGAGTGTAAATTAGAATGCTGAACATCATTTTCATCACTCTATTGTAGATTTATTATATATATATATAATATATATATATATATATATATATATAATGTTAAACAAAAGACACGTCTCCTGTTTAATAATTTTATTTGTGATCTTTTCAAAATTATTAAACAGGAGCTGTGTCGTTTGTTTAATTCAACATGCATAAATGAGAAATGCTGCCCAGACACACACACACACACACACACACACACACACACACACACACACACACACATATATATATATATATATATATATATATATATATATATATGGGGAATGTGAAGTACCTCTTCATCACCATTACTCCCTACTCTACTGTGACCTGGCGTGGTAGTACCTGTTAGGGTCCCATCTATGCGTTAAATAGAAAGAAAATGAGTTTAGAATGTGTTTTAAAAAATTGAGTATACATTAGGAATGTATAAAATAAAACGTCTTCGGCATAGAATAACCCAACAATGGTTGACATGCCGTAAAATCCAACCAACCAACCAAAGTAGGGTAAAAGGATTTTCAGTCTTACTTATAAATCTGCTTATGCGTATCGAAATTAAAAATGAACGAAATTGTGAGCGTACTAGACGCACTAAAAATGTAAAACATTGACACGAGGTCAATCTTTCAGCTTATTAGATTTACGAAACGATATCAATTTTTCTGAAACACCCTGTATTTAAACTTAGTTCAATCAGGCTCGAAGCTGAATAAGAGATATGAAAATTGTGTTACTCATTTCTTTAAATATCGAAGATTGATATACTTACTGATGTACTTATTTAGTAGATCCAGTACATCCAACAATGATGCTGAGAGCTTTTTGATTTAGTGCGTACTGGGATGCACATATTTGTTTTGAATGGGTCCCAACTAAAGTTTCTTAATAAAATGTCGGCTTTTTTTAAATTTATGATCTGGGGAAACAACTAAAGCCGTCTAACTCCTATATTGTAACCTATCCTGTGTAATTCGCTTCTAAGAAACTATTGAAATGTATTTACAGTGTGGGAAGAAAAAAGAAAAACATTGAGATGCATGGATATGATTTTACTGCGTCTTTTTAGATTTTTTTTACATCAGGGACACAGGACGCGTACCTATCAGCATCCCTGATCCAAGCTATGAAATAGTGTTTGGGCTAGAAGATTTTCAGTCGTAATTTTAAGTCTGCGTGTGCGTAATGATATCAAAAGTCATAGATGGACGGGCTTGCGAACGTACTGGACGTACTAAAAACACGTGGTCCAATTTCGAAATATTCAACAGGCTTTAAATAAGTAAATATCTTCCTATCGGGCAATTTGAAGACGTTTAATGTCTACTATATATGTTATGGTTATCACTCAGTGACATTTTTTTAAAGATCCAACCGTCCCAGAATGACAAATTCCCGTTTGGCACTATTCGTTGTTTTCATGGCCACCCATAAGAAGAGTAGCACTCTCTAGAAACACTATGAAGTCTCTATCAAAAAGACGGGTGACTGCCAATACATACAAGTTCAAAGTTTGCATCCGTTTGGTGTTGAAGCGAAACTTAAGATTTTCAAACGACTGGTAGTGTGTTTAGGAGACCATATGAAAAGGGAGTAAGTGAGAGAGAGAGGAGGCAAGAGAGAGAGAGAGAGAGAGAGAGTATTTTAGATGAAAAGTAAATGCTCACTTCAAACAAATCCCCTGCGACTATGATTTTATCTCTCGTTCTTTTTAAATATTAATTCGGACCACAAAAGCTTCCGCCAGCGAAGACGGGTAACACAGTACAAACATTTGTGCAATTCCAGTGCGAGGCATTTATTATTATTATTATTATTATTATTATTATGTTCACACGAAAAGTATCCGAGGGTCATTGGTTTAGGATAGAAGTGCGTATATGTGGGGTGGGAGACAGAATAATGACAAATAGTTTTCCCAAAATTACCAATACCCTCCTATGAATTTACTCACTCAAAAGGGACTCATTATCATTATTTCACTCCTTTTGAGTTTTTCCCACCAGCGTAAACTGATGGTGTTTTACTGGAGTCTGAATGACAACAAGTCTTCTCACGTCTCCAGGACTCTCCTGAGTATTCTAACTGATTTCATCAATGCTGTTGCCTGGATGGTCTCAAATCTCCCTCTAGTCTCTTTTCTAAGGTTGTGGGGACCGTTACAAGTGCGCCAACTACAATTGGTATCTCTTTCACTCTCATATTCCATAGTTTTTTTTAGTTCTCTAGCAAGGTCTTGCTATTTATCTGTCAATTGATTTTCTTTTATCTTCACCCTGTGAACTGCAAAATCTACTAATTGACAAGTTTTATTTGGTATTAAATAACCAATGAGGGTTGATATGCCATTAACAAAGAAACCAAACCAAACCTAGAATTAGAAAGCTCGCCGTTCTTTAAAAACTAAAATTCACTAAGAACGTGCTCAATGCGTAAACGTTGTAGAGCAAATAATAATAATAATAATAATAATAATAATAATAATAATAATAATAATATATTGATTACCCACAACATTGGAAGAAAAAATAATAACTTTCTCTCTCCCTCTCTTTCTCTATCTATCTATCTATATCTATATCTCTCTCTCTCTCTCTCTCTCTCTCTATATATATATATATATATATATATATATATATATATATAATCAATGGTGATATTATGGTTTCATACTCATAACTTAAAGTTTCATGGTAATCCAATCATCAGATGAGATCAGTGGTTGAGATGTCAAAAACCAGTCGTGAAATATATATATATATATATATTCAATAGTACTGATATTATGGATGATTTAAACTCATAACTTTAAGTTTCATGCTTACGCAATCTTCAGATGAGTGAAGACTGTAAATCTGCTCTGCTTTATTAGCATTGAGCACCTTTTTATGCCAATACTTTTCTCATTTATTCTCTATTCATTCTCTCTCTCTCTCTCTCTCTCTATATATATATATATATATATATATATATATATATATATATACGTGTGTGTGTGTGTAAATTGAAAAATGGAAATGAATCCGACAAAAATTTTGAATGATTAAAGGAAAGAAAATGGTGTATGGATAAAAATTATTTATTGAAACGCTGACACGTGTTTCAATTAAGGTTTTGCCCTTGTATACATTGTATTCTATCTATTATTATTTTAAATACAAAATAAAATAAAATAATAATAGAGAAAACATAAAGTTTAAGTATACAAAAAAAAAACTGAAGATGACCGCTTTTTTTTGTATATTCAAATTATAATATAATAATAAATATTATTATTATTTTATTTTATTTTGTATTTAAATTAGTAATAAATAGAATACAATGTATACAAGGACGAACTCTTGGTCAAAACACGTGTCAGCATTCCAATGAATATTTTTTATCCATACAACATTTTCTTTCCTTTTATCTTTCAACACACACACACGCATATATATATATATATATATATATGTATATATATATATATATATATATAATATATATATATATATATATATATATATATTTCTCTCACACACATATCTACAAACACATACAAATATACACTCTTCCTTTTGTATCTTTCATTTCTCTTCGTTTTTTCTTTCATGCACTCTTTCTTTCTCCCCCCCTCTCTCTCTCTCTCTCTCTCTCTCTCTCTCTCTCTCTCTCTCTCTCTCTCTCTCTCTCTCTCTCTCTCTCACGCACACACACACACATACATACTCATTTCTTTTCTATTCGCCTTTGCTTTTCTGACACACACACACACACACACATACACTTTCACTCTCGCTCCTTCTCTTCTTTGTCTTTCTACCCACCACTCTTCTTCTCTTCTTCTTCTCTCTCTCTCTCTCTCTCTCTCTCTCTCTCTCTCTCTCTCTCTCTCTCTCTTTCCCTCTCTCTCTCTCTCTTCCATTTAAGAAAGAAAAATAATTCCTTTGCCTTTGTGTCAATAACATTTTTCTACCTACTTCAATGAATGGAACTGTAAAATGCCCAAAAGCAGCAGCCCGATGTTCTAACCATTTAGCTATCACTCACGCTATAACTAAGAGGTTCACTGTTGCATATCGAGTGTATAATAAAATTAGACTTAAGTATCTACAAGATTAAGACGTAATTTTTTTTTCTTCTATTAAGTGCTAATTGGGATTTTTGTTTTAATAAATGCTAACTGCTTTACCCGTGGTTGAAATACTGGAGCGTTTCCGACCAATCAGTGTTCGAGCCAAGGTAAAACCAAAGATTAGATGCCGATTTTCAAGGCAGGAAGTTTCATTTACTCAGAAGAGGGATACAAACATAATCTTCGAACCACCATTTTACTGTAAACTTTTCGGGCGAATCTTAGCTTCCCATTTATTTGTCTGTCTGTCTATCTGTCTCTCTCCCCCTCTCTCTCTATATATATATATACGTGTGTGTGTGTGTGTTTGTGTGTGTGTATATATGTGTATATATATGTATATTTATATGCATATATATGTATATATATGTGTGTGTGTTTATATATATATATATGTGTGTGTGTGTGCGTTTATATATATATATATATATATATATATAATGTATAAGCATAATTATTTACTCTCTTTTTCTATCTCTCTATAATATAGATATGTGAGCATAATAATTAATTTACTTCCTTCTTTATCTACGCACACACACACACACACACATACATATATATATATAAACATACCCACACACACATACATACATAAACACGCACACATACACACACAGATATATATATATATATATATATAATATATATATATATATATATCTTTTCAGGGATCAGAAAACGGCATTCACTAAGAAATAACAAGGTTTCGGTTTGATATCGGTCGGCACCAGCTCAATGTAAGGTAGAACAGCTTGGGTAATCTGATCGTGTTGTAAAGAATGTAGGAGCTGATAGGTGAGGTGTTCACTTCAGCAAATCAATATCCCTGGTCAAACAAAAAGGGAATAGACTCCCTCATTGTTCGTGTGGACTATAGACCAATCTGGAGATTTATTATATATATATTATTATTATTATTATCATTATTATATATATAGACTTTTACTATATATATATATATATATATATATATATATATATATTATATATATATGACATATATATATAATGTATGTATATATACATATAATGTATGTATATGTATATATAGAGGTGCGTGCGCTAGTGGTTAGAGTCGTGGAAAATGACTCGTCGATTCGAGTTCAATTCCTAGACGAAGCTGTTAGCATTTCACATAGCGCTAATACCCTTGGGAAAGGTATGAATCCATATATTCTCCCTCCAGCTATGGGTTAAATAGTAGTTCAGACTGTGCGCTTCAGCCTTGGGTAGGTAACCAGTCTAGGAGAGGGATAACTCTGAATTCAAAATTCCTGAGGTCACTCGTTGATTGGGTTTGCGGCAACCTTTGATGCACCAATTCTTTCCTATCGACTGTGCCAAAAAGTGTGGATGGTCCAACACAAGCCTTCATCCCTGTGTGGGAGTTCATTGTGTGTATGAACCTCATACGTCGAAAATCGACGGGAGAGTCCATTTTAATTATATATATATATATATATATATATATATATATATATATATATATATATATTAGTGGTAGTTAATTAAAATGTATTAATTAAATAAAAAATGTTTTACGTGTCAATCTTTATTAGTAGTTTTTTTTCTTTTCTTTAACTGTAGGGGTTGAAATCCACTCTTAATCATTACTTCATTCACATGCCTTCAGAAATTAATTAAGGTATTTTGTGGTCTTTTAAATGAATATTTCTTAAGAATACAGTGTTGAATTATACTTTATTTTTTATTGTTTAATCTCAAATTGCATACATTTTTGTTGTCCCTGACCTGAAAACAATTGCATTCTTTACTTAATTGACACTAATACAGTTTCTTATTCTTGTCCTTTCGACCATTGCTCGATGGATTATCAAGTTAAATCAAGCGATTATTTCTGATGGGATAAGCGTTATTCTAGAAAAACCACTGACTGTGTTTATTGAATAATTAAATCATGAAACTCGCAAGAAATGGCATTCGATTTTATACTTCGTTTAGGAAGCCTGATTAACTAAGTTGAACCTTTTTTTGTAGCTGAGGTGTCTCAGAGTCTTATTGTATTTACTTACCTTATTCATTTATTTTTACAATAAATTGCATTGAATAAGAGGGAAATTATTTTAAAGTAGAGAAAAATCTTCCTAGACTGTAGCGGAGGACAGTCTAGTATGAGGGGAAATCCAATGATTTTTCCTTTTCTTCATTAACTGTTATAAATATTCCTCTTAATTAAATGCAAAAATGTAAAACCTGATTATCTGGTGTTGCTTATCTGCCAACTTTTTTTTCATTTCTTATGAATGTCGTCACCTCAGCTAAATAATAGATCATTCCGTTTTTATTATAAAGAAAGAAAGGTGAAGAAAAAGGACATGATATACAGAAAAGGTATAATAAGAAAGAAAGAAAGAAAGAAAGGGGTTAGGGTACAAATAGAGAGAGGGGTGTGAGCGCGCGAAATCGAACATAACGAAAAGATGAAAAGAAAGAAAAAATGTGGGAGACGGTTAAATCAAGATTATTATACTTTTTACATATTGAACTATTTAGCAATAGCTCTTAAGTAAACTTATCTAAAGTTGTAATAATTAAATCATCATACTGCAGTATATCCACAGGTTCTGCTAGTATTGACTAAAGTTTGAGTAAAGCAATTACGTTGTTGGTCTTTTTCAAACAAATACTAATGTTTTTTGTTTCGTTTCGTTCTCTTATCTTTCAGAAGAATCGGCCTCAGATTCATTCAAACTGAACTTCAAACGTTAAACCTCGAAAAGAACGAACAGCCTTTACGAAAAACCAAATTAAAGAACTTGAAACGGAGTTCTCACGACAAAACTATTGACAAGATTACGTCGATACGAAATTGCAGTCGCTTGAGTCTAACAGAACGACAGGTAAGCACCTTTTTACAATATAATCAATGAAACACACACACACACACACACACACACACACACTCACACACATATATATATATATATATATATATATATATATATATATATATATATACTTTGGTGCGGTACCAAGTTTCTTGGTACAAGGTGATTCTAGGTGGGTCCTATTTCTCTACCAGTAGTTTGTTGTAGAGTTCAGGTTCCGTATGAGAGCTCAATGTTTAATTATTGTAAACAGAGCAAGTTATTTGGGAATAAAAGGCCTTAAATACCATGGTATCGTGGTTATGGACTATTTCCACTCGTGAGCATACTCGCGAGTGGAAATGGTCCATAACCACGATACCCATGGTATTTAAGGCCTTTTATTCCCAAATAATATATATATATATATATATATATATATATATATATATATATGGAAGTGCGTGGCATAATGGTTAGTCGTGGTAAATGGACTTGTCGACCCAAGTTCAAATCCCAGACAAGGCACTTTGCATTTCACATAGCGCTAATACCCTTGGGAAAGGTATGAATCCATATATTCTCCCTCCAGCTATGGGTAAAATAGTAGGACAGACTGGGCTCTTTAACCTTGGGTAGGTAGCCAGTCCAACACAAGCCTTCACCACTATAAACAAATCACGGTGTGGGTGTTCATTGTATGAACCCTCATGCGTCGAAAATCGACGAGAGAGTCCATAATACACACACAGTCACACACATATATATATATGTATGTGTATATTATGGACTCTCTCGTCGATATATATATATATATATATATATATATATGAGAGAGAGAGAGAACATGAAGTCAGCACCTGGTTACTGGAAGTTTCTCGCCTTGGTAATCTTCAGACACAAATCTTAAAGATCAAAAAGCTTTTGGTCTGAAGATCGCATAGTTGGGAAACTGTAACTAGGTGCAGATTCATGTCCACGATACCTTAATACAAACATAAACATTCTATTATGATATCGAGGACTATCTGCTTATAAATATAGCACCCATATAATATATATATATATATATATATATATATATATATATTCTGAATTATTTAGATGGAGCTTGATAATTTGTATTATTTAGATTTTTCGGACTGTTGTCTTCATCTCTATTGTCCTATACTCAACGTTTCAACGAATGTAGCCTTCTTCAGGTGTTAAACTGATATATATATATATATATATATATATATATATATATATATATATATATATTAGCTGATGGTATTTCACTGGAGGCTGAATGACAAGTCTCCTCAGTTCTCCAGGACTCTTCTGAACATTCTAGCCGATGGCAGCAGTGCTGTAGTCTGGATGGTCTCAATTCTTCCTCTTATTTCCAGATCCTCCAATCTTTTTTCAAAGTTTATTGAGACGTTACAAGTGCACCCACTACAATTGATATCCCCTTCACTCTCATATTCAACAGCTTTTTTTAATTCTCTGGCAAGATATTTATCCATCTTTTCATTTTTCTTCAGCTTCACCCTGTGATCTGCTGGAACCGCAAAGTCCACCAGTTGACACGTTCTCTTTTCTTTTTCTCTTTTTGTAAATCAACACTAGGTCTGGTCTCGTGTCTGGGATATGGTGGTCCGTCTTTATCTCAAAATCCCAGAGAATTTTGTGCGTTTCATACTCAAGACCAGATTCCGGTTTATGCATATACCATTTTGCTGTATAGTCAAAATTCAATTTTTTGCATAATTCCAAGTGAATCACCTTCCCAACCCAGTCATGCCTAGCCTGGTATTTCCTTTGTGCTAGTTTGCTACATTTACTTAACACATGGTTTATAGTCTCATCTCTTTCACCGCACAGTCTACATTTACTGTTGTGTTGCGTCTTATCAATTTTTGCTTTGATATAATTTGTTCTTATGGCATTATTTTGTGCAGTAATTATTAGTGTTTCAGTTTCTCTCTTAAGGTTTCCTCTTCTTAACCATGTCCAGGTCTTTTTATGTACAACCTCTCTGATTTGTCGTTTGAAGTGTCCATATAATTGTTTTTCTTCCCATCTTTGTTTTCTAGTTTTTGTTGTTTTTTAGGTTGGTCTATTATTATTTATTATTATTACTAGCAAATATATGCCCCCTCCGGGTGCAAGTATTTAAGTTTTGATATAATAAAATATCATATTAAATTAGAAAGGCTAATGAAACTGACTAAGAATGCAGATAAAAAGATCTGCAACAGAGGGGGTATAATCGAAAAATAGAACAACTTTGAAACTAACTATTCCATCATTTTTCCATTACTCCCCTCTTTCATTGGTAAATTTTCCTAATTTAACTGTTTAGTTAAAATAGGAAGTTATTTCTTCTTGTAAAAGATTTATCCACGAGATTTTTGTTTATATTTCTTAAGATAAAACCAAACAATTAGAAATCAATAATACCAAGCACATATTTATTAAAATAAATTTTAAATATCAATATGCAAATTAGCCTTCTCGTTCAAAGTGTAAACCGCTATTTTGTTGTATATATAAATACAATTGCATGTTTATTAGTACGTAGATATGGTCAACAGTATTAATAATGTAAAACAATTTTTATTAATAACTGAAGGTTTAAAAGAATGAAATCATGGAGAATTTGACGTAAATAATTAAGGGAATTGTGACTTGAGTAGTAATATAGTTTCGGTTACAGACAAAAAAACACACAATCTCCATTATAATAAGATTATAAGCTTTTTTTCTTGTCTTTTACAGGTCAAAGTATGGTTTCAAAATCGACGCATGAAATGGAAACGAGTGAAGGGAACAAAATTGGTGAAAGATAAAGTTGACGGTCAAATCAAACCAATAATGGCGCCATCAATAACATCCACGAGTTAAGACAACGATTTCAACACCGATGTTATAATTATTAATATTAATATTATTATTATCATTATTAAAAGAAAATCTCACACGATTGAGATATTAACATTTAAGGACAAGACAGGCAAACTCAACCAGCCTGTGGAGGATGTTAAAGTGTTTAAATGAATATACATACATGTCTATAAAAAATAGATGTAAAATATTCGTTATTATTCGGATCCCACTTATGTTACTGCAGCTAATTACAACTAACCACCATCAATATGGACGCAGTGAACAATCTCTCGAAACGGAAAATGGATTTTTGGCGGGAACGAGCTACATTACTTGGCGCCACCCCACTCTTTTTTTTATTTTCAATATTCGGTAAATGTTATTACATTTTTTTCTTACAAAATACGGATGAAAAATTTTTTAAAAGATTTAATTAGTTTTGGGGATTTACAAAAATATGGTTTCATTCCTCCCTGTTTTTTTTTAATGGGATATGTGTAAGTTCGTTATTATGAGGCTAACTGTATTTTTGAAAAGCTATTTGGATAGATCAAACCTTGTGCCACAACTAAGCAAAGCTTAGTTAATAATTATTATTATTTGCATAATTATTTTCCTGTTTATTTAATGATATCGTTTGGTATCTTTTGCTGTCAAAAATTCTAATAAGATATCCTATAAATACCCGCGTCTCTTGATTCTCTTCAGAGTGTTCTCATGTCATAGACCAACTCTGTATAGAGCCGAGTCTTTTTAAATGTCAGCATTATTATATAAATCATTTTCTTTTCTTTTTTTAATCGAAATTTAAATGGTTTATTTTACGATTAGCACCAACTTCTTCATTAAGATTCGTTTTTTAGACTAGATGTTTAATAATTATGCATTTAGTTAGTTTAAACTAAATTTTACCGCCCTTGCTTCATCACAACTACTTCGGTTGTCTAAAAAAAGAGCTAGGTTTGACATTCTGAAACCCAAGAATTCTTCAAAACGACAAAATAAAACAAAAGATAAATAAATAAATCCACACAAGCCTAGATATAAATATTATCATTTTATTTATTTATTTATTTTATTTATTTATCTATTTTTGAAAAAAAATTATACGTAACAATAAATTAGTCATTTTATCCCATTTTAAGAGTGATTGGCAGTGGCGTATTTTCTCCCCAGCACCAACGGATACTATTCGAATGCTGATTTTCAAAGCCTCCTGTACCCTTCAAAGCATCTTTCTGTTTTCCATTGTGCCTTGTGCTCGGCTAAGCTAAGCTTAGCGAGGCTTGTTTTCTGGCGGGGTTAAATTGCTTATTCCCCGACCGGTGGCGCGGGTCAGTATTTAGATCCCCGACGTTAGCATGGGGGCGAGAATGCTGACTGTTAAAAGAAGAAGGCCCCTCCAAACGGAATTCTGGCGCAATACAATCTTTCTACACGTTTAATTTCTCCTTTTTTGTGCTAAGGTAAGCAAAGCTTAGTAAATGGTTATGTGTATATAAGCTTGCTAAACATGAGATATAATTTGGAAATCTGCGTAAAATTCGGCTTCACGCAGATATTTAGAATTTACAATTTTTTTCCTCCTGTTGAATGGAAAAAATAATTTATTTTCTATTTATTCAAATCAATAAATAAAATTCTAAAGTTTTTCTCGCTCATGATTATAAAAGAACAAAAAAGTTTCCATTTTTTTTAAACCGACAATTGCCTTTATGAAGATTTTAAAATACTCAAAGGTATTTTTTTAAAACGTTAAAAAAAAACATCCTATTCTAAATGTGCCAAATTCAAGATTCTTTTCTCAGAAAATATACGGAAAAAATGTTGATTAAAAAATGGGATATTTTTTTCTGAAAGTATTCAAACTTCATCTCGGATTTATTACACGATTTATTTTTTGTTCTAACTGATCCTCCATCCGTCGAATTGTAAAACACTAAATTAAAAAAGAAAAGAAAAAGAAAAAAAAACAACAAACAAAAAAAAAACAAACAAAAAAATCTTTAAAGAATAGAAGCAAAAAAATTTTAAAAAATAAAAAAAATAAACAATACAAAATCCCAATTAATCAATTCACCAAAAATTCGATTTCATTCGATACAAAAATGTCCGCCATGTTTTAATTGACAATTTTTTTTTTCTCTCACAAGACTCTTAACAAAATGACTGCAATTTATTATTTCATATTGGAAAATATGAATGAAAAAAATATGAATGAAAAAAAAAATATGAATGAAAAAAAATGAATGAATGAAAGTAACAAATCAGAAAATAAGGATTTTGATTTGGAGAATAAATCAACCAAAAAAAAATAAAAATTCAAAAAGATGAAAATAATTAAAAAAAAAAGACATATTTACTTTGGACTGTGACGAACAAAATTTTCAGCAAACTATTTTTATTTTCTTTATTGTAACCTGACCAAAATGGAAGACGTCTAATGAAATAGTGGTTGGCAATAAAGTGATCTCAAAGTCAAAAGTGTTTTATTTATTTATAATTTTTTTCTTTTTTCTTTATTATTTTTTATTTTTATTTATTCATCATATTGTTTTTATTTATTTATTTATTTATTCCTTATTTTCTATCTATCTATCTATCTATCTATCTTATTCAATTCATATTTCTTTTCATCTTTATCTATCTATCTTATGCTGTTCCTAGTTCTTCCCCTACCCCTCCTCTCTCTCCCTCTCCCTCTCTCTCTCTCTCTCTCTCTCTCTCTCTCTCTCTCTCTCCCTCCCTCTCTCTCTCTCTCTCTTTGTTTTTATTTTTTGATCATCTATAGTCATGATTTGTCAAGTTTTCGGTGTTTTTGTTTAATTTGTGTTCCCTAATACTTGTTTTTCTTAATTGTACGTCCGTTATCATCTTGCAACCCCCTCTGGTTAAAAATGAGACCGTCCAAATTGTCCAAGATGAAATGTAAAATGTAACCCCTGATTATCTGGTGTTGCTTATCCACCGAATTATTATATCTTATGGGTGTCGTCACCTCAGGTAAACAATGGTGCCATCCCGTTTTTATTAGAAAGAAAGAAAGACAAGAAAAAGGACAGAAAGAATGTAAAAAAAAAAGAGTTGAAGAAATATAGAGACAGGGAATGTGCGCACTGAAGCGATAACGCTAATCTGTTTCAATCGAATCTAAGGAGAAGATGAAAAGAAGGAAAGAAAGAAAAAAGAGTGACAGAGTTAAGTCAAGATTGTTATACTTTTTAGATATTGAAGTATTTTTCAATAGCTCTTAAGTAAACATATCAAACGTTGTAATAATTTATTTATCATAACTTGGTAAATCTACAGGTCCCGCTAATATATATATTAATACTCGTGTTCCTAAATTGTATGACCGGTGTCATATTGCAACACCCTCTTGTTAAAAATCAGACCGTTTAAATGAGAGTCGTCACCTCAGCTAACTAATGGACCATTCCGTTTTATGATAAAGCAAGAAAGGTAAGAAAAAAGACATGCTACACAGAAAAAATATGAAAGAGAGTTGGAGAAAGATAGAGAGAGGGAGTGAGTGATTACGCTAATTTGTTTTAATCGATCATAATGAAAACATGAAAAAAGGAAAGAGAGAGAGAGAGAGAGAGAGAGTTAAGATTATCATACATATTGAACATTTTTTTTATAGACTTAATTTAATTATTAAAACGTTTTATATATTTACTTATCATTATTCTCTGGTATATCTACAGGTACCACTAGTTGCATTTCAATAGTCGTGGTATTATTTGGATTTTTCGGACTGTTGTCCTCATCTTTATTGTTATAAACACAACGTTTTTCGGCCTTCTGGCCTTCAAGAGTTTTTGTCGAACTCGGGAGCCTTTGTGTCGTAATATGTAGCCTTCATAAAACTTCGAACCGAACCCTTTATCCTATCCACTGGGGTAGATTGTTCTCATCCAGTTCTCGCTTACCAATAAAGATATAGGCAAGTACTATTCTTTAGGAAACTATATGAATCAGGCTTGGTACTCTTCAGGAGACATCTGAAAGACATACTCCAAATGATGAATATGAATATTTTTATTACTATCCACCAAGAAGCAGTGTTACATAATTATTAGATTCCTAATATTTATGTACAGTAGTGTAGAAACCAAAATGGCTGTTATAAGTTGCAGCCGGTGGCCTTGAAGGATAAGTGACAAGGCTTGACCTCATCCTGATCCTTCCGGTGGATACCGTGAGAATCGGTGGAGAAGACCCTCTTCCGGTTTAGATTAGAAAGAGATTTTTAGTCAGATCGGCCAAAAACCACGACGTTGGTAAGTCGTGTTATGCACGGTGCCGACTCAATCTGCGCAGGTAGTCTGGTGGGGATTCCAGAATAAAATATGATCTAAGTTAAATCGAAGTCTTGTGCTATTATGTAAAAACTACCAACGACACAGGGCTTCTGATAAAGAGAAATCCCCAATGGAAGACCAGACACTAAGTTCCCAAGACGAAGTCCAGACGCTAGAAGAGACGTTAGAAGAGGCGCTGGAAGAAGAAGAATAGAAGTAAGAAAGTAAGGAAAGAGAGTATGCAACAGCAGGAGCCGAGTGCATACCAACCAAACCGAAACGTAGAGTTCCCTGGGAGACAAAAGCAGGTGAGGAAAAACGACATAACTTGAATAAAAAGCAACTTTACTTAAACGAATAAACACAACGAACACCAAAGTGCAGAAATTCAAGAAAGCTAAGAAAGAACTTGCGAAAATATACGAAAAAGAACTACACCCTTGTGCAAATTAATTAAAACAGAACGAATAATCTTATTATAATGGTGATTGGGTGTCTGTCTATAACTCAATCTATATCACTACTCAAGTCACAATTAGTTATTCAAGTCACATTCTCCGTGATTTTATTTTTATTTAAACCTCAATTATTGATAAAATCGTTTTACATTATTAATACTGTTGGCCTTATCTACATACTAATAACATGCAATTCTATTTATATATACAACTAAATAGCGATTTACAGTGGGAACCGAAATACTAATTTGCATACTGATATTAAAAAATTGATTCTAATAAATATGTGCTTAATATTATTGATTTCTAATTGTTTGGTTTTATCTTAATGAATAAAGATTTATCCAGGGGATAAATCTTTTTAAAAATTCATTAATAAGAAAAAATAACTGTGATTTTATTTTTTACTTCCTAATTTAACTATAAATTTAAATAAGGAAAATTTAGCAATGAAAGACGGGAGTGATGGAAGAGTAAGTTTCAGTTGTTCTATTTTTTATTATACCCACCTCTGTTTCAAATCTTTTCATCTGCATTCTTATTTAGTTATATTATCCTTTCTAATTTAATATAATATTCTATTACATTAAAACTTAAATACTTGTACCCGGGGTGTGTATATATTTGCTAGTCGTAATAATAATCTATATATGAATACTCGTGTTCCTTAATTGTACGAGCGTTATAATCTTGTAACACCATAAAAAACAGACTGTCTAAATCTTCCACGATGAAAAGCAAAAATGTAAATCTTGATTATATGGCGTTGCTTATCCACCGAATTCTTATTTCTTATTAGTGTCGTCACCTCAGCTAAGTAATAGACAATCACGTTTTTATTATGAAGAAAGAAGAGCAAGAAAAATATCATGCTACACATAAAAATATAAGAAATAAATAAATAAAATGAGTAGAGGAAAGATAGACAGAGAGGGGGTGAGCGCGCGGATGCGATAACGTTAATCTATTTCAATCGAACATAATCAAAGGATTAAAAGAAGGAAATAAAAAAGGGCGTGAAGGTGTGTGTGTGTGTGTGTGAGAGAGAGAGAGAGAGAGAGAGAGAGAGAGAGAGAGAGAGAAAGAGGGGGAGTTAAATCAAGATTATTTTACTTTTTACATATTGAACTATTTGGCAATAGCTCTTAAGTAAGCATATAAAACGTTGTAATAATTAGTTTATCATTATACTGTGGTATATACACAGGTCCCATTATTTACATATCAATCTTTGTGGTATCATTTGGATTTTTCGGACTGTTGTCCTCATCTTTATTCTTATATACACATTTTTTTTCGGTCGATGTACGTTTTGGCCTTCAGGTGTGTATTGTCGTAATCGGAAACCTTCACGGAAATTCGAACTGAACTCTTTATTCAATCCACCGGGGTAGACTGTTCTCATTCTACTAACCCTGATGGGTTACGAGTGTTAACAATTGTTAAAACTTTAGACCAGGGATCACTAAACTTTTTTCACGGTGGGCCGGACAATTAAAAAAAATAACGAGCGCGGGTCACATTATTACTGTGTTCAATACTTGCTAGTCAGAACGAAAGCTCTGAGAAAAAGATGTAAAACAAAATTTATATTTTCATGTTATATTCATGTATGAGTGGCGTAAGATGCATAAAACAAATTTAACCAACATATCTATTTTCAAAACATTATCAAAGAACGCAACATTAGCAGAAAGGTTTAGTGAAATTTGTGAAACTGAAGTTTGCCTTTCATGATATCGTCAATGTTTGGTTTGGAATTGCTACATCCAATCAAGAGAATTCCTTTCAAATGTTTATCAGTCAATTTTGTTCGATGGGTTGATTTCATATATTTCAATTTTGAAAGGCTTACTCGCATACATAAGTTGTTCCGTATGTTTTAACAAACAAATTTAAGTACCGTCGGCGGGCCTGATAAAGTACAGGATCCGCGGACCGTAGTTTGGGGACCCCTGCTTTAGACAAATCTTCCTGTGTTATCTCACGCCAAAGTCATCCTTGAAGAGGAACAGTATTGGTACTATTCAAACCATCGCTGAGAGGATGAAAATGGTTCATACTTTTCTCAAGGGTATTAATCCGATAGTGAAAGTAATAGGCCGTTTTGAGTCAAATAAAGATTTGTCTTATTCAACCTCTTCATAATTGGTGTATCACTTCACGTCCAGCAATTACTATAGATACTATCAGGACCTGTGGGGTCATTAAATTATTACAACGTTTGATATTTTTATTTAAGGATTATTGCAAAATTGTTCGATATGTAAAGAGTATAATAATCTTGATCTAACTCTCTTTTTTAATTTATTTCCTTCTTTTCATTATGTTCGATTGAAGCAGATTAGTTTTATCGCTTCCGCACGCTCACCCCTTTGTCCATCTTTATCCCACTTTCTTTTTTTCTTTCTTTCTTCATAATAAAAACGGAATGTATCCATTATTTAGCCGAGGTGACGACTCTCATAGAATTTGGTGGAAAAGCAACACAAGATAATCAGAATTTATATTTTTGCATTTCATTTTGGTTGGTATCATCTTTAACCAGTGGGTGTTGCAAGATGATAACAGTCGTATAATTAAGGAACACGAGTATCAATATACAATGTGTGTCATGAAAGTATCGAGATTAAAGCTGTATTTACCAATATAGGAATGAACAATAAATGTAATGTTATTTTTTTCAGAATACAAGGTGTGTCAAACAGTACAGATTTTAAAGCTGTATTTACCAAGATAGAAATGAAGAATGAACGGAACGTTCATTTTTCAGAATACAAGGTGTGTCAAAAAGAACCGAATATCTCGACACTTTTTGGCACACCTTGTATAGATGATAATTTTGAATGATGATATTCTAGGCTGTCTCTTCTCGAGTGAAAGATTAAACAATAATAACTTCCTATCAGCCCCCCCCCCCGGAAATTTCAATTTGTGCAAGATTAAACTCAGCTTTGTTAATGCTCGACAAATTTAGAATATGAGCATGCTATGTGACTGAGGCAGTTGTGGCTAAGGTGTGTCATAAAAGTATCGAGATTGAAGCTGTATTTACCAAGATAGAAATCAACAATGAATGGAACGTTAAATTTTTTTTCAGAATTCAAGGTGTGTCATAAAAGTATCGAGATTGAAGCTGTATTTACCGAGATAGAAATCAACAATGAATGCAACGTTATTTATTTTTCAGAATACAAGGTGTGTCCAAAAGTACAAAAAATCTCGATACTTTTTTGACACACCGTGTGTGTATTATGTAAGAGGTTTGGTCGTAGAATTAAGAAATATGAGTATTAATATACGAGCTATGTTAGAAAAGTTCCAGGACTGTTGTCACAAAAGATGTGAGGGGTATCGTCCACAGCGAGTTCTTGCCACAGGACCAGACGATCATTCAGCATGTCTACAAAGATATACTAGGCATTTGCTTCGTTGTGCGCAAGAAGAGACCAGAGATGTGGCAGGACAACTCCTGGGTGCTTCACCATGACAAAGCACCTGCCTATACTGCCACGAGTATCTGAGAGCTCCTGGCACTGAATAACATCACCGTGCAACCTCCATACTCACCCGACCTGGCTCCATGTGATTTGTTCCTCTTCCCCAAGTTCAAGAGGGTCATCAAGGGAACCCGTTTTGAGGATGAGCACGACATCAAAAAGGCCGTGACTACAGAACTACTGGAATCCCAGAAGAATCATTCCAGAAGTGCGTGCAAGCGTGGAAGAGAAGGATTGGAAAATGTATTAGACCCCAGTGGGATTATTTTGAAGGGGATAACTTGTAGTTTGTAGTTTGAATTTGAAATAATTTTTTTGTGACACCAGTCCTGGAACTTTTTTTTACATGCCTTGTAGAAATAGGAAATAGTGATAATCCAAACAGTTGCCGTACTAACGCTAGAGAGTCCAGTCTGCCCTACTATTTACTTGTAGCTGGGTGAGGAATGAGATGGATTCATGCATTTCCCAAGGGCATTGGCGCAAAGTAAAAGGTAAGCAACTTCGTCCAGGATTTGAACTTAACTCACCTAGTCAATTTCCTTCGTCAATAACCGTTACACAACGCGTCACAGATTTGGTTTCTTTCTTTAATTGCATATCAATCTTTGCGGGTTATTTAATGCCAAATTTATCCTTGAAGAAGAACAGTAGCGGTATTATTTAAGACATAACTGGTGAGATAAACGGTTTCAGACCTTTCCCAATGGTATTAGTCCGAAATGGACGTAATAGTGAAACTAGAGTTCGAACTCACTTACAACAATATCACAGTCCAGCACGTTAGACACATGGCCATGGGGATTCCCATTCGTCAAATTCTAAATATCAACTTGTTGTATCCGAGATGTAGGAATAACAGAAATGATAATAAAAACAGGGAAATTGTTAACAATAACAATACTTGTTTTATTTATTCTCACTGACAGGGAAATACAGTGGATGGGTTTGGATTAGAGTTCTGGCTTGATGAGGATAAAAGTGTGTCACCTGCTCGGTTCTGATCTGCTGTGCAGTATGTTTTCCCTCCTCTTTAGAGAGTCCAGTTTGAATCGTTAGGGGGAGATAACTCTCCTAACACCTCCCCTATTTAGCTTTTAGCTCATATGTTTTGTTTCGGGAATCTATGTGTATGTGATAGGGTTTTCTCCGAAATCTATATGATCTCCTAAGTACACATTTATTTGGTGTCTTAGGATTATCCTTTGCTATGTCTTGGGGACGTTGTGGAGGCAGTTCAAAAGTATCCAATAAAATATCAAGCGGTAAGGTAAAATTTGATTTAGTCTCTGGAAGGTGAGAAGACCGTAATTGGTTTGCATGTCGAACCCAAACTGTAGATTCTATATCAACATCATATATGACGTTTCCAGAACGACGTATAATGCGACCTTGAATCCATGTTTCCTTGCCATTGCGGTAGTCCTTGGCAAGTACAGATTGTCCTGGTACATATGTGCGTTTCACCGCTCCATGATGTTGGTTAAATTGTTCCTCCATCATCATATTCCTTTTTTGGAAATGTTTTGGAGTCGGATGAATGACATCTATATGTAGACGAACTTTGCGATTCATCAGTGCTTCTGCTGGTGAGTTACCATTAGGTGTGTTGAAAACAGACTTGAGTGGAATGTCGAAAAGCTTTAGTTGTTCAATCCAGTCGAGACCGAGTAAATTCAATTTAGAATTTTCGGCGAGATAACATAGACCCGAGAAAATGGTATTCCGAAATGTCACATTACACGTTAACTCGCCGGTTAGCTGAATTAGGTGACCAGAAGCGCTTTTTGCCATGTGTTGCGTTTCAGAATATCTAGGTTTTCCTAGATATTTCCATGTCTCTTGCGATATTAATGTAATATCTGACGCTGTGTCGAATTGGAAACGAACTGGTTTGTCATTTACTGAAACAACTAAATATTTCCGACTGCTTTTGTAGTCCGTTTTGAAGGTAGCGAACACTGAGTTTGTTTGTGCCGTTTGTGTGTTCCATTGTTTTTTTATTTATTAATTTTTTTCCTGGTTGGATTTTCGGCCCATTTTTTTTTTTTTCCTGCCTCACAAAAGTTTTCTTTGTGACCAATTTTGTTGCAAACATTACATTTATGTTTTTTAAACGGGCAAAACATTGAATAATTCATTTCTCCGCAAAACCAACATGCCTCTGAAGGTTTGTTTACCTTTTTAGCCTAAACGTTAAAAGTTGACGGTGTGGTATTTTGATTTTGCACTAAAATGGTATCACTTTTAATTTTTACCATGTCGTTGCATATATTTGTGAGCGCATGAATTGTCACATCTTTATCGTTTTCTAATTTACTGAGTAACCTCGCCCGAATATCACTGTGTGTTTCGGAGGTGAGTCCCTTGATAAAGATTAGACATTTAAACTGTTCTTCTGTGAGAGAACTCAGTTTAAATTTCTTGCATTCACGATTTACAATACCGGTGAATGTTACAAAGTCTTCGTCACATTTTTTTTCCAACTTCAGGAAATTGAACCGGGTGTTGAATAGTGACTGCTTATTTCCGAATATTTCTTTAAGCAAGTTTACTGTTTCAGCGAAGGAAAAATCTGTAGCTTCTTTGGGAATGATATAATTTGTAAATCTTTCATGTTCCTGGGTACCCAGCTTCCGAATTAATAGACGAATTTTCCATTCTTCGTTTTTGTGTAAGAATTCGTTTTGGAAAAGGTCCATCCATCGCTTGTACCACGAAGCAAAAGTTTTTCCATTCTTGTAATCATAGGTGAATTCCGTGATAGTTTTTGCCATTTCCTCGGCTGAAGTTGAGTTCAAATTCTGTTTTCCCTGTAGAATATCAACCTGGTGATTAAATTGCTGATTGAATTGTTGAGTCATCATAGTCATGAACTCTCGTTGTTGCTTCGCAAACATATCTTGTTGCTGGCTTAAAATTTCTGTTAAGGCTTCCTGTGAAATAGCCATTTTTTTAAATATCCACGTGTGTAGAATCTTTAAAATAATCCTCGTCGCCACATAATCTGTTGTATCCGAGATGTAGGAATAACAGAAATGATAATAAAAACAGGGAAATTGTTAACAATAACAATACTTGTTTTATTTATTCTCACTGACAGGGAAATACAGTGGATGGGTTTGGATTAGAGTTCTGGCTTGATGAGGATAAAAGTGTGTCACCTGCTCGGTTCTGATCTGCTGTGCAGTATGTTTTCCCTCCTCTTTAGAGAGTCCAGTTTGAATCGTTAAGGGGAGATAACTCTCCCTAGCACAACTGTTTAACCCTTTCACTGTTTCTAGTGGTTTTCTTTGATCGGCCATATGGGGCTCTCAAATATCATATAACATAAAGGATAGAATCTTGTGTAAGTGAAGTCGTCGGGGTTGCCTAAAGTCGGTAGCAGCCAGATAGCGAGGGAGTCTATCCCTTTTTCACAGCGCTAGACAAAGAAGATTGTTTTTGGGTCTGAGGTGGAGCTCTACACCTACCGTCAGCTCATAACTGTATCGCACATGGGAGGGCCGGTATCGCACCAGGAACCTTGTGGCTCCTAGTCGAACGGTCTACGGACTGAGTGAATGTGTTAAAGATCTTAGCATATTTTGATTAGTTTTCAGATTAATCTTAAAAGAGACCTGAACCAATAAAAACATTAAATAGATGCTGAAATAATTAGCATAAGAGATGCTTATATATATATATATATATATATATATATATATATATATATAGGTGTAAGTATGGAATTAAACCCGACAGTATGTTGAAAATAGAAAACACGAAGTATTCCAAAAAGATGAATTTATTCTAGATTAAGTTTTTTTCGAAATTACTCCACCCTTATGCACACAAAACTTTTTCCATCTCAAGTCCTGATGAAGGTTTGCTAAAAACCGAAACATTATAACGTCGACCTTACTACCAAGAATAGATTCATCCTTTTGGAAGGCTTCATGTTTTTCTATTTTCTTCACACACACACACACACACACACACACACACACATATATATATATATATATATAAGCAAGGAGGAACTCATAAGTGACGTTCTCCTGACGAAAGCAGCACATGGGCACGCAAGTGTGGGTCGTCCAGCAAAGACCAACATTGATCAGCACTGCCCGGATACCGGATGCTGCGCTGAGAACCTCCCGAGAAAGATGAATGATAGGAACGGTTGGAAAGAGATTGTAATGGATATCCATGCTACTAGGGCGACATGATATATATATATATATATATATATACTACTCGTAGTCCATCGTACCCGATGATGACACCACGTGAATCATTTTCCTCCAATTTATTCGGTCTCTAGTAGTGTCTTACCAACTGCCTATGGGGATGCGAAAGTTCTTCAGGTTTTTCTTGATATTGTCTTTGTACCTGAGCTTTGATCAACCGATTCCACTTGATCCTCTCTTAGCTGTGAATACGGAATCTGATTTGGTAGTCTTTGACACCCAAGTCTGTTTAAGTGGCCAGTCCATCTCAGGTTGCGTTGGACAATTATTTTGCGCATGCCAGGGAATCCAGTTCTTTTCAAGAAGGTCCTGTTTGAAACATGTTGCCACCACTTGACATTTAATATACTGCGCAAGTGACGCATGTAGTAGACATGTAGTCTATGGGCATCCGCTTTGTATATCGTCCAGGCTTCCACACTGTACATGAGGGTTAAGAGAATTATGGCATGGTATACTTCACAGAGATGTCTGTTGAACCAGACTCGCCTCTTCAGCCGACAAAATGCTTTGGAAGCATGGAAATGGATCTTTCTAATGTATTCTTTAACATTTTTTTAACATAATCTCATCATAACTTGTTTTAATTTTTTATTTTTAATGTGAACATTAATGGTAAATATAATAATTTCGATTTGTTGTAATTTGGTGACATTCATGAAGTATGATTTTTAATGTATAATTTTAATACTTTACTGTATAAAAAATTTAAATGTAGATATAATTCTAATATATATCACTCAAATTTATTTCATAGGCATATTTATCATTCATTACCACACACACACACACACACACATATATATATATATATATATATATATATATATATATAGAGAGAGAGAGAGAGAGAGAGAGAGAGAGAGAGAGAGAGAGAGAGAGATAGGTAAGTAAATCCATAATTTTCCCTTCTTTCATCTACCCAAATAGTTCATAAGCACAGCTTGATTATATATTTATGAACTATGAGGCATACAATTCTTTTGAAGGTGTCTTCTGACCAGCGAATCGTTTCAACAAATATTCACTATAGTCTGCACAGAAATAAGAAGCTAAGAATTAAGGCTTTAATATACGACTGGTTCTCACTTACCAATAAAGATATAGGCAAGTACTATTCTGTAGGAAACTGTATGAATCAGGTTTGATACTCTTCAGGAGACATCTGAAAGACATACCCTAAATGATGAATATGAATATTTTTATTACCATCCACCAAGAAACAGAAGCCGAGTGCATACCAACCAAACCGAAACGTAGAGTTCCATGGGAGACAAAAGCAGGTGAGGAAAAACGACATAACTTGAAAAAAAAAAAATAGCTTTATTTAAACCGATAAACTGAACAAATAGCAATGTGCAGAAATTCAAGAAAGCTAAGAAAAAACTAGCGAAAATATACAAAAAAGAAGAATTACACCCTTGTACAAATTAATTGAAACAAAACGAATATATATCAATATTCATGTTCCTTTGTTACGATTTTTGTGGCCATCTTTTAGCAAGAGCTCTGTCTAGCCGAGATCCTTTGCGTTAAACAGAGTGCGATCCCTAGTGAAGAATCCTTTGGTTGCTCCTTAGTGTCCCTTAATATTGGGTACGATCCTTTGGTTGTTCCTTGGTGCTCGTCAATCTGGCAGGTCGTTCGTCAATGAGTGCAAATGATTGTCTGTCAATATCAGCCGATTAAGTAGTTAACCAACCACGTATTCGGGCTGTTGATTTGCTGAGGTTTAAACCACATGACCTCGCTTAGTCTATAAAATAAGTGGTGTATTGCAGCACACCTTATATACAAAAATAATACAACATCCTTAATTGTACGACCGTTATCATCTTGCAGCACTCTCTTATTAAAAATTAGACCGTCCAGATCGACCAAGATAAAATGAAAGAATGTAATTCCTGATTAGCTGATGTTTCTTATCCACCAAATTTTTTTTTTTTGTGAGTATCGTCGCTTCAACATAATAATGGACCATTCCGTTTTTATTATAAAGAAAGAAAGGGAAGAAAAACAACATGCTACACAGAAAGATATGATAAGAAAGAGAGTAGGGGTAAGATAGAGAGAGGGGATGAGCGTGCGGAAGCGATAACGCTAATCTTTTTCATCGAACATAATGGAAAGATG
>CM042143.1:63795703-63815703 GCA_023376005.1 Doryteuthis pealeii | reverse complement strand
AGTGTGGGCAGGTGCGTTATCATGGTGAAGCACCCACGAGTTGTTCTGATACATCTCTCGCCTCTTCTCGTGCACTGAACGAAGCAAACGCCACAGTATCTTCATGTAGACATGTTGGTTGATCGTCTAGCCTTGTGACCAGACCTTGCAGTTCACGATGCCCTACACATCGAAGAATGACACTAGAACTTTCTGGAACTTTTATGTCATACTTCGTATATATATATATATATATATATATATATAACAGAAGTACCCCGACCATGACTAAAAGGATTTTAGGAACTCCAGATAGTGAGAGAGAAAGGAGAAAATAGGAGTAAGAGTGGGAATAAGAGGTAAATAATCATACAAATTCCTTATCGCGTATTAAAATGTGTGTTAATTTAGTAATTCTTTGTATTTTTTTTTTTTTTTTTTATTTAAATTTAAAATATTATCACAAAAAATGTAGCTCAAAACCCCTGAGTGGTTTGAAATATAATATTAATTTTCTAAAGGATAATTCTTAATTACCTGTTGTGTTACAGTGATAAAAATTGTATTCGTTAAATTTATTTTCTTTCTCGTCCTAGTCTTGTTAAATATCGCCGAACTGCACTAAAGGAGGTCATTAGTGATGTTAAACTAGTATCCTTACAAATTTCGGGTTTTGCAACATTATATCTGTTCAACCGGTAAACCTGACATGTTATCAAGCTGTCTCCTTTCCAGATTCGCACAGTGTGTTTTACGAGTAGTTAATACATTCTTATATATTGGCCCAGGGATACGTCACAGCAACGCAGAGACTTGCTCGGTACTTGTATAAACTATGAAATATAACATTAGAAATGTAGCTGAAAACTAAAAAGCTAAAAAGCTAAGGATTAAAAATGAATAATTTTTCATATTATAATTTCTTTGTTTGGTTTACATTTAAAATATTTTATTTATTTAATATTAAAGTATTTTAAAAATTGTACTCTTTAGTTTGAAATATATTCATGATTTTTTTAGTTCTCCAAAAACGTAAGAATTTTTTTTTTTTACAATTAGTACTAAGCTACAAAATCCTATTGCCCTTATGGCAAGCCCCATGCCCTTTTTATCATATGGGTGCTAGAAGGCGGTGGCTGGGGGTCTACATGTCCTGGGAATGACGTTAAACTCTATCTGATGGTGAGGTTCCAGTTTTGGAGGTTTGAGGAATGTGGAGCACCCCATTCATCACCATTGCTCCCTGGTCCACTCTGACCCAAAGTGGTAGTACCTGTTAGGGTCCCATCTATGGGTTAAATAGAAAAATGTGTTTATAAAAAAATTGTATTATCCATTAAGAATTGATTTATTTCAAAACTTTATCGGCATTAAATGACCCACTGAGGTTGATATGCCGTAAAACAAACCAAACCAAACCAAACCTAAACTACAAAATATGTCCTGGTTATGACGTTAGACTGCATCGGATGGTGAGGATCAAATTCTGGAGCTCTGGGGAATGTGGAGTATCCCTTCATCGCCATTACTTCCAGGTCCACTTTGACCCGGAGGATTAGTACCTGTTAGGGTCCAATTTTTTGGTTAAGTGGAAAAGATGATTAAAAACACTAAGTTTTTGAAAAATTGAGTACACATCAAGGATGACGAAAACAAAACTCCCTGGACATAAAATAACCCAAACAAGGGTTGACATGCCGTAAAATCGAACAAACCAACAACCAAACTACAAAACAGTCATTTTCGAAAGGCATTAAATTCAAATTTTGTCTATGTTTTTGTGTATTTGTTCAATGGTATATAAATTTTCGTGGGTTATTTAATGTTAAAGCCATCCTTAAAGTGAACGTAATAGTTTTTTGGTATTTCAAGCAGTGAAATCTTTTTACGCGAGACTATCAGATGAAAAATATAACATCCTTAGATACTACAGCACGTGAAATTTAGATGTGAGAGAAAGAATGTTTAATCTTAGAAAATAAAATTTAAAAATACAAAATTTTTTTAAAAATCTTTCTCTGATAGGAAAAATAGAGGGGTCCAAAAATGGGATTAATTAAGAGAAGGAGGTAGATGACAGAAGGGAAATTTGTTAATATGTTTACACTTTGAATACAGTAGGGAAAATAAGTATTTCATCCCCTGCTGATTTTCTAGATTCTTTATATTCTATCTGTCACTTTCAAGACGGATCTATCCTGAAAATTATAGATCGTTCCTATTTTTGTAAGGTAGCAAACTCAGAAAATCAGCAGGGGGCGAAACAACTTATTTTCCCCACTATATATATATTGGTTGTTGGCATCCTTTCGTCTACTAAAGACGATGGCGTAGTGTCTATTTTTTAAACCTGCAACTGCGTGAGTGGCTGAACAGACCAATTTTTGAATGACAGTCTCTGGAGCAGTGATGCTTGCTGGAGTTGCTGTTGTCTCTCCTTCCTTTTGGCTCTCTTGTTATTTTATGCCTAGATATCAGGTAATTTAGTTAGTGTACGTTCATATTTTTGTCTTTGTGTTTTTATTGAATATGAATAATTTTAGAAAGGTCTACTTGACACATAGATGTGACCTTAACAAATAGTACCACTCCGGTCAGAGTGGATCTGGGAGTAATGTCAATGAAGGGGTACTCCACACTCCCCAGATCTCCAGAACTGGAACCACACCATTAGATGCAATTCAGTGTCACATTCAAGATACCCCTTTTTTAATATTATCCCTCTGCAGGGGATACCGTCAACATATTCTAAACCAAGTCGACAGGGCAAATACAACAAAGAATATAGCGAAAATATTCTTTCATCTTTAATACTTCAGTCAATAAACAAAAAGACATAATTTAGATAAAGAATGCGTTCTGATATGACAGCTGTCATAACAGCAACGTTTCAGAATTAAGATAGACAAAACTAAACTCTCCTCATGCCATCTAACGACAAACACAGAACATATTTGGCCGGCGCAGACTGGGTTAGGATTAGGGTTAGGGTTAGTCCTGTTTGTAAGCTAACAAAATATTCTCTTCATTTTCTTATTTTTTTTTTTTTTCTTTTTTTCTTCTACTTTTTTTTTTCTCTAAATTTCTTCTTTCTTTTCCTTCCAGTCGAAGACTTTCTCATGTTTTTTGGCAACACTTCGCCTTCTTTTGTTTTACGCATCGCATCCCTTAAATGTTGATGTTGCTTGAGTGGCATTTACTTAGCGAGTTACGCACCAAGGAAAGGTGGGATCCCATTCGTTGTCGCCGTCACCCTGCCCATACACACACCCTATCCAACTCTACTACCTGACCCGGGCTCCCACGAACTACCCCCGCTGATCGAGATCAGTGTTCGCGCTGCGCTTTCGGCCGCTTTGATTGAAGGCATGCGCGTCGTTGGCAGCGCGGAAAAGACCACAACTCAGTTTCACCAAAAAAAGTTTTCTCTCTGGCTTCCCATTGAGATAATGAGCAACACCAAACCTAGAAACGTCAAGCCATCATGCACACACAAATGTACACGCACACACATACACATACACATATGTACACGCACAAACATACACATACACAGACGCACATACATGCATAGACACATGCACACAAATGAATGCATCTAGATACATGCACATTCACACTTCTGCATACATACTCATGCTCTTGCATATGCATATATATTAATTAACATATATATATATATATATATATGTGTGGTGTGTGTGTGTATACATACACATGAATTCACACACATGTGTACACACCCAAATCCCCGCGTACACATACATATGCATTCACCATATGACAATTTCAAAACAAAAAGAAAATTAATGCATCTAGATACATGCACATTTACCATCCTGCATACATACACACGCACTTGTATATATGCATACATATTAATTAACACAGATGTATGCATACACATGAATTCACACACATGTGTACACACCCAAATCCTCGCGTACACATACATACGCATTCACCATATGACAATTTCAAAACAAAAAGAAAATAAAGTGATATGAGAACACACACAGACATGCAAACATACCCATACGTGCACATGCTCGCATACCCATATGCACACACATGCATGCATCTAGATACATGCACAATCACACTTTTGCATACACACACATGCATACAGGCATACATATTAATTAACATATATGCATACGTACACAGGAATACACACATATGCGTACACATCCAAATCCTCACCAACAAACACATATACTCATATGCATACATACACATATACATATGGATACACACGTACGCACAACATACGCACTCAGCATAGGTCAATTTCAGAACAAAAAGAAAATGAAGTCATTTTGAGAACAGTCATACACACACACACACACACACACACACACACATACACACACATGCACACGCACATACATACGCACATACATACGCACATGCACAAACACGCATTCATCTCGGTATATTTTTAATAGAAATGGATTGAAGTAATTGATCTGTGAGACTGGCTTGCTAACTTCACGATGCAAGATTCTAATCTCGCAAAAGGTAGATATTTAACCAATACGTTTGCCACGAGTATGATGTAACACAAGATCGCAAGTATGAGGAATCCAGCAAGGATCGAACTCACTATTCGATTGTAATGGATCTATGTTAACCATTACACCACGATGAAACGCTCACACACACACACACACACACACGCACACACACACACACACACACACACACACATATATATAATATATATATATATAATATATATATACTATAAACAGGACTGCAGAGCGGAACGTCTTCGTCGTCATGAACAACAAATGTAGATGGGAATTTCCCCTGCAATGTGTGTGACTACATCTGCAAGTCCAAAATTAGACTAATGAGCCACCATAGGGTCCTCAAATGATGATATGGAGTGACGTCATCGTCGTTTGTGACGGACTTCCAAAAGAAATATATATAAATATATATATATATATAATATATATATATAATATATATATATATATATGCATTCACCATGAGATAATTTCAGGAAGAAAATAAAGTGATTCTGTGCAGTATTATTTTTCTTGATTATAATTGGACAAGTAAATTAAATAATGTGTTATGGGTTTTCAGAAAATTTAAGTTACACATTTTTTTATTTTGTTCAATATATTTTGGTATTTTTAAATATATTATTATTATTATTATTATTATTATTATTATTGGAATTTTTCACACCAGTGGACTTTCACTGAAATCTGAGTGACAACTCTCCTCAAGTCCCCAGGATTCTTCTGGGTATTCCTGCTGATTCTAGCCATGCTGTTGTCTGGATGGTTTCAATTCTTTCTCTGATTTCCAATTCCTGTAGTCCGTTTTCTAAACTTTTCATGACCGTTCGAAGTGCAGCAATTACGATTGGTATCTGAAATGTATTGGATATTTCCTGAATATACAAAGGCAATCCAAAAAGTAACGTCTCAAAAATGCTGGGAACACAGGGAAACTGTTTGTGCGGCTACTGGCTATTGGCTGTTGTGTTTATTACAACTGCACCCGCGACTGTCCCTGCGCACGACGCACTGATACGCTCAGAATTGACTTGGCAGTCATTTCTGCTTAAGCTCCTGATTGACATTACCGTTAAAAGGGAAGATTTGAACGCATAAGACATTAAACCGATTGAAATTCATCACCAATTAGCGGCAATGTATGGCGAGTCGTGCATGGATAACAAAAATGCCCGCAATTAGATGCTTTCTAAATGACAAAGCGGTAATCAGGTATGTTTGGGGTATTTTTTCCGGCTCTGTGGCAATAAACTGCTACAGAGCCGACAAAAATGCATTGACCAAAATGGCAATTCTGTAGAAAAATAGATATATGTTCAAACTAATAAATGATGTGAACAACATTGATAATAAACAGTAAACGTTTCTGTGATTTCTAAATATTTTAGAGACTTCACCTTTGGGATTACTTCAAATTTGACACTAATTATTCCTTATATCTGTTACATAATCTATGTGGCAGCATAGATTATTGACAAGCACCTGTAGAATAGGAATTTCAAATCAGAACGTAGACGGCAGTTTCCGTGAAAAAATACAGACGTTGGTAAAAGCGGGAATCTTGCACGTCACCTGATTTTGACTTAGTTAAGTCAGTTCCAGCCGAGATGTGACGCAGCACAGACGTGTGACTGTGAGCTGTGCTCACTCTGCGCGACGGGTTAGTAAACGGGCAAATAAAACCTTTGATCAAACCAATGGGCCTGGTTAATTAATTACGCATGCCCTTAATTAGAAAAGAAAAAACAACAAGTAAAGCAAGAACTTAGACGTAGACGATCATCGGCGGAATAGAAAGACAAGAAGAAGTAAAGATCCAACATGGCGACTAGACGAAGAACAACCAAGTAAGTAAACGACTACCTGTCCATCTCTCTCTCTCTCTCTTTCTGTCTCTCTCTCTCTGTCTCTGTCTGTCTGTCTCTCTCTATAGCTCTCTGTCTCTCTGTCTCTCTCTGTCTCTTTCTCTCTCTCTCTCTCTCTATATATATATATATATATATATATATATATATATATCTGTCATAAGAACTATTGTGTATATACCCAAAGTGGCTATATGAGTACATAACATATCTAATTGGGAAAAAGTGCAATGGGATATTATGGTGATAATGCAGTCGGTGCAAGCACGTATCCGAAATGGTTTGTAAAATTACAAGAAATCAAAGATGAAATTGAATTCGAGACTTTAACCAAAAACTAGTGGTAGAGCTTAACTTTCGTAAAATAAAAAAAATTAGTTATATGGTAAAAATGAAGCATTAGAACAATTTTTCCTGCATGATGATGGCAAGATTAAATTCTGCAGCAAGGCAATGCCTAACCTCACGTTGCAAATGCGACGCAGCAAATAATAGGAGTTACTTCTAGATAAAGATGCAGAAAATTACCCAGAGGAGACATTAGATCAATATTTGAATTTAAAAGTTAGCTGGTAATTTGTTAGTAGAGTCATCGAAATTACCGTATATTTTGATTGATAATTTTTGACTTCTTGTTCACCTTATGGTGTTGCATTCTGATTCGTTGAGTCACTCTTTCGTTGTCGTTCCAGGTTCACTCTGAATCGGGGTGGTAGGACCTGTTAGAATTGCCTCTTTTGTTATGGTGTCCTGCATGAACTCTGATGACAGGCATGAACCCATACTGTTATATAATGAATAGTGTGGTCTATTCATTTTGAGATGAAGTGTAATATTTGAATTTAAATGATGACTGTGGGAAAAGCTTAGAACGATTATGTTGAACTTACGTGATCAACGGAGGCGAACGCAAATGAGACACCTCTCTGAGTTCTCCTACGCGTGCAGAAAATGTTGGGTCTTGGGAAAATAAAAACATCCGAAAATAATCCATGTCTTCAAGTTCAGGATTAAAAACTAACAGAGAATGGACACAAAGAGGTACAACCACGAACACCCCAGAAAATCTAAGCTGACACAGAAGACGAAAAAAAATAGAGAACTCAATTCGGTTAGAAGGTTTAGAAGATGTACCAAAGTTAAGAAGAAAATAAGAACAAGAAAAATAAAAATACTACTATTAATCATTAAAACTGGAAGATTATTTTATAATTTACAATTTAAGTAAAAATAGCATGAAGTCATATGAATTCAGAAATTATTTTTATGATTGAATAATGAATTTATATAGACTAGCAGGACCTGTGCATATACCACAGTATGATAATTTAATTACTACTTTTGATATGATTACTTATAAGCTATTGTTAAATAGTTAAATATGTAGAAAGTATAATAATCCACATCTAATTCACTCGTTCTTTTTTTCGTTTTTTTTTTTTTTCATCTTTTCATTTAGTTTAATTGAAGCAGATTATCATTATCGTTTCCGTGCGCTCGCCTTTGTCTCTATCTTTCCCCTACTTGATTTCTTTCTTTCTTTCTTTCTTATCATGTTTTTCTGTGTAACATGTCCTTTTTCTTCTCTTTCTTTCTCATAAAAACGGAAAGGTCCTTTATTTAGCTTAGGTGACGACACTCATAAGAAATAAGAATTCGACGGAGAAACAACACCACATAATCAGAATTTACATTTTTGTATATCATCTTGGACGATTTGGACGGTCTCATCTTTAACTGGAGGTTGTTGCAAGAGGATAACGGTCGTACTTTTAAGGAACACGAGTATTTATATATAGATACAAACATTAACAAAAGTGCAGAAAAAGTTTACATCAACACATACATACAGGAAAAGTAATTTGCAAAATTCAAAATTGGAGAAGGAAACTCTAGCATTAAACCTCCGCTGACTTTATAGGTATATTTTGACTTGAAAAGTCGGGGCTATTCGCAGAATTGCATCCCGGCCTCCTGTCTGAAAAAACGCTTGGCGGTGATAGCTGAAGAAAAAAAACAACCCTACCTACGAATGAAGTCCCCAGCTGAAACGGTGCCAGCTGAAAAAAAACAACAACCAGCACTTAAGGCGTTTTTCCCGAAAAGTTAATGCGATATTTACCCCCCCCCCGCAGTCTTTTTTCGACGAGTAAATGTAAATAGTTTAACCCCCCCCTCTTTTAAAAATATTTTAAGGGAGGAACTAAATATTTACATTTACTTGTCGATAAAATATGGCATACTTTTAACGCCTTCAAACCACTAAAAAAAAATAATTTGTCGATAAAAAACCTTAAAACTGCTAAAAAATATCTTCTTTTTTTTTTTTTTGGTATTCATTTTATTTTAATCTCTTTCATTTCGACAATCAATTACAAATAAAATCAAAGCATTTTTTCGGTATTTTTATTTCATTCTAATATATTTATTTCCAACAATCAATTACAAATTCATATTCATTCGTAGGGAGGTTGTTTTTACAGCTATCACCACCTAGTGTTTTCAGGCCGGATGCAATTCTGTGAATAGCCCCCGAAAAGTCTAAGGGTGCATATTCTAAGATAAACCTGTCGTTTGTATAGTCATCACTTATCTTGCTATGCTTGTCACTGAGCAAAAGACATGTAGACCCACTGAGTAGCATAAATGTCGTACAAGCGTATGCAACTATAATTCAATGATGTACAGATGTCTTACTACCTTATCATCTTACGCATCTTGTATATTTTTCACAAGCTGAATTAATTATTAATCAGGATGTTTCAGTTGTAATTTTGGTGGTAAAGATGGCTATCATCTATCAAGACGTGGCAGTCAACACACACACATGCACAAATACGCGTATATATATATATATATATATATATATATATATATATATATATATAATATATATATATATTTTTATTTATAGTTAGGTTGCGTGGACATGAAGTCAAATGTCCTTAGTTACTGACAGTTTCTCACCAATGCGAAATGGGATATGCACAAACCTAAACCTCTTCTAGAGAACAAGACGCATAAAATTCTCTGGGACTTCAAGGTACAGACAGATCACCTAATCCCGGCCAGGAGACCGAACCGTGTACTGATTGACAAGAAAAAGAGAACCTGTCATCTCGTGGTTTTTGTCGTCCCGGCCGAAAATGAAAGAAAGCGTAAAGATTGACAAATACTTAGACCTTGCCAGAGAACTGAGGAAACTGTGGAACATGAAGATAAAGGTAGTACCAATCGTAATTGGTGCTCTTGGAACGATCCCCAACGATCTGGGTGAACTGGAAATCAGAAGAACCGACACGATCCAAACTTCAGCACTGTTGGGATCGGCTAGAATACTCAGAAGAGTCCTGGAGACCTGAGGAGAGTGGCTGTCACTCAGCCTCCAGTGAACTACCAGCTACGGCAGGTGTGAAGAACTAATAATAATAATAATAATAATAATAATAATAATAATTTGGCCTCGTGCCACATCTAAGCTAAGCTTAGTAAATATAGTATTTATATGATAAAACGGTTATAAATCTATTGTAAGAACTAGCAAATATATGCACCCTCTGGCAGCAAGTATTCAAGTTTTGATGTAATGAAATATATTGAAACACTAATGAAACTAAGTAAAAATACATATAAAAGGATTTGAAACAGGAGTTATAATTTTTTTAAATAGAAAAAATTTGAAACTAACTCTTCCATCCTTTTCCATCACTCCCGTCTTTCATTTCTATTTTTTTTTCTTTCTAATTTAACTATTATTAGGAAGTAAAGAATAATGTTATAGTTAATTCTTCATTTTAATGAATTTCTTTTAAGATATATCTCTGAGATTTTTGCTTGTATTTATAAAAATAAAACCAAACAATTAGAAATCAATAATACCTAGCACATATTTATAAAAATCAAATTTTTAACATCAATATACAAATTAGCCTTCCCTTTAACACTATAAACCGCTATTTAGTTCTTTATATAAATTGCATGTTATTAATATGTCGATACGCCCAACGCCGGGAGTCCAATGGCTTCGGCCCTGGATCTTAGTACAAGTTAATAGCGTTGATCCCAGGGTGGGGGTTAATCCCCCAGGCAACACCTGCCCTCTCGATTTAAAGGGGCAGGACTGGGTTTATTGCCCAGCGCCTGGGGCGCCCTCCTTGATGCGGAATGCCGATGGGATCATTTTTTGCACCCGCCACCCATGAGTCACGGCTTGTTGGTGGTCCCACATTAATAGGGCCTTATGCCTAACCCGTACATGTGGGGTACGTGGTAAATATTATATAGATATGGCCAACAGTATTATTAATTTAAGACAATTTTATTAGTAATTGAAGTTTAAATAAAAATACAATCATGGAGAATGTGACGTAAATAATTAAGGGAATTGTGACTTGAGTGGTAATATAGTTTTGTTTACAGACAGAAAAACACATAATCTCTATAATAATAAGACGTAGATTTGGACAACAATATTAATAATTTAAAACAATTTTATGATTAATTGAAGTTTAAATTAAAAAAATAAAATCATGTAGAATGTGACGTAAATAACTAAGGGAATTGTTACTTGGGTACTGATATAGTTTCGGTTACAAACAGACAGACACCCAATCTCCATTATAATGACTAGCAAATATATGCACCCTCCGGGTGTAAGTATTTAAGTTTTAATATAATAAAATGTTAAATTAGAAAGGCTAATGAAACTGAATAAGAATGCAGATAAAAAGATTTGGAACAGAGGGGCTATGATTGAAAAATAGAACAACTTTGAAACTAACTCTTCCATCAATTTCCGTTACTCCCGTCTTTCATTAGTAAATTTTCCTAATTAAACTGTTTAGTTAAAATAGGATGTAAAGAATAATATTACAGTTATTTCTTCTTGTTAAGGGATTTCTCTTAAGATTTATTGAAGAGATTTTTGCTCATATTCAATAAGATAAAACCAAACAATTAGAAATCGATAATACTAAGCATATATTTATTAAAATCAATTTTTAAAGATCAATATGCAAATTAGCCTTCCCATTCATACTGTAAACCTCTATTTTGTTGTATATATAAATACAATTGCATGTTAATAGTATGTAGATATGGTCAACAGTGGCTTCGGCCTCTGGACCATTGATACAATTAACGGCGTCGATCCCAGGGGGCCACCCCCCCCCCCAGGCAACACCTGCCCCCTCGATTTAAAGGGGCAGGGCTGGGTTTATTGCCCAGTGCCTGAGGCGCCCCCCTTGAGGGGGAATGCCGACGGGATCGACGCAATTTTTCACCTGCCACCCCATGAGCTTCGGCCGTGGGTGGTCCCACGTTAATAGGGACTTTGTGCCTGACCCGTACAAGTGGGGTACATGGTAAATATCATGTAGATATGGCCAACAGTATTATTAATTTAAGACAATTTCATTAATAATTGAATTTTAAATAAAAATATAATCATGGAGAATCTGACGTAAATGACTAAGGGAATTGTGACTTGAGTGGTAATATAGTTTTGTTTACAGACAGAAAAACACATAATCTCTATAATAATAAGACGTAGATTTGGACAACAGTATTAATAATTTAAAACAATTTTATGATTAATTGAAGTTTAAATTAAAAAAATAAAATCATGTAGAATGTGACGTAAATAACTAAGGGAATTGTTACTTGGGTACTGATATAGTTTCGGTTACAGACAGACAGACACCCAATCTCCATTATAATGATATGAAAATTTTATTCTAATTCATCAATATTGCTTTTATTTGTCACGTGTTAGTGAGTTAAAAAAATCTGTGTGAAAGAACAATATGTTTTTTTGTAGATTAATTCCATTTCCCGTGGTGCCTTTCAAATGTGTTTGTTTACTTTTTATAAAACATTTCCGCATAAACGGTTATTGACACCAAATATTAAACGGCATTTATTATTTTCTTTTTGCACATATATTGTTATTTCAATTATATAATGAAAACAAAAAAAGGATTAAAAATATTTTTGAATATCAGTTACTGTTTTCGAAAGAATATTTTAACACCTTTACCCCCAAAGCTGGCCTAATACTAGGCTACAATATCATCAGAGAAATGATCTATATATTAATACTCGTGTTCCTTAATTGCACGACCGTTATCATCTTGCAATACACTCTGGTTAAAAATGAAACTGTCCACATCGTTCAAAAAAGAATGCATTATTTTTTTTTCACACCTGCCGTAGCCGATTGTTCAATGGAGGCTGAGTGATAGGAAAGCTCCTAAGGTTTCCAGGACTCTTCTGAGTATTGCTAAATTTTACACTACGATGGAACACTCGATGCGATCCCGAATCTCGTTGGAACATGATTTTTCAAACTTTAAGATACTGCTTCGCAAGTACTTCTAATGTAAATACAATTATTAGTTGATCTACTGCTATAGATTTATACAAGTATTTTGGCTAAACTTGCAAATTGGTCAGAAAATTAAAACGGAAAGTTTTTTGGTGGTCCCCCATGAGTCTAATATCAGTATATGAATGAACTTTTTGCGAATTACGCTTTAGAAGTTTTGGGATTAAAGTTGTTTTTTAATTACGTATTGCTTAAAAAAAAAAAAAAAAAAAAAAATTACTATACATTTAATGCTGAAAAATATTTTTTAAACCAAGTTTAATTGAAATTATACATTGCAATACTAACACAAACAACTGAGACTAATGTGTCAACCGTTGGGTTCAATAATTAATTTCGATGGTTAATTAAATGTATAGTAATTTTTTTAAGCAATACGTAATAAAAAAAAACAATCTTAATCCCCAAACCACTGAAGCATAACCCAATTCGCAAAAAGTTCATTCATAGACTGTATATAAACTGTCATGGGGCACCACCAAAAACGTTTCGTTTTAATTTTCCGACCAATTTGCACGTTTAGCCAAGTTTTTATACACATTCAGAGATATTACAGATTAGCTAACAATATCTACACACATACACACACACATATGTGTGGGTGTATGTGTGTTTGCGGGATTGTGTGCATATATAATATATTATATATATATATATATATATATATATATATATATATATAATATATCTGCTGAGTCTGGTTCTCATTGTGTATATATTATATTAGTATATGTTATGTGTATATAATGTGTGTGAGAACATATCCGTGATTCACTGTTTTTTGTCTTATACATATGAAAAGTTATACACGGACTAGCTGACAATATCCACACACACACACACACCACACACACACACATATAATATATATATATATATATATATATATATATATGCTGAGTCTGATTCTCATGGTGTATGTATTATATTAGTATATGTTATGTATATATAATATATGTGTGCGTGTGAGCATATCCGTGATTCACTGTTTTTTGTCTTATACATATGAAAAGTTATACACGGACTAGCTGACAATATCTACACACACACACACACACACATATACACACGCACACACAAACATATATATATGTGTGTATGTATGTGTGTTTGAGCCTGCATGTGTGTGCATGTATATAAATATGAGTGTGTGTATGAGCATATTTTTTTGTTATTCTAGGTTGGACATATTCACTCATATATATGAAATGTTATACACGGAGTAACTGACAATACACACACACACACACACATATATATATATAATATAATATATATATATATATATATATATATTATATATATATATATATAATATATATATGTGTGTGTATGAGAGTCTCTCACCATCCTACCACCCCCCCTCTCTCTCTCTCTCTCTCTCTCTCTCTCCTCTCTCTCTCTCTCTCTTTGAGGGAGTGTGTATGAGAGAGAGCGAGAGAGAGGGTATATATGCGATTCCCTGTTTTTGTGTTAGAGCAGGTTGGACAGAAACAATCTGTTTGAAATGAATTTCAGCGTGCTGTTGTCTTGGGTGAAAGATGCCGTGTTAGGGGGATGGGGGAGTGATTGGGGGAGGGTGAGGGTCATGTGGGTGTTGAGATGGAAGAGAATTACAGGACAGCAAACCACTCTAGCATCTTGATTGTCTCAAGATGTGCCGGTAATGTCACCGCCTTCTAACGGCGCCCAAAACTCTCTAGGTGAACAGTTTGCTTTCCGAGCGAACATCCGTTTTTGTCTTTTTCTTCTGCATAACATTTTCTTTCAATTATTTTAAGAACTTCCGATTTTCAAGTTCTGATCTTTAACCTAAAGAGCGCTTTTGAGAAATCCTTTTATTGAATATCACTTAAAATAGTATACATACTTACGTACATACACGATAGATAGATAGATAGACAGATAGATATTATTTGTCTGTATTCTTGAGATGAAGCTTGATGAGAATGATTTTCATTTTTTCGGACTGCTGTCCTCATCTTTATCGTGGTATGTATAAAGACAACGTTTCGGCCGCTGTACTCTCCGGCCTTCCTCGGGTGTACCCTGTGTATCTGAGTATAGTAATTATCCAACCTGTGAAATCATGTTTAATTGTTTGACAGTTGGATCATCACTATACTCCGATACACAGGGAAGACCTGGAAAAGACCGGAGGATACAGCAGCCAAAACGTTTTTATACATACCACAATAAATATGAGGACAACAGTCCGAACAATCAAAATTAAACAGTTTTCGCAAATGAATGATTGAAAAAGACTCCTTAGTTGAAAAGCACCGGTTCCCGCTGGATCACCGAAGTTAAGCAACAAGGAGCCTATACAAAACTTAGATGGGGAATCATTTAAGCCACAGCAGGCACTGTAAGAAACCGAATAGCAAAATGACTTGTAATAAACTGAAATGCCATTAATCCATTCCAGACCCCACCCCAAGATAAAAAAAAAACTCTCCTTTTTTATTAATTCTTTTTAACCAGAAAATAGCTATGTTAAGTATAAGTAAAAAAAAAATAAATAAATAAAGTCGTCGGGGTGGCCTAAAGTCGGTATCAACCAATCAGCGAGGGAGTCTATCCCGGTTTCACTAGCGGTAGACAAAGGAGATTGTTTTACCATCCGCTCCTTACTTTACCACACAGATCAATGTGCTACTCTTACGCCGAGTTAGCGATGGTCGGTATCGAACTATGAACCTTGTGGTTTCTAGCCCAACGCTCTACCGACTGAGCTAGCCCGGCCATCATGTCAAGTATAAAAACATAATAAAATAGAAAGTAATAAGTAATGTGCTGTAATATATTTTAACTCTTGCCTACCAAATTTCACCAAAGTTTGTACAAGATTTTATTCGCATTTTAATCCTGTATGAAAGGATATTTCGAAGATCACTATCTATTCACCTCAGAACTCATTCTATTCCAATAAAGTCCGATTATTATTGTAATCTGAGTCCTTCTGATCAATTATAATGAACTATCCATCAGTTTTTGCACTTTGGTCGGAGAGCCGCTGTGAGCGGTTTTTAGTTGGCAAAGAATAACTGCCTGAAATGCTGGAAACCTTATAACTCTGTCGAAATAAAATGTCGAGGTGTATTTATCCACCAGCTCCGCACGATCAGGATACGAGACAAACTTATTTTTAAATTCAAAGATTTTACTTCTCTTGTTGCTATACCAAGGTTAAAGAGCACAGGCAGTCCTCAAATTTACCCATAAATGGAGGGAGAATAAATTGATACAGACCTTTCCCAAAGGTATTAGCGCTCTGCAGAGCCAGTCGACAGGGCGGCTATTCTCTTGAAGAAAATCAATGAAAATCCTTACACAATGACCATTAGAAATTTTGAAAATACCTCACATTTGTAGCGTGTTCGATTTTTATTGGGTTCCCCATAACTTTGGCCTTGGACCATATCAAAGTAAGCTTTGTTGTGGTACAAGGCCAAAATTATGGGGCGCCCAGTAAATAACTAATTAGCCATTTTGTATTGTTTATTTTTCATTGTTAAATATTTGAATGACTTTTTGTTTAGATCTTGAAAAGAAATTAGTTTCTCTCTTGAGGTTATTTGATATTTCAATTATATTTGGATAAAATATTAATGAAGAGAACATTGACATCCACCCACCAAGGAAAACTAATTAAAGATATATATATATATATATATATATATATATATATATATATATATATGATTTAGACAGGTTTGGTTGAGGAAGACGAAGCTTTTCATTTTTGTGATATTTTTTTTTCTTTTTTCGCTAGCTTTCTTGCAATTTTCTTTGTGTCGGGCCCAGTTGGTAAAGGAGGTGCCTTATAGTCTGATCCCAAGCGTTTTCTATTGTATTTATCGATTCTCTACGGGGGAATTATTATCATCATCATTATTATTATTTTATTATTATTATTATTATTATTATTATTATTATTATTGTTATTCACACCAGCATTAGCTGATGGTATTTCCCTGGAGTCTGATTGACGACTAGTCTCCTCAGGTCTCCAGGACTCTTCTTAGTATTCTAGCAGATTGCAGCAGTGCAGTATTCTGGATGATTTTAAATTCTATCTCTGATTTCCAGATTTTACAAACTTTTTTCCAAGCTTTTTGGGACTGTTCCAAGTGCACCAACTACAATTGGTATCACTTTGACTTTCATATTTCACAGTTTTTTTTTCAGTTCTCTGTCAAGGTCCAGGTATTTGTCCATTTTTCGTTTTCCCTCATCTTCACCCTGTGATCTGCTGGAACTGTAAACTCCACCAGTTGACAAGTTCTTTCTTTTTTGTTAATCAACACTAAATCTGGTCTTATTGCTGGATAAGGTGATCCGTTTTATCTCAAAGCCCAGAGAATTTTATGCGTTTCATTCTCAGGAACAGATTCTGGTTTATGCATATACCATTTTGTTGTGTGGTCAAAATTTAATTTTTTGCATAATTCCCAGTGGATCACCTTCCCAACCAGTCATGCTAGTTTTGTATTATTATTATTATTATCATTATTATTATTATTATTATTATTATTATTATTATTATTATTATTATTATTATTTAGGTATTTGTTTTTGTTTGATTTGGATGTGAAAATCATTCTGTTGGAAGAGTTTATAATTGGTGGCAATCTTTGGTTATCATTTCAAAAAGATGAAAATATCCGTTCTTTTTTGTGATAGTGAGATGTTTGCTTCCAGGATTGTTTCAAGAAAGTACCAGTGTAGTTTCCCATCTAGATTTTACTCTAAGTCTTTTGTTAAAGTTCAACTAGTGCAGCCATGCAATAGAGCATAGTAGAAAATGTCACAAACTTCTGATGAAAAAATCACAAAAGTGTGGGGGTAGTGCTAGAAAAACGAATGTTTGACCAATAAAAACTTCAATAACTGAAAGAAAAAACACTGGGAATAGTGGTTGTAATTTTATCTTAATTCTATCATCATCATTAGCATTAAGTTGTTTGATAGCACGGATTCTCTTGACTTCTCACTCACAAGATCCGTTCCTATTAGCCATCTCTTGTTAAGTCCTAAACGACATCTAGGGTCTGTACAGAACTGATGAATGTAAATTTTTGATAGTAGACCAAAATTGTTTGGTCCATGTGGAGGAACCCATAGGAGAACGTCGCTTATGAGTTCGCCATACTCCAATAGTGCCTAATACGTCTTGCCTGTCCTACCTCGGATGGCCTGTGAGATGGGAAGTAAGTGTCCGTATTGCTGCTGCTAATTAGGATGTTGAAGAAGCTATTTATTCGCCAGAGTCCAAGTTTTTGATGGTATTTTCATCCCAACGTGTACGTTATATTTACATTTATATGGAGTTCTTTCTTATAAGGTTTTTGCACAAAGTCATATGATATCAAGTATTCCTATATAATAAAATTTACACACTATTGTATGATTTAAAGTTTTTAATTCTATTTAATAGTGTTCATTTTGTTTGCTCACAGTTATATAGTTTCAAGTAAATAGTAATAATGCTTAGTAAATAATTATAGCTTCAAATAACTATTCATAAGTGGTTGGTTGGATGGATTTTACGCATGTCAACCCTTGTGTTTTTGCTTTATTCATTCTTATTGGGTTTTCAAATTTATTTTGTAAAATTATTTTTAAACACATTTTAAAACAATAGAATTTGATAATTTGCCTGAAGCATTGTTAAGTATATTATTATTTATTTATATTACGAAGGCAATTACAATGCGTATAAAAAAAATAAAATAATGTCCAGTGTCTAATCAATTTCGAAGAAACTTCATATTCAGAGACTGTTTTTCAAATACAGTCTCTGAAGATGAATTTTTTTCGAAATTGATAAGACACTGGACATTATTTTATTTTTTTTATACGCATTGTTATTGCCTTTGTATTATAAATAAATTTTAAAGCAATTTTTTTTTTGTCTGTTTATCACATAGATGGGACCCTAACAGGTACTACCACCCCGGGTCAGAGCGAATTTGGAAATAATGGTAATGATGGGGTACGCCACAATCCCAAACCTCCAGAATTGGAACTTCACCACTAAATGGAGTTTAACGTCATACCCAGGAGACAGCACTATTAGGGACATTTCCTAGAGCAAATATTGCTGTATGGCGAACACAGATGACAACAGAAGTTACAGTAAGCAATCTGAATCCTTTGTTTTATCAAAATGAATTTTTGTTTTATTTTCTCTCTTGTTTGGTATTCAAATTTTTTATAAACTTATTTTATCTATTTAAACCATAGATAGGGCGGATCAGAGCGTATGGCACTAAAGGAGCACTCCACACTCCTCGGAGCTCCATAATTGGAACCTCACACCAGATGATGTTTAACATCATAATCAGGACACTAGCTATTCTTAATACAAATTATTTACTCACAGTTATATGGTTTCACGTATTCTAGTTCAAAATTAATTAATTCTTAATTTGAGCTGAATATGGGACGTTCACCGGTACTACCACTCATGTTCAGAGTGGCACTGGGGGGTGGTAACAATGAAGAGCCCAAAATCCTCAGAACTCCAGAAATGGAGACTCACCATCAAATGCAGTTTAGTGTCATACACAGGACACCCCTTTTCTGTGGGGGTCAAAAGTCATGTTTTTATTCTACGTGGTATTTTGGTATCCGTTTATTTAAGAATTCGAATATACGCTAGCGTGTGACAGAGTAGTAGTAAGAAGAGAATCACTGGTCAGTTTTGTTTTGTTTGTTTATTGTTGTTGTTGTGCTTTTGGGGGTGGGGTCTTTATCTGTGCTTGTATGAGACCACGACGATGTCGATATCAACGTGTGGGTTCAAGCTCACTTCTGGTAAATCACTTCTCTCTCTCTTTCTCAGTCTCTCTCTCTCTCTGTCTCTCTCTCTCTCTCTCTCTCTCTCTCTCTTCTCTCCTCTCTCTCTCGTTTACATATATACATTCCCTTCTATCTTTCCTTCATTAGCTTTAATTGCTATTCCAAAGGCACACTTTACCATTCTATAAATTGATTTCCCACACCTTCATGTCACTCTCGTGACTATAAGATTCATGTATTTGGAAAAATGAATTTGCAAATACATGAAACTTATAGATATAAGACTGGCATGAAGAGGTGGAAAAACAATCTATTCATTATATATATATATATATATATATATATATATATATATATATATATATATATATATATATATATAGTAAGACATTCGCATATTTGCTATCTGTGTCATAAAAAATAAAAACA
>CM042143.1:63791000-63795503 GCA_023376005.1 Doryteuthis pealeii | reverse complement strand
AGACAAACTGGAACGATTCGTGAACCCGTATGGAAAATGCACCTGCTGAGCGAGCCCTTAAGAAGCTCAAATAACGCCGACTCTCGTCTTCAGTTCACTATCCAGGGCTTTTTTGGCACTGGGTATATTCTCCCTAGTGAATAACCCCAGTCTCCCCCCCCATGTCCCTCATTCTACGAAATAGGCCAGGTTCGAGCAGATGTTCACTAGTGACCTCTGGCATTGCGGTGTGAGGCTCGCGGTTAATCGTGCCACCATTTCGCTGACCACGACCCCAGATGGGAAGGAGGCGAGAGATGGCAGGGGTCATATCATAAAATAAACTTTTAAAAGTTAATGTAAACAAATCCATTTTTAAAAACCAGGCAGTGTTGGATTTTTAAAGAAATCTACACTTTGAATCCGATACACAGTATGATAACAGTTTTCACGAAGGTTAATGTTCTCTAAGGTTAGTCTAATAGAAAGGCAGATGAAAGATAGCAACATTATAGTGTACGATGAGATTAGGTAAGAAAGACTGTATTGGTAGCCTTTAAAATCAGGATTCAAAATCGTGTAGATTTTATTTGAGAAATTCGTAAAAGTTTTAGCCACAAGGCAGATTTCATATATATATATATATATATATATATATATATATATATATATATATATAGTAAATAAACAAATGATGTGTTTTGATATGGCTTTTTTAGCCGACGATTTTTGGGAGAATATGTGCTTAACTGAAGTCGTACCTAATTTTGAAAATTAATTAATTAATAATCAATTCGGCCGAAATGTACATACATATTTTCTCGATTTGTTTAGCCTTAGATTTGAATAAGTATGCCCGCCTAAATAATTTTCAAATTTAGATACGACTTCAGTTAAGCACATATTCACCCAATATATATATATATATATATATATATATATATATATATATTTCAAGGAACGAAAACTTTAACAAACCGTCATCCCGTTATAATTTTATTTCGACCAGAAACAAAAAAATTGAGTCTAGCCACATCAGACGGATTTTACAAATACCTACTAATGATGGTTTGTTAACTTCTTTCTTTGAAAGTTAAATATTGCTCTGTATATAATTTAATTAATTATTCATTTTACATTGAGCTCTTTTTAAATATAGTTAAATATTTCTCTGTGCATAATTTATTGAGCTCTTTTTAAGGATTTATGAAAATCATTGCATGATTATATATGTTTGCACCTACAAGAGCATACAGTATGGTTGTACACTGATATTTCGATGATCCCTAATAGAATCATCCCTTACTTACCAATCATTTGGATTACCTTACACGCACACACACACACACACACACACACACACATATATATATATATATATATATATATATATATATATATATATATATATATCACAAATGGGTTAATTGAAGCCTGAAGAAGATAGCAGAAGATCCGAAACATGTGTTGTTGAAGTAAAATAAAAAAGATATGCTGTAAAGCAAAATTCATTTTGCGGACTTTCTTTTTTATAGAATATCTAATTTTCTCCCGTTGGACCCTGACATATCTTGAGTAAGAGGTTAAAATGTATCTAATGGCGAAGTCTCAATTCTGGAGCTCTTGGTAGTGTGGAACACCCACTTTATCTCCATTACTCTCAGGTCCACTCGGACCCATCTTGATAGTACCTGTTAGGGTCCCATATATGGGTTAAATAGAAAAAACATGAGTTTATAAACAAAATTGAGTATCCATTAGGATTTACTTTATTTAAAAACTTTATCGGCATTAACTGACCCATTGAGGTTGATATGCCGTAAATCAAAACAAACCAATCCTCACATAAAACAAAATAATATAGAAAATGAATTACGGATTCGATGTGTAGTTGGGAAGCATTAAATTAAGTATATAAAACTGCTGTGCCTTATATACCAACATTTTCAGTATATAATGTTGAATACTAATCAACAATCAATAAAACAAACCGTCTTCGGAATAGAATAATCCAAGAATGTTGGCATGCCGTAAAATCCAACAACCAAGCAATTCATAATACAGCAAAAATTATATTAAGTTTTATTCATTTTTCTGAGTTTTTTTTTTTAACTATTATTTTTGTCGAACAATAACGGAAAGTTAAAAAAACACGGAGATTTTGGCCATATCAACGAGATATATCAGAAAGTTCTAAGTTGATCGCATTCTTCGATGTGAGGGCATCGTCCAAAACGAATTCTTGCCACAGGCTGGACAAACAACCAGTATGCCTACAAAGAGATACTCCGGCGTTTGCTTTGTTCAGTGCGCGAGAAGAGACGAGAGATGTGGCAGGACAACTCGTGGCTGTTTCACTATGACAACGCACCTGCCCACACTGCCCGAGAATCCCTGTCCCAGAAGAACATCACTGTGCTGTAGCAACCTCTCTACTCGCCTGACTTGGCTCCATGTGATTTTTTACCCTCTTTCCCAAGCTCAAAGGGGTCATCAAGGGAAACTGTTTTGAAAATGTGCGTGACATAAAAAAGACCGTGATTCTACGGAGAATCCCGGAAGATTCCTTCCAGGAATGTACGCAAGCGTGGATGGAAATGGGCATTAGACTCCAGGAGTATTACTTTGAAGGGGATAACTTGTAGTTTTTAATTTGTGTTGGATTATTTTCTATATAAGGCGTGCTGCAATCCACCACTTAAATGTATAGACTAAGTCAAGTCAAGTCACGTGTTTTAAACCTCAGCCAATCAACAGCCCGAATACGTGGTTAGTTAATTATTTAATTACTGATATTGACAGCCGTTCATTTGCACTTTACTCGACATTGACGAACGGACTTGCAACACTGAGGAACACCAAGGAACTACTGAAGTCTCATACTTAATATTAAGGAACAGCAAGGAACCACCAAAGGATCATACCCAATATTAAGGGACACTAAGGAGCAACCAAGGGGTCATACCCGACACTTGAGGAACACAAGGGAGCAACCAAATGTCTCTTCACTAAGGATCGTGCTCTGCTTAACACAAGCGATCTCCGCTGGACAGTGCTCTTGCTTGAAGCCTAAGGATGGCCACAAAAATCGTAACAGTTTGGATCTGAAATGCATTTTTTGTGACATCAGTCGTTAAACTTTTCTGACATACCTCGTACAATTAACCAATCAGGTACCATTGTGACGATCTTCATGAATATAAGTCAAGAAAATGAGACAAGAGTTGAGCACTTGTTAGATAAAACAGTGTTCTCCCTCTTTTAAGCAAAAATTCACAGCTTTTAAAGTTACTTTGGCTTTGAAGTGTTTCCTAAGTATTTTATAATCCTCTTCGTATCACTTACCAACGTTCACACTCATTTTATAATAGTTCTCTAATAATAAGGAAAATAAATATACATTATGTTTAAATTAGCAGTATATTGGGCCAAGTTTGCTTGAAATCCGAGCCGACGCCGAGAAAACAGATGTTGATAGTGAAATCAACAGAAAGTCCCCATAATTTATTTGGTCAAGCGGCATGTAATAACACACAATGCCTCTGTGAGTGAGAATAATATTCTGCTAATGACTTGAATCTGTATTAAATATATAAACAAATGTTAAGAGATTAAAACTCTTATTGTGCAGAAGGGCATTTAATATGAAGATTAGGTTTAACAAAATAATCATTTCTATCACAGGATATAAATAGTGTTAATGTGTTCTTAATGAACATAATGGCTAGATTTATTATATAACTTTCATCACTCTAATTTAGATTGATATAATATATATATATATATATATATATATATATATATATATATAATAGCCTTGCACTTTTCCCTTAATGAAAATGCCAAAATTTGTTATATGATTTTCACCATTCTAATATATATATAAATATATATATATATAAGTGTGTGTGTGTGTGTGTGTGTGTGTGTGTGTGTGTGAGTGTAAATTAGAATGCTGAACATCATTTTCATCACTCTATTGTAGATTTATTTATATATATATATATATATATATATATATATATATAATGTTAAACAAAAGACACGTCTCCTGTTTAATAATTTTATTTGTGATCTTTTCAAAATTATTAAACAGGAGCTGTGTCGTTTGTTTAATTCAACATGCATAAATGAGAAATGCTGCCCAACACACACACACACACACACACACACACACACACACACACACACACACACACACATATATATATATATATATATATATATATATATATATATATATATATATGGGGAATGTGAAGTACCTCTTCATCAGCATTACTCCCTGCTCTACTGTGACCTGGAGTGGTAGTATCTGTTAGGGTCCCATCTATGGGTCAAATAGAAAGAAAATGTGTTTAGAATGTGTTTTTAAAAATTGAGTATCCATTAGGAATGTATAAAATAAAACGTCTTCGACATAAAATAACCCAACAATGGTTGACATGCCGTAAAATCCAACCAACCAACCAAAGTAGGGTAAAAGGATTTTCAGTCTTACTTATAAATCTGCTTATGCGTATC
>CM042143.1:63768500-63783500 GCA_023376005.1 Doryteuthis pealeii | reverse complement strand
TACTTTGGTGCGGTACCAAGTTTCTTGGTACAAGGTGATTCTAGGTGGGTCCTAATTCTCTACCAGTAGTTTGTTGTAGAGTTCAGGTTCCGATGAGAGCTCAATGTTTAATTATTGTAAACAGAGCAAAGTTATAAAAGGTCTTAAATACTATGGGTATCGTGGTTATGGACCATTTCCACTCGCGAGTATGCTCACAAGCTTCTTCAGTGGTCTGAAGAAGCTCGTGAGCATACTCGTGAGTGGAAATGGTCCATAACCACGATACCCATGGTATTTAAGGCCTTTTATTCCCAAATAATATATATATATATATATATATATATATATATATATATATATATATATATATATATATATATATATATATATATATATATATATATATATATATATATATATATATATATATATATATATATATATGGAAGCGCGTGGCATAATGGTTAGAGTCGTGGGAAATAGACTTGTCGACCCAAGTTCAAATCCCAGACAAGGCACTTTGCATTTCACATAGCGCTAATACCCTTGGGAAAGGTATGAATCCATATATTCTCCCTCCAGCTATGGGTAAAATAGTAGGGCAGACTGGGCTCTTTAACCTTGGGTAGGTAGCCACTCCAACACAAGCCTTCACCACTATAAACAAATCACGGTGTGGGTGTTCATTGTATGAACCTTCATGCGTCGAAAATAATGAGTCCATAATATATATATATATATATATATATATATATATATATATATATATATATATATATATATATATATATGAAGAAGAGAGAGAGAGAGAACATGAAGTCAGCACCTGGTTACTGGAAGTTTCTCGCCTTGGTAATCTTCAGACACAAATCTTAAAGATCAAAAAGCTTTTGGTCTGAAGATCGCATAGGTGGGAAATTGTAACTAGGTGCAGATTCATGTCCACGCTACCTTAATACAAATATAAACACTCTATTATGATATCGAGGACTATCTGATTATAAATATAGCACCATATAATATATATATATATATATATATATATATATATTCTGAATTATTTAGATGGAGCTTGATAATTTGTATTATTTAGATTTTTCGGACTGTTGTCTTGATCTCTATTGTTCTATACTCAACGTTTCAGCGAATGTAGCCTTCTTCAGTTGTTAAACTGATATATATATATATATATATATATATATATATATATATAATTTATAATATATATTAGCTGATGGTATTTCACTGGAGGCTGAATGACAAGTCTCCTCAGTTCTCCAGGACTCTTCTGAACATTCTAGCCGATGGCAGCAGTGCTGTAGTCTGGATGGTCTCAATTCTTCCTCTTATTTCCAGATCCTCCAGTCTTTTTTCAAAGTTTATTGAGACGTTACAAGTGCACCCACTACAATTGATATCCCCTTCACTCTCATATTCAACAGCTTTTTTTTAATTCTCTGGCAAGATAATTATCCATCTTTTCATTTTCCTTCAGCTTCATCCTGTGATCTGCTGGAACCGCAAAGTCCATCAGTTGACACGTTCTCTTTTCTTTTTCTCTTTTTGTAAATCAACACTAGGTCTGGTCTCGTGTCTGGGATATGGTGGTCCGTCTTTATCTCAAAATCCCAGAGAATTTTGTGCGTTTCATACTCAAGACCAGATTCCGGTTTATGCATATACCATTTTGCTGTATAGTCAAAATTCAATTTTTTGCATAATTCCAAGTGAATCACCTTCCCAACCCAGTCGTGCCTAGCCTGGTATTTCCTTTGTGCTAGTTTGCTACATTCACTTAACACATGGCTTATAGTCTCATCTCTTTCACCGCACAGTCTACATTTACTGTTGTGTTGCGTCTTATCAATTTTTGCTTTGATATAATTTGTTCTTATGGCATTATTTTGTGCAGTAATTATTAGTGTTTCAGTTTCTCTCTTGAGGTTTCCTCTTCTTAACCATGTCCAGGTCTTTTTATGTACAACCTCTCTGATTTGTCGTTTGAAGTGTCCATATAATTGTTTTTCTTCCCATCTTTGTTTTCTAGTTTTTGTTGTTTTTTAGGTTGGTCTATTATTATTATTATTATTACTAGCAAATATATGCCCCCTCCGGGTGCAAGTATTTAAGTTTTGATATAATAAAATATCATATTAAATTAGAAAGGCTAATGAAACTGACTAAGAATGCAGATAAAAAGATCTGCAACAGAGGGGGTATAATCGAAAAATAGAACAACTTTGAAACTAACTATTCCATCATTTTTCCATTACTCCCCTCTTTCATTGGTAAATTTTCCTAATTTAACTGTTTAGTTAAAATAGGAAGTTATTTCTTCTTGTAAAAGATTTATCCACGAGATTTTTGTTTATATTTCTTAAGATAAAACCAAACAATTAGAAATCAATAATACCAAGCACATATTTATTAAAATAAAATTTTAAATATCAATATGCAAATTAGCCTTCTCGTTCAAAGTGTAAACCGCTATTTTGTTGTATATATAAATACAATTGCATGTTTATTAGTACGTAGATATGGTCAACAGTATTAATAATGTAAAACAATTTTTTATTAATAACTGAAGGTTTAAAAGAATGAAATCATGGAGAATTTGACGTAAATAATTAAGGGAATTGTGACTTGAGTAGTAATATAGTTTCGGTTACAGACAAAAAAACACACAATCTCCATTATAATAAGATTATAAGCTTTTTTTCTTGTCTTTTACAGGTCAAAGTATGGTTTCAAAATCGACGCATGAAATGGAAACGAGTGAAGGGAACAAAATTGGTGAAAGATAAAGTTGACGGTCAAATCAAACCAATAATGGCGCCATCAATAACATCCACGAGTTAAGACAACGATTTCAACACCGATGTTATAATTATTAATATTAATATTATTATTATCATTATTAAAAGAAAATCTCACACGATTGAGATATTAACATTTAAGGACAAGACAGGCAAACTCAACCAGCCTGTGGAGGATGTTAAAGTGTTTAAATGAATATACATATATGTCTATAAAAAAATAGATGTAAAATATTCGTTATTATTCGGATCCCACTTATGTTACTGCAGCTAATTACAACTAACCACCATCAATATGGACGCAGTGAACAATCTCTCAAAACGGAAAATGGATTTTTGGCGGGAACGAGCTACATTACTTGGCGCCACCCCACTCTTTTTTTATTTTCAATATTCGGTAAATGTTATTACATTTTTTTCTTACAAAATACGGATGAAAAATTTTTTTAAAGATTTAATTAGTTTTGGGGATTTACAAAAATATGGTTTCATTCCTCCCTGTTTTTTTTTAATGGGATATGTGTAAGTTCGTTATTATGAGGCTAACTGTATTTTTGAAAAGCTATTTGGATAGATCAAACCTTGTACCACAACTAAGCAAAGCTTAGTTAATAATTATTATTATTTGCATAATTATTTTCCTGTTTATTTAATGATATCGTTTTGTATCTTTTGCTGTCAAAAATTCTAATAAGATATCCTATAAATACCCGCGTCTCTTGATTCTCTTCAGAGTGTTCTCATGTCATAGACCAACTCTGTATAGAGCCGAGTCTTTTTAAATGTCAGCATTATTATATAAATCATTTTCTTTTCTTTTTTTAATCGAAATTTAAATGATTTATTTTACGATTAGCACCAAATTCTTCATTAAGATTCGTTTTTTAGACTAGATGTTTAATAATTATGCATTTAGTTAGTTTAAACTAAATTTTCCCGCCTTTGCTTCATCACAACTACTTCGGTTGTCTAAAAAAAAGAGCTAGGTTTGACATTCTGAAACCAAGAATTCTTCAAAACGACAAAATAAAACAAAAGATAAATAAATAAATCCACACAAGCCTAGATATAAATATTATCATTTTATTTATTTATTTATTTTATTTATTTATCTATTTTTGAAAAAAAATTATACGTAACAATAAATTAGTCATTTTATCCCATTTTAAGAGTGACTGGCAGTGGCGTATTTTCTCCCCAGCACCAACGGATACTATTCGAATGCTGATTTCCAAAGCCTCCTGTACCCTTCAAAGCATCTTTCTGTTTTCCATTGTGCCTTGTGCTCGGCTAAGCTAAGCTTAGCGAGGCTTGTTTTCTGGCGGGGTTAAATTGCTTATTCCCCGACCGGTGGTGCGGGTCAGTATTTAGATCCCCTACGTTAGCATGGGGGCGAGAATGCTGACTGTTAAAAGAAGAAGGCCCCTCCAAACGGAATTCTGGCGCAATACAATCTTTCTACACGTTTAATTTCTCCTTTTTGTGCTAAGGTAAGCAAAGCTTAGTAAATGGTTATGTGTATATAAGCTTGCTAAACATGAGATATAATTTGGAAATCTGTGTAAAATTCGGCTTCACGCAGATATTTAGAATTTACAATTTTTTTCCTCCTGTTGAATGGAAAAAAAATTTATTTTCTATTTATTCAAATCAATAAATAAAATTCTAAAGTTTTTCTTGCTCATGGATTATAAAAGAACAAAAAAGTTTCCATTTTTTTTTAACCGACAATTGCCTTTATGAAGATTTAAAATACTCAAAGGTATTTTTTTAAACGTTAAAAAAAATCCTATTATAAATGTGCCAAATTCAAGATTCTTTTCTCAGAAAATATACGGAAAAAAATGTTGATTAAAAATGGGATATTTTTTTCTGAAAGTATTCAAACTTCATCTCGGATTTATTACACGATTTATTTTTTGTTCTAACTGATCTCCATCCGTCGAATTGTAAAACACTAAATTAAAAAAGAAAAAGAAAAAGAAAAAAAAAACAAACAAACAAAAAAAAAACAAAAAAAATCTTTAAAGAATAGAAGCAAAAAATTTTAAAAAATAAAAAATAAACAATACAAAAATCCCAATTAATCAATTCACCAAAAATTCGATTTCATTCGATACAAAAATGTCCGCCATGTTTTAATTGACAATTTTTTTTCTCACAAGACTCTTAACAAAATGACTGCAATTTATTATTTCATATTGGAAAATATGAATGAAAAAATATGAATGAAAAAAAATATGAATGAAAAAAAAAATGAATGAAAGTAACAAATCAGAAAATAAGGATTTTGATTTGGAGAATAAATCAACCAAAAAAAAATAAAAATTCAAAAAGATGAAAATAATTAAAAAAAAAAAGACATATTTACTTTGGACTGTGACGAACAAAATTTTCAGCAAACTATTTTTATTTTCTTTATTGTAACCTGACCAAAATGGAAGACGTCTAATGAAATAGTGGTTGGCAATAAAGTGATCTCAAAGTCAAAAGTGTTTTATTTATTTATAATTTTTTTATTTTTTCTTTATTATTTTTTATTTTTATTTATTCATCATATTGTTTTTATTTATTTATTTATTTATTCCTTATTTTCTATCTATCTATCTATCTATCTATCTTATTCAATTCATATTTCTTTTCATCTTTATCTATCTTATGCTGTTCCTAGTTCTTCCCCCTACCCCTCTCTCTCCCTCCCCTCTCTCTCCCTCTCTCTCTCCCCCTCTCCTCTCTGTCTCTCTCTCTCTCTCTCTCTCCTCTCTCTCCTCTCTGTTTTTATTTTTGATCATCTATAGTCATGATTTGTCAAGTTTTCGGTGTTTTTGTTTAATTTGTGTTCCCTAATACTTGTTTTTCTTAATTGTACGTCCGTTATCATCTTGCAACCCCCTCTGGTTAAAAATGAGACCGTCCAAATTGTCCAAGATGAAATGTAACCCCTGATTATCTGGTGTTGCTTATCCACCGAATTATTATATCTTATGGGTGTCGTCACCTCAGGTAAACAATGGTGCCATCCCGTTTTTATAATACAGAAAGAAAGACAAGAAAAAGGACAGAAAGAATGTAAAAAAAAAAAAGAGTTGAAGAAATATAGAGACAGGGAATGTGCGCACTGAAGCGATAACGCTAATCTGTTTCAATCGAATCTAAGGAGAAGATGAAAAGAAGGAAAGAAAGAAAAAAAGTGTGAGAGAGTTAAGTCAAGATTGTTATACTTTTTAAATATTGAAGTATTTTTCAATAGCTCTTAAGTAAACATATCAAACGTTGTAATAATTTATTTATCATAACTTCTAAATAATAAAATCTACAGGTCCCGCTAATATATATATTAATACTCGTGTTCCTAAATTGTATGACCGGTGTCATATTGCAACACCCTCTTGTTAAAAATCAGACCGTTTAAATGAGAGTCGTCACCTCAGCTAACTAATGGACCATTCCGTTTTATGATAAAGCAAGAAAGGTAAGAAAAAAGACATGCTACACAGAAAAAATATGAAAGAGAGTTGGAGAAAGATAGAGGGAGTGAGTGATTACGCTAATTTGTTTTAATCGAACATAATGAAAACATGAAAAAAGGAAATAGAGAGAGAGAGAGAGAGAGAGAGAGAGAGAGAGAGAGATAATTAAATTAAGATTATTATACATATTGAACATTTTTGTTATAGACTTAATTTAATTATTAAAACGTTTTATATATTTACTTATCATTATTCTCTGGTATATCTACAGGTACCACTGGTTGCATTTCAATATTCGTGGTATTATTTGGATTTTTCGAACTGCTGTCCTCATCTTTATTGTTTTTCAACGTTTTTTGGTCCATGTGTCTTCTGGCCTTCAAGAGTTTTTTTGTCGAACTCGGGAGTCTTTGTGTCGTAATATGTAGCCTTCACGGAACTTCGAACCGAACCCTTTATCCTATCCACCTGGGTAGACTGTTCTCATTCAGTTCTCGCTTACCAATAAAGATATAGGCAAGTACTATTCTGTAGGAAACAATATGAATCAGGTTTGATACTCTTCAGGCGACATCTGAAAGACACTCCAAATAAAGAATATGAATATTCTTATTACTATCCACCAAGAAGCAGTGTTACATAATTATTAGATTCCTAATATTTATGTACAGTAGTGTAGAAACCAAAATGACTGATATAAGTTGCAGCCGGTGGCCTTGAAGAATGAGTGACAAGGCTTGATCTCATCCTGATCCTTCCGGTGGATACCGTGAGAATCGGTGGATTTCTCCACCGGTTTAGATTAGAAAGAGATTTTTAGTCAGATCGGCCAAAAACCACGACGTTGGTAAGTCGTGTTATGCACGGTGCCGACTCAATATGCGCAGGTAGTCTGGTGGGGATTCCAGAATAAAATATGATCTAAGTTAAATCGAAGTCTTGTGTTATTATCTAAAAACTACCAATAACACAGGGCTTCTGATAAAGAGAAATCCCCAATGGAAGACCAGACACAAAGTCCCCAAGACGAAGTCCAGACGCTAGAAGAGACGTTAGAAGAGGCGCTGGAAGAAGAAGAATAGATGTAAGAAAGTAAGGAAAGAAAGTATGCAACAGCAGGAGCTGCGTGCATACCAACCAAACCGAAACGTAGAGTTCCCTGGGAGACAAAAGCAGGTGAGGAAAAACGACATAACTTGAATAAAAAGCAACTTTACTTAAACGAATAAACACAACGAACACCAAAGTGCAGAAATTCAAGAAAGCTAAGAAAGAAATTGCGAAAATATACGAAAAAGAACTACACCCTTGTGCAAATTAATTAAAACAAAACGAATAATCTTATTATAATGGTGATTGTGTGTCTGTCTGTAACTGAATCTATATCACTACTCAAGTCACAATTAGTTATTCAAGTCACATTCTCCGTGATTTTATTTTTATTTAAACCTCAATTATTGATAAAATCGTTTAACATTATTAATACTGTTGGCCATATCTACATACTAATAACATGCAATTCTATTTATATATACAACTAAATAGCGATTTACAGTGGGAACCGAAATACTAATTTGCATACTGATATTAAAAAATTGATTCTAATAAATATGTGCTAAGTATTATTGATTTCTAATTGTTTGGTTTTATCTTAATGAATATGAGCAAAAAATCCAGGGGATAAATCTTTTAAAAAATTCATTAACAAGAAAAATAACTGTAATTTTATTATTTACTTCCTAATTTAACTATATAGTTAAATTAGGAAAATTTAGCAATGAAAGACGGGAGTGATGGAAGAGTAAGTTTCAGTTGTTCTATTTTTCGATTATACCCACCTCTGTTTCAAATCTTTTTATCTGCATTCTTATTTAGTTATATTAGCCTTTCTATTCTAATATTTTATTACATTAAAACTTAAATACTTGTACCCGGAAGGTGCATATAATTGCTAGTCTTAATAATAATCTATATATGAATACTCGTGTTCCTTAATTGTACGAGCGTTATCATCTTCAAAAACCATTTAAAAAAAAACAGACCGTCTAAATCGTCCACGAGGAAAAGCAAAAATGTAAATCCTGATTGTATGGTACTGCTTATCCACCGAATTCTTATTTCTTATGAGTGGCGTCACATCAGCTAAATAATAGACAATTACGTTTTTATTATGAAGAAAGAAGAGCAAGAAAAATATCATGCTACACAGAAAAATATAAGAAATAAATAAATAAAGTGAGTAGAGGAAAGATAGACAGAGAGGGGGTGAGCACGCGGATGCGATAACGTTAATCTATTTCAATCGAACATAATCGAAGGATTAAAAGAAGGAAATAAAAAAGGGTGTGTGTGTGGGTGTGTGAGAGAGAGAGAGGGGGGGGGGAGTTAAATCAAGATTATTATACTTTTTACATATTGAACTATTTGCAATAGCTCTTAAGTAAGCATATAAAACGTAATAATTAAATTATCATCATACTGTGGTATATACGCAGGTCCCATTATTTACATATCAATCTTTGTGGTATCATTTGGATTTTTCGGACTGTTGTCCTCATCTTTATTCTTATATACACAATTTTTTTCGATCGATGTACCTTTTGGCCTACAGGTCTTTATTGTCGTAATCGGAAGCATTCACGGAAATTCGAACTGAATACTTTATTCAATCCACCGGGGTAGACTGTTCTTATTCTACTAACCATGACAGGTTACGAGTGTTAACAATTGTTAAAACTTTAGACCAGGGATCACTAAACTTTTTTCACGGTGGGCCGGACAATTAAAAAAAATAACGAGCGCGGGTCACATTATTACTGTGTTCAATACTTGCTAGCCAGAACGAAAGTTCTGAGAAAAAGATGTAAAACAAAATTTAACTTTCCATGTTATATTCATGGATGAGTGGTGTAAGATGCACAAAAACAAATATAACAGACATATTTATTTTCAAAACATTATCAAAGAACGCAACATTAGCAGAAAGGTTTAGTGAAATTTGTGAAACTGAAGTTTGCCTTTCATGATATCGTCAATGTTTGGTTTGGAATTGCTACATCCAATCAAGAGAATTGCTTTCAAATGTTTGTCAGTCAATTTTGTTCGATGGGTTGGTTTCATATATTTCAATTTTGAAAAGGCTTACTCAAGTTGTTCCGTATGTTTTAACAAACAAATTCAAGTACCGTCGGCGGGCCTGATAAAGTACCGGATTCGGTCCGCGGACCGTAGTTTGGTGACACCTGCTTTGTGGTTATCTCACGCCAAAGTCATCCTTGAAGAGGAACAGTAATCATACTATTCAACCCATTGCTGAGAGGATGAAAATGGTTCATACCTTTCTCAAAGGTATTAATCCGATAGTGAAAGTAATAGGCTGTTTTGAGTCTAATAAACATTTGGCTTATTCAACCTCTTCATAATTGGTGCATCACTTCTCGTCCAGCATAAATACAATCAGTACCTGTGGGTATAACTCAGTAGGATAATTTGATTATTACAACGTTTGATATTTTTATTTAACAATTATTGCAAAATAGTTCAATACGTAAAAAGTATAATAATATTGATCTAACTCTCTTTTTCATTTCTTTCCTTCTTTTCATTATGTTCGATTGAATCAGATTAGTGTTATCGCTTCCGCATGCTCACCCCCTTTGTCCATCTTTATCCCACTTTCTTTCTTTCTTCATAATAAAAACGGAATGATCCATTATTTAGCTGGGGTGCCGACTCTCACAAGAAATAAGAATTTGGTGGAAAAGCAACACCAGATAATCAGAATTTATATTTTTGCATTTCATTTTCGTTGGTATCATCTTTAACCAGTGGGTGTTGCGAGATGATAACAGTCGTATAATTAAGGAAGACGAGTATCAATATACAAGGTGTGTCATGAAAATATCGAGATTGAAGCTGTATTTACCAATATAGGAATGAACAATAAATGTAACGTTAATTTCTTTCAGAATACAATGTGTGTCAAACATTACAGATTTTAAAGCTGTATTTACCAAGATAGAAATGAAGAATAAATGGAACGTTCATTTTTCAGAATACAAAGTGTGTAAAAAAGAATCGAATATCTCGACACTTTTTGACACACCTTGCATAGATGATAATTTCGAATGATGATTTTCTAGGCTGTCTCTTCTCGCGTGAAAGATTAGACAACGATAACTTCCTATCTGCCCCCCACCCCCGTTATTTCGATTTGTGCAAGATTAAACTCAGCTTTGTTAATGCTCGACAAATTTAAAAGATGAACATGCCATGTGACTGAGGCAATTGTGACTAAGAGAATGTACAAGGTGTGTCATGAAAGTATCGAGATTGAACCTGTATTTACTAAGATAGAAATGAACAATAAATGGAACATTAGTTTTTTTCAGAATACAAGGTGTGTCATAAAAGTATCGAGTTTTAAACAGTATTTACTAAGATAAAAATGATCAATGAATGGAACTTTTTTTTTTTTTCAGAATACAAGGTGCGTCCAAAAATACAAAAAATCTCTTACTTTTTACTTTTTTGACACACCTTGTGTGTATTATGTAAGAGGTTTGGTCGTAGAATTAAGGAATTTGAGTATTAATATACGAGGTATGTTAGAAAAGTTCCAGGATTGTTGTCACAAAAGATGTGAGGGGCATCGTCCACTGTGAGTTCTTGTCACAGGACCAGACGATCAACCAGCATGTCTACAAAGGGATACTGCTTCGTTTGCTTCGTTGTGCGCAAGAACAGACCAGAGATGTGGCAGGACAACTCGTGGGTGCTTCACCATAACAACGCACCAACCCACACTGCCATGAGTATCTGAGAGTTCCTGACCCAGAATAACATCACTGTGCAACCTCCATACCCACCCGTTCCTTTTCTCCAAGTTCAAAGGGGGTCATCAAGGGAACCCGTTTTGAGGATGAGCACGACATCAAAAAGGCCGTGACGACAGAGCTACGGAAAATCCCGGTATAATCCTTCCAGGAGTGCATGCAAACGTGGAAGAGAAGGATGGGAAAGTGTATTAGACCCCAGTGGGATTATTTTGAAGGGGATAACTTGTAGTTTGTAGTTTGAATTTGAAAAATAATTTTTGTGACACCAGTCCTGGAACTTTTTTTTACATGCCTTGTAGAAATAGGAAATAGTGATAATCCAAACAGTTGCCGTACTAACGCTAGAGATTCCAGTCTGCCCTACTATTTACTTGTAGCTGGGTGAGGAATGAGATGGATTCAGGCATTTCCCAAGGGCATTGGCGCAAAGTAAAAGGTAAGCAACTTCGTCCAGGATTTGAACTTAACTCACCTAGTCAATTTCCTACGACAATAACCGTTACACTACGCGTCACAGATTTGGTTTCTTTCTTTAATTGCATATCAACCTTTACGAGTTATTCAATGCCAAATTTATCCTTGAAGAAGAGTAGTAGCGGTATTATTTAACACATAACTGGTGAGATAAACGGTTTCAGACCTTTCCCAATGGTATTAGTCCGAAATGAACGTAATAGTGAAACTGGAGTTCGAACTCGCTTACTACGATATCACAGTCCAGTACGTTAGACACATGGCCGTGGGGATTGCCATTCGTACAAATTCTAAATACCAACTGTTTAACCCTTTCACTGTTCACAGTGATCTCTTTGATCGGCCATATGTGGCTCTCAAATATCATATAACATAAAGTATAGAATCTTGTGTAAGTAAAGGATAGCGAGGTCGTGATCCCTTTTTTTAACAGCGATACACAAAGCAGATTGTTTTGGGGTCTGAGGTGGAGCTCTACACCTACCATCAGCTCCTAACTGTATCGCACATGGGAGGGGCGGTATCGAACCAGGAAACCCTTGTGGCTCCTAGTCGAACGGTCTACGGACTGAGTGAATGTGTTAAAGATCTTAGCATATTTTGTTTTAGTTTTCAGATTAATCTTAAAAGAGACCTGAACCAATGAAAACATTAAATAGATGCTGAAATAATTAGCACATAAGAGATGCTTTATATAACTATATATATAGGTATATTATATATATATATATTATATATATATAATTGGGGAGAAGTAGGGAATTAAATCCGACAGTATGTTGAAAAATAGAAAACACGAAGTATTCCAGAAAGATGAAATTTATTCTAGATTAAGTTGGCGTTATAACGTTTCGGTTTTTAGCAAACCACTTCCCATGCAACTACCATTCTCCCATTTTTTTTTTAATTACTCCACCCTTATGCACACAAAACTTTTTCCATCTCAAGTCCTGATGAAGGTTTGCTAAAAACCGAAACATTATAACGTCGACCTCACTACCCAAGAATAGATTCATCCTTTTGGAATGCTTCGTGTTTTTCTATTTTCTTCTTCACACACCCCCACACACACACACACACACACACACCCACACACACACAATATATATATATATAATGTGTGTGGTGTGTGGTGTGTATAAGCAAAGGACGAACTCATAAGTGACGTTCTCCTAACGAAAGCAGCACATCATGGGCACGCAAGTGTGGTCGTCCAGCAAAGAACCAACATTGAATCAGCACTGCCCGGATACCGGATGCTGCGCTGAGAACCTCCCGAGAAAGATGAATGATAGGAACGGTTGGAAAGAGATTGTAATGGATATCCATGCTACTAGAGTGTATGAATATATATATATATATATATATATATATATAATATATATACTATCGTAGTCCATCGTACCCGATGATGAACACACGTGAATCATTTTCCTCCAATTTATTCGGTCTCTAGTAGTGTCTTACCAACTGCCTATGGGGATGCGAAAGTTCTTCAGGTTTTTCTTGATATTGTCTTTGTACCTGAGCTTTGATCAACCGATTCCACTTGATCCTCTCTTAACTGTAAATACAGAATCTGCTTTGGTAGTCTGTCACACCCAAGTCTGTTTACGTGGCCAGTCCATCTCAGGTTGCGTTGGACAAGTATTTTGCGCATGCCAGGGAATCCAGTTCTTTTCAAGAAGGTCCTGTTTGAAACATGTTGCCACCACTTGACATTTAATATACTACGCAAGTGACGCATGTAGTAGACATGTAGTCTATGGGCATCCGCTTTGTATATCGTCCAGGCTTCCGCACTGTACATGAGGGTTAAGAGAATTATGGCATGGTATACTTCACAGAGATGTCTGTTGAACCAGACTCGCCTCTTCAGCCGACAAAATGCTTTGGAAGCATGGAAATGGATCTTTCTAATGTATTCTTTAACATTTTTTTTAACATAATCTCATCATAACTTGTTTTAATTTTTGATTTTTAATGTGAACATTTATGGTAAATATAATAATTTCGATTTGTTGTAATTTGGTGACATTCATGAAGTATGATTTTTAATGTATAATTTTAATACTTTACTGTATAAAAAATTTAAATGTAGATATAATTCTAATATATATCACTCAAATTTATTTCATAGGCATATTTATCATTCATTACCACACACACACACACACACACACACACACACACATATATATATATATATAGAGAGAGAGAGAGAGAGATAGGTAAGTAAATCCATAATTTTCCCTTCTTTCATCTACCCAAATAGTTCATAAGCACAGCTTGATTATATATTTATGAACTATGAGGCATATAATTCTTTTGAAGGTGTCTTCTGACCAGCGAATCGTTTCAACATATATTCGCTATAGTCTGCACAGAAATAAGAAGCTAAAAATTAAGGCTTTAATATACGACTGGTTCTCACTTACCAATAAAGATATAGGCAAGTACTATTCTGTAGGAAACTATATGAATCAGGTTTGATACTCTTCAGGAGACATCTGAAAGACATACCCTAAATGATGAATATGAATATTTTTATTACCATCCACCAAGAAACAGAAGCCGAGTGCATACCAACCAAACCGAAACGTAGAGTTCCATGGGAGACAAAAGCAGGTGAGGAAAAACGACATAACTTGAAAAAAAAAACCAGCTTTATTTAAACCGATAAACTGAACAAATAGCAATGTGCAGAAATTCAAGAAAGCTAAGAAAAAACTAGCCAAAATATACAAAAAAGAAGAATTACACCCTTGTACAAATTAATTGAAACAAAACGAATAATCTATATATCAATATTCGTGTTCCTTTGTTACGATTTTTGTGGCCATCTTTTAGCAAGAGCTCTGTCTAGCCGAGATCCTTTGCGTTAAACAGAGTGCGATCCCTAGTGAAGAATCTTTTGGTTGCTCCTTATTGTCCCTTAATATTGGGTATGATCCTTTGGTTGTTCCTTGGTGCTCGTCAATCTGGCAGGTCGTTCGTCAATGAGTGCAAATGATTGTCTGTCAATATCAGCCGATTAAGTAGTTAACCAACCACGTATTCGGGCTGTTGATTTGCTGAGGTTTAAACCACATGACCTCGCTTAGTCTGTAAAATAAGTGGTGTATTGCAGCACACCTTATATACAAAAATAATACAACATCCTTAATTGTACGACCGTTATCATCTTGCAGCACTATCTTATTAAAAATTAGACCGTCCAGATCGACCAAGATAAAATGAAAGAATGTAATTCCTGATTAGCTGATGTTTCTTATCCTTATCCACCAATTTTTTTTTTTTTTTTTTTTTTTGTGAGTATAGTCGCTTCACATAATAATGGACCATTCCGTTTTTATTATAAAGAAAGAAAGGGAAGAAAAACAACATGCTACACAGAAAGATATGATAAGAAAGAGAGTA
>CM042143.1:63741000-63763500 GCA_023376005.1 Doryteuthis pealeii | reverse complement strand
ATAATGACAAGTGAATTTCGCAAAGAATTACTCGGTGTGTAGATCATCGTACAGACTGTTTCAACTTTATTAAGTCTCAAACAGTCTGAACGATGTTCTACACAACGAGTAATTCTTTGCGAAATTCACTTGTCATTATTATCTTCTATAATTATCGAATTTTATGCAATATGCGCATTGTATTGCCTTCAAGCAAAAATAAAATATTAATATATACTTTATGAACAATGCTTCTAAATAAACAAACATCAAAATCTTATATAATATATATATATATTATATATATATAAACAGAAGTACCCGACCATGACTAAAAGGATTTGGAACTCTGGATAGTGAGAGAGAAAGGAGGAAAATAGGAGTAAAAGTGGGAATAAGAGGTAAAGAATCATGCAAATTCCTTATCGCGTATTAAAATGTGTGTTAATTTTAGTAATTCTTTTGTATTTTTTTTTTTTGTTTATTTAAATTTAAATATTATCACAAAAAATGTAGCTCAAAACCCCTGAGTGGTTTGAAATATAATATTAATTTTCAAGGATAATTCTTAATTGCCTGTTGCATTACAGAGATAAAAATTGTATTTGTTAAATTTATTTTCTTTCTCGTCCTAGTCTTGTTAAATATCGCCGAACTGCACTAAAGGAGGTCATTAGTGATGTTATACTAGTATCCTTACAAGTTTCGGGTTTTGCAACCTTATATCTGTTCAACTGGTAAACCTGACATGTTATCAAACTGCCTCCTTTCCAGATTCGCTCAGTGTATTTTACGAGTAGTTAATACATTCTTATATATTGGCCCAGGGATACGTCACAGCAACGCAGAGACTTGCTCGGTACTTGTATAAACTATGAAATATAACATTAGAAATGTAGCTGAAAACTAAAAAGCTAAAAAGCTAAGGATTAAAGATGAATAATTTTTCATATCACAATTTTTTGTTTGGTTTACATTAATATTTTATTATTATTATTAAAGTATTTTAAAAATTGTAACTCTTTAGTTGAAATATATTCATGATTTTTTTAGTTCTCCAAAAACGTAAAATTTTTTTTTTTACAATTAGTACTTAAGCTACAAATCCTATTGCCCTTATGGCAAGCCCATGCCCTTTTATCATATGGGTGCTAGAAGGCGGTGGCTGGGGTCTACATGTCCTGGAATGACGTTAAACTCTATCTGATGGTGAGGTTCAGTTTTGGAGGTTGAGGAATGTGGAGCACCCCATTCATCACCATTGCTCCCTGGTCCACTCTGACCCAAAGTGGTAGTACCTGTAGGGTCCCATCTATGGGTTAAATAGAAAATGTGTTTATAAAAAATTGTATTATCCATTAAGAATTGATTTATTTCAAAACTTTATCGGCATTAAATGACCCACTGAGGTTGATATGCCGTAAAACAAAACAAACCAAACCAAACCTAAACTACAAAATATGTCCTGGTTATAACGTTAGACTGCATCGGATGGTGAGGATCAAATTCTGGAGCTCTGGGGAATGTGGAGTATCCCTTCATCGCCATTACTTCCTGGTCCACTTTGACCCGGAGGACTAGTACCTGTTAGGGTCCCATTTTGGGGTTAAGTGGAAAAGATGATTAAAAAAACTAAGTTTTTTGAAAAATTGAGTACACATCAGGGATGACGAAAACAAAACTCCCTGGGCATAAAATAACCCAAACAAGGGTTGACATGCCGTAAAATCGAACAGACCAACAACGAAACTACAAAACAGTCATTTTGGAAAGGCATTAAATTCAAATTTTGTCTATGTTTTTGTTTATTTGTTCAATGGTATATAAATTTTCGTGGGTTGTTAAAGCCATCCTTAAAGTGAACGTAATAGTTTTTTGGTATTTCAAGCGGTGAAATCTTTTTACGCGAGACTATCAGATGAAAAATATAACATCCTTAGATACTACAGCATGTGAAATTTAGATGTGAGAGAAAGAATGTTTAATCTTAGAAAATAAAATTTAAAAATACAAATTTTTTTTTTTAAATCTTTCTCTGATAGGAAAAATAGAGGTGTCCAAAAATGGGATTAATTAAGAGAAGGAGGTAGATGACAGAAGGGAAATTTGTTAATATGTTTACACTTTGAATACAATAGGGAAAATAAGTATTTCATCCCCTGCTGATTTTCTAGATTTTTAAAATATTCTATGTGACACTTTCAAGACGGTCCTACCATGAAAATTATAGACCGTTCCTATTTTTGTAAGGTAGCAAACTCAGAAAATCAGCAGGGGGCGAAACAACTTATTTTCCCCACTATATATATATTGGTTATTGGCATCCTTTCGTCTACTAAAGACGATGGCGTAGTGTCTATTTTTTAAACCTGCAACTGCGTGAGTGGCTGAACAGACCAATTTTAGAATGGTAGTCTCTGGAGCAGTGACTGCAAACAAACAGTGATGCTTGCTGGAGTTGCTGTTGTTCCTCTTTCCTTTTGGCTCTCTTTTCCATGACGGCTTCTTTCCTTTCTTTTTCACTCTTTTTCGTTCCTTGTCTGACGAGGAGTTGCCAGGTCGCATGGTCTTCTGCACAAGCCTCCCATGTGTAGGTGTTAATATATATATATATATATATATATATATATATATATATATATATATATATATATATATATATATATATATATATGTGTGTGTGTGTATGTGTGTGTGTGTGTGTACGTTTTATACAACAAAAATTAATGATTTATTTTTTTAATAGGATGTCCATCTGTATAGGGTTATTTTATGCATAGATATCAGGTAATTAAGTCATCGTACGTTCATATCTTTGTCTCTGTATTTTCATTGAATATGAATAATTTTAAAAAGGTCTTCTTGACACATAGATGTGACCTTAACAAATAGTACCATCCCGGTCAGAGTGGATCTGGGAGTAATGGCAATGAAGGGGTACTCCACACTCCCCAGATCTCCAGAACTGGAGCCACACCATTAGATGCAATCAGTGTCACATTCAAGATACCCTTTTTTAATATATCCCTCTGCAGGGGATACCGTCAACATATTCTAAACCAAGTCGACAGGGCAAATACAACAGAATATAGCGAAAATATTCTTTCATCTTTAATACTTCAGTCAATAAACAAAAAGACATAATTTAGATAAAGAATGCGTTCTGATATGACAGCTGTCATAACAGCAACGTTTCAGAATTAAGATAGACAAAACTAAACTCTCCTCATGCCATCTAACGACAAACACAGAACATATTTGGCCGGCGCAGACTGGGTTAGGATTAGGGTTAGGGTTAGTCCTGTTTGTAAGCTAACAAAATATTCTCTTCATTTTCTTATTTTTTATTTTTTATTTTTTTCCTCTCTTATTTTTTTTTCTCTAAATTTCTTCTTTCTTTTCCTTCCAGTCGAAGACTTTCCATGTTTTTTGCAACACTTCGCCTTCTTTTGTTTTACGCATCGCATCCCTTAAATGTTGATGTTGCTTGAGTGGCATTTACTTAGCGAGTTACGCACCAAGGAAAGGTGGGATCCCATTCGTTGTCGCCGTCACCCTGCCCATACACACACCCTATCCAACTCTACTACCTGACCCGGGCTCCCACGAACTACCCCCGCTGATCGAGATCAGTGTTCGCGCTGCGCTTTCGGCCGCTTTGATTGAAGGCATGCGCGTCGTTGGCAGCGCGGAAAAGACCACAACTCAGTTTCACCAAAAAAAGTTTTCTCTCTGGCTTCCCATTGAGATAATGAGCAACACCAAACCTAGAAACGTCAAGCCATCATGCACACACAAATGTACACGCACACACATACACATACACATATGTGCATACACAAACATACACATACACAGACGCACACACATGCATAGACACATGCACACAAATGAATGCATCTAGATACATGCACATTCACACTTCTTCATACATACTCATGCTCTTGCATATGCATATATATTAATTAACATATATATACATATACATACACATGAATTCACACACATGTGTACACACCCAAATGCTCGCGTACACATACATACGCATTCGCCATATGACAATTTCAAAACAAAAAGAAAATGAATACATTTAGATACATGCACATTCACACTTTTGCATACATACACATGCCCCTGCATATGCATATATATTAATTAACATATATATATATATATATATATATAATATATATATATATATATATGAATTCACACACATGTGTACACACCCAAATCCTCGCGTATACATACATACGCATTCACCATATGACAATTTCAAAACAAAAAGAAAATTAATGCATCTAAATACATGCATATTCACACTCCTGCATACATACACACGCACTTGTATATATGCATACATATTAATTAACACAGATGTATACATACACATGAATTCACACACATGTGTACACACCCAAATCCTTGCGTACACATACATACGCATTCACCATATGACAATTTCAAAACAAAAAGAAAATAAAGTGATATGAGAACACACACAGACATGCACACATACCCATACGTGCACATGCTCGCATACCCATATGCACACACATGCATGCATCTAGATACATGCACAATCACACTTTTGCATACATACACATACATACAGGCATACATATTAATTAACATATATGCATATGTACACAGGAATACACACATATGCGTACACATCCAAATCCTCACCAACAAACACATATACTCACATGCATACATACACATATACACATGGATACACACGTACGCACAACAACATACGCACTCAGCAGAGGACAATTTCAGAACAAAAAGAAAATGAAGTCATTTTGAGAACAGTCACATACACACATACACAGACATGCACACGCACACACATACGCATACGCATACGCCCATGCACAAACACGCATTCATCTCGGTATATTTTAAATAGAAATGGATTGAAGTAATTGATCTGTGAGACTGGCTTGCTAGCCATAACTTCACGATGCAAGATTCTAATCTCGCGAAAGGTAGATATTTAACCAACACGTTTGCCACGAGTATGATGTAACACAAGATCGCAAGTATGAAGAATCCAGCAAGGATCGAACTCACTATTCGATTGTAATAGATCTATGTTAACCATTACACCACGATGAAACGCTCACACACAAACACACACACGCACACACACACACACACACACACACACATATATATATATATATATATATATTATAAACAGGACTGCAGAGCGGTAACGTCTTCGTCGTGATGAACAACAAAATGTAGATGGGAATTTCCCCTGCAATGTGTGTGACTACATCTGCAAGTCCAAAATTAGACTAATGAGCCACCATAGGGTCCACAAATGAAGATATGGAGTGACGTCATCGTCGTTTGCGACGGACCAAAAGAATATATATATATATATATATATATATATATATATATATATATATATATATATATATATATATATGCATTCACCATGAGATAATTTCAGGAAGAAAATAAAGTGATTCTGTGCAGTATTATTTTTCTTTGCTTATAATTGGACAAGTAAATTAAATAATGTGTTTTGGGTTTTCAGAAAATTTAAGTTACACATTTTTTTATTTTGTTCAATATATTTTGGTATTTTTAAATATATTATTATTATTATCATTATTATTATTATTATTATTATTATTATTATTGGAGTTTTTCACACCAGTGGACTTTCACTGAAATCTGAGTGACAACAACTCCCCTCAAGTCCCCAGGATTCTTCTGAGTATTCCTGCTGATTTTAGCCATACTGTTGTCTGGATGGTTTCAATTCTTTCTCTGATTTCCAATTCCTGTAGTCCGTTTTCTAAACTTTTCGTGACCGTTCCAAGTGCACCAATTACGATTGGTATCTGAAGTGTATTGGATATTTCCTGAATATACAAAGGCAATCCAAAAAGTAACGTCTCAAAAATGCTGGGAACACAGGAAAACTGTTTGTGCGGCTACTGGCTATTGGCTGTTGTGTTTTTTTGCCCCCGCACCCACAACTGTCCCTGCGTACGACTCACTGATACGCTCAGACTTGACTTGGCAGTCATTTATGCTTAAGCTCCTGATTGACATTACCGTTAAAAGGGAAGATATTGAACGCATAAGGCAATGTATGGCGAGTCATGCATGGATAACAAAAATGCCTGCAATTAGATGCTTTCTAAACGACAAAGCGGTAATTAGGTATGTAATAAGTAATAAACTGCTACAGAGCCGACAAAAATGCATCGACCAAAATGGCAAATCTGTAGAAAAATAAATATATGTTCAAACTAATAAATGATGTGAACAACATTGATAATAAACAGTAAACGTTTCTGTGATTTCTAAATATTTTAGAGACTTCACCTTTGAGATTACTTCAAATTTGACACTAGTTATTCCTTATATCTGTTACATAATCTATGTGGCAGCATATATTACTGACAAGCACCTGTAGAATAGGAATTTCAAATCAGAACGTAGACGGCAGTTTCCGTGGAAAAATACAGACGTTGGTAAAAGCGGGAATCTCGCACATCACGTGATTTTTACTTAGTTAAGTCAGTTCCAGCCGAGATATAAGGCAGCACAGACTGTGGGCTGGGCTCACTCCGCGCGATGGTTTAGTAAACGGGCAAATAAAGCCTTTGATCAAACCAATGGGCCTGGTTAATTAATTACGCATGCCCTTAGTTAGAAAAGAAAAAAGCAACAAGTAAAGCAAGAACTTAGACGTAGACGATCATCGGCGAAATAGAAAGAGAAGAAGAAGTAAAGATCCAACATGGCGACTAGACGAAGAACAACCAAGTAAGTAAACGACTATCTGTCCATCTCTCTCTCTCTCTCTCTATATATATATATATATATATATATATATATATATATATATTATCTGTCATAAGAACTATTGTGTATATACCCAAAGTGGGTATATGAGTACATAACATATCTAATTGGGAAAAAGTGCAATGGGATATTATAGTGATAATGCAGTCGGTGCAACCACGTATCCGAAATGGTTTGTAAAATTAGAAGAAATCAAAGATGAAATTGAATTCGAGACTTTAACCAAAAACTAGTGGTAGAGCTTAACTTGCGTAAAATAAAGAAATTAGTTATATGGTATAAATAAAGCATTAGAACAAGTTTTTTTTCCTGTATGATGATGGCAAGAGGAAATTCTGCAGCAAGGCAATGCCTAACCTGACGTTGCAAATGCAACGCAGCAAATAATAGGAGTTACTTCTAGATAAAGATGCAGAAAATTACCCAGAGATGTCATTGGATTAATATTTGAATTTAAATGTTTGCTGGTAATTCGTTAGAAGAGTCATCGAAATTACCGTATATTTTGATTGATAGCTTTTTGTTCACCTTATGGTGTCGCATTCTGATTCGTTGAGTCACTCTTTCGTTGTCGTTCCAGGTTCACTCTGAATTGGAGTGGTAGAACCTGTTAGACTTCTCTCTTTTGTTATGGTGTCCTTTATGAACTCTGATGACGTCATGAACCCATACTGTTATATAATGAATAGTGTGGTCTATTCATTTTGAGATGAAGTGTAATATTTGAATTTAAAAGTTAATTGGTAATTCACTAAAAGGGTATTTGATTATTTTGTGATATAAGCCGTGCTACAATACACCACTTAAATCTATAGACTAAGCAAGGTCACGTAGTTTAAACTTCAGCCAATCACCATGCGAATGGGTAGCTGGTTCACTACTTAATCACTAATACTGAGAGACGTTCATTTGCAATCATTGACGAAGGACTTGCAAGACCGAGGAGCACCAAGGAACAACCAAAGGATTCTTTTGTAAGGATCGCGCTCTGCTCAACACAAAGGATCTCCGCTGGACAAGCGCTCTTGCTTGAAGCCTAAAGGATGGCCACTAAAATCATAACAAAGGGTCATGGAAATAACCAGAGAATCTGATTGATAGCTTTTGAACTCTTGTTCATCTTTAGTGTCGCATTCTCATTGGTTGCGTGTGTCACGTGGTTGCAGAATATATTGGTTGGTCGGTTGATTTGTTTAACGGGATATCTACACTTTTCAGGTCCTTTAATGCATAATCAAGTCATTTGAATAAACAAAGGACTCTTGCTGCTTACATTACCTGTCGTTGCTTAAATAGTCACCCAGTTAAGTATTGAACAGGTTCACTGTTGCTTAACTTCAGTAATCTAGCAGGAACTGGCGCTTTCAGCGGGACTTGACCGTAATAGCAGAATCTGTGGGAAAAGCTTAGAACGATGGATTTGAACTTAGGTGGAGGCGGACGCAAATGAGTCGTCTCTCTGAGTTCTCCTACGAGTGCAGGAAATGTTGGGTCTTGGGAAAATAAAAACATCCAAAAAAAATCCATGTCTTCGAGTTCAGGATTAAAAACTAACAGAGAATGGACGCAAAGAGGTACAACCACGAACATCCCAGAAAATCTAAGCTGACCCAGAAGACGAAAAAAGAAATAGAGAACTCAAATCGGTTGGAAGGTTTAGAAGATCTACCAAAGTTAAGAAGAAAATAAGAACAAGAAAAAGAAAAATACTACTATTAATCATTAAAACTGGAATATTATTTTATAATGAAATACACAATTTAAGTAAGAACACCATGAAGTCATATAAATTCAGAAATTATTTTTATGATTGAATAATGAATTTATATAGACTAGCAGGACCTGTGGATATACCACAGTATGATAATTTTATTACTACTTTTGATATGATTACTTATAAGCTATTGTTAAATAGTTAAATATGTTCACTCGTTCTTTTTTTTTCGGTTTTTATTTTTCATCTTTTCATTAAGTTTAATTGAAGCAGATTATCATTATCGTTTCCGTGCGCTCGCCTTTGTCTCTATCTTTCCCCTACTTGATTTCTTTCTTTCTTTCTTTCTTATTATATTTTTCTGTGTAACATGTCCTTTTCCTTCCCTTTCTTTCTAATAAAAACGGAATGGTCCTTTATTTAGCTTAGGTGACGACACTCATAAGAAATAAGAATTTGGCGGAGAAACAACACCAGATAATCAGAATTTACATTTTTGTATTTCATCTTGGACGATTTGGACGGTCTCATCTTTAACCAGAGATTGTTGCGAGATGATAACATTCGTACTTTTAAGGAACACGAGTATTGATATATAGATACAAACATTAACAAAAGTGCAGAAAAAGATTACATCAACACATACATACTGGAGAAATAAATTGCAAAATTTAAAACTGGAGAAGGAAACTCTAGCATTAAACCTCCGCTGACTTTATAGGTATATTTTGACTTGAAAAGTCGGGGCTATTCGCAGAATTGCGTCTCGGCCTCCTGTCTGAAAAAACGCTTGGCGGTGATAGCTGAAAAAAACAACCCTCCCTACGAATGAAGTCCCTAGCTGAAGCGGTGCCTGCTGAAAAAACAACAACCAGCATTTTAGACGTTTTTCCCGAAAAGTTAATCCGATATTTTACCCCCCCCCCCCAGTCTTTTTTCGACAAGTAAATGTAAATATTTTAACCCTCCCCCTCTTTAAAATATTTTAAGGGAGGAGGCTAAATATTTACATTTACTTGTCGATAAAATATGGCTTACTTTTAACACCTTTTAACCACTAAAAAAATAATTTGTTGATAAAAACACATTAAATCTGCTAAAAAAATATCTTCTTTTTTTTTTTTTTTTTTTGGTATTTTCATTTATTTTAATCTCTTTTTTTTCGACAATCAATTTACAAATAAAAAATCAAAGCATTTTTTCGGTATTTTTATTTCATTTTAATATATTTATTTCCAACAATCAATTACAAATTCATATTCATTGGTAGGGAGGGTTGTTTTTACAGCTATCACCACCTAGTGTTTTTCAGGCAGGACGCCGGGATGCAATTCTGCGAATAGCCCCCCGAAAAGTCTAAGGGTACATATTCTAAAATAAAACCTGTCGTTTGTATAGTCATCAGTTATCTTGCTATGCTTGTCACTGGGCAAAAGACATGTAGACCCACTGAGTAGCATAAATGTCGTACAAGCGTATGCAACTATAATTCAATGATGTACAGATGTCTTACTACCTTATCATCTTACGCATCTTGTATATTTTTCACAAGTTGAATTAATTATTAATCAGGATGTTTCAGTTGTAATTTTGGTGGTAAAGATGGCTATCATCTATCAAAATGTGGCAGTCAACACACCACACACACACACACACACACAGAGAGAGAGAGAGAGAGAGAGAGAGAGAGAGAGAGAGAGAGAAAAGAGAGAGAGAGAGAGAGATATATATATATATATATATATATATATATATATATATATATATATAAGTTAGGGTTGCGTGGACATGAAGTCAAATGCCCTTAGTTACTAACAGTTTCTCACCAATGCGAAATGGTATATGCACAAACCTAAACCTCTCGTAGAGAACGAGACGCATAAAATTCTCTGGGACTTCGGTACAGACAGATCACCTAATCCCGGCCAGGAGACCGAACCTAGTACTGATTGACAAGAAAAAGAGAACCTGTCATCTTGTGGATTTTGTCGTCCCGGCCGACCACCGAGTGAAAATGAAAGAAAGCGAAAAGATTGACAAATACTTAGACCTTGCCAGAGAACTGAGGAAACTGTGGAACATGAAGATAAATTCTAATTGGTGCTCTTGGAACGATCTGCAAAGCTCTGGAAAAGAATTTGGGTGAACTCGAAATCAGAAGAACCGACACGATCCCAACTACAGCACTGTTGGGATCGGCTAGAATACTCAGAAGAGTCCTGGAGACCTGAAGAAACTTGCTATCACTCAGCCTCCAGTGAACTACCAGCTACGGCAGGTATGAAGAACTAATAATAATAATAATAATAATAATAATAATAATAATAATAATTTGGCCTCGTGACACATCTAAGCTAAGCTTAGCAAATATAGTATTTACATTATAAAATGGTTATAAATCTATTGTAAGAACTAGCAAATATATGCACCCTCCGGTAGCAAGTATTTAAGTTTTGATGTAATGAAATATATTGAAACACCAATGAAACTAAGTAAAAATGTATATAAAAGGATTTGAAACAGGAGTTATAATCGAAAAATAGAAATAGAACTTTGAAACTAACTCTTCCATCCTTTTCCATCACTCCCGTCTTTCATTTCTAATTTTTCCTAATTTAACTATTTAGTTAAATTAGGAAGTAAAGAATAATATTACAGTTAATTCTTCATTTTAATGAATTTCTTTTAAGATATATCTCTGAGATTTTTGTTTGCGTTTATTAAAATAAAACCAAACAATTAGAAATCAATAATACCTAGCAAATATTTATTAAAATCAATTTTTTAAGATCAATATGCAAATTAGCCTTGCCTTTCACACTGTAAACCACTATTTAGTTTTATATATAAATTGCATGTTATCGATATGGCGATACGGCCAACGCCGGGAGTCCAATGGCTTCGGCCCTGGATTTTAGAACAAGTTAATAGCGTTGATCCCAGGGGACCATCCCACCTGGCAACACCTGCTCCCTCAATTTAAAGGGACATGACTGGGTTTATTGCCCAGTGCCTGAGGCGCCCATTTGAGGGTAAATGCCGATGGGATCAACGCAATTTTTGCACCCGCCACCCATGAGCTTCGGTTCGTGGGTGGTCCCACATTAATAGGGCCTTGTGTCTAACCCGTACATGTGGGGTACATGGTAAATATCATGTAGATATGGCCAACAGTATTATTAATTTAAGACAATTTCATTAATAATTGAATTTTAAATAAAAATATAATCATGGAGAATCTGACGTAAATGACTAAGGGAATTGTGACTTGAGTGGTAATATAGTTTTGTTTACAGACAGAAAAGCACATAATCTCTATAATAATAAGACGTAGATTTGGACAACAGTATTAATAATTTAAAACAATTTTATAATTAATTGAAGTTTAAATTTTTTAAAATAAAATCATGTAGAATGTGACGTAAATAACTAAGGGAATTGTTACTTGGGTACTGATATAGTTTCGGTTACAAACAGACAGACACCCAATCTCCATTATAATGATATGAAAATTTTATTCTAATTCATCAATATTGCTTTTATTTGTCACGTGTTAGTGAGTTAAAAAAATCTGTGTGAAAGAACAATATGTTTTTTTGTAGATTAATTCCATTTCCCGTGGCGCCTTTCAAATGTGTTTGTTTACTTTTTATAAAACATTTCCGCATAAACGGTTATTGACACCAAATATTAAACGGCATTTATTATTTTCTTTTTGCACATATATTGTTATTTCAATTATATAATGAAAACAAAAAAAGGATTAAAAATATTTTTGAATATCAGTTACTGTTTTCGAAAGAATATTTTAACACCTTTACCCCCAAAGCTGGCCTAATACTAGGCTACAATATCATCAGAGAAATGATCTATATATTAATACTCATGTTCCTTAATTGCACGACCGTTATCATCTTGCAATACACTCTGGTTAAAAATGAAACTGTCCACATCGTTCAAAATAAAATGCATTATTTTTTTTTCACACCTGCCGTAGCCGATGGTTCACTGGAGGCTGAGTGATAGGAAAGCTCCTAAGATTTCCAGGACTCTTCTGAGTATTGCTAAATTTTACACTACGATGGAACGCTCGATGCGATCCCGAATCTCGTTGGAACATGATTTTTCAAACTTTAAGATACTGCTTCGCAAGTACTTCTAATGTAAATACAATTATTAGTTGATCTACTGCTATAGATTTATACAAGTATTTTGGCTAAACTTGCAAATTGGTCAGAAAATTAAAACGGAAAGTTTTTTGGTGGTCCCCCATGAGTCTAATAACAGTCTATGAATGAACTTTTTGCGAATTGGGTTACGCTTTAGATGTTTTGGGATTAAAGTTGTTTTTTAATTACGTATTGCTTAAAAAAAAATTTTTTTTTTTAAATAAAAAAAATTACTATACATTTAATGTTAAAAATATTTTTTTAAAACCAAGTTTAATTGAAATTATACATTGCAATACTAACACAAACAACTGAGACTAATGTGTATACCGTTGGGCTCAATAATTAATTTCAATGGTTAATTAAATGTATAGTAATTTTTTTAAGCAATACGTAATAAAAAAACAATCTTAATCCCCAGACCACTGAAGCATAACCCAATTCGCAAAAAGTTCATTCATAGACTGTATATAAACTGTTATGGGGGACCACCAAAAACGTTTCCTTTTAATTTTCCGACCAATTTTCACGTTTAGCCAAGTTTTTATACACATTCAGAGATATTACAGATTAGCTAACAATATCTACACACACACACACACACACACACACATGTGTGTGTATGTGGTGTTTACGGGATTGTGTGTTCATATATATATATATATATATATATATATATATATATATATATATATATATATATATCTGCTGAGTCTGGTTCTCATTGTGTATATATTATATTAGTATATGTTATGTGTATATAATGTGTGTGTGAGAACATATCCGTGATTCACTGTTTTTTGTCTTATACATATGAAAAGTTATACACGGAATAGCTGACAATATCCACACACACACACACACACACACACACACACACATATATATATATATATATATATATATATATATATATATATGCTGAGTCTGATTCTCATGGTGTATGTATTATATTAGTATATGTTATGTATATATAATATATGTGTGCGTGTGAGCATATCCGTGATTCACTGTTTTTTGTCTTATACATATGAAAAGTTATACACGGACTAGCTGACAATATCTACACACACACACACACACACACACACACACACACACACACACACACAACATAAATATATGTGTGCATGTATGTGTGTTTGCGCCTGCATGTGTGTGCATGTATATGAATATGAGTGTGTGTATGAGCAATATTTTTTTTTGTTATTCTAGGTTGGACATATTCACTATATATATGAAATGTTATACACGGAGTAACTGACAATACACACACACACACACACACACACGTTATATATATATATATATATATATATATATATATATATATATATATATTGCATTTATGTGTGAGTATATATATATTATATGTATATATATGTGTGTGTATGAGAGTCTCCCCCCCACCCCCACCCTCTCTCTCTCTCTCTCTCTCTCTCTCTCTCTCTCTCTCTCTCTCTCTCTTTGAGGGAGTGTGTATGAGAGAGAGCGAGAGAGAGGGTATATATGCGATTCCCTGTTTTTTGTGTTAGAGCAGGTTGGACAGAAACAATCTGTTTGAAATGAATTTCAGCGTGCTGTTGTCTTGGGTGAAAGATGCCGTGTTAGGGGGTGGGGGAGCGATTGGGGGAGGGTGAGGGTCATGTGGTGTTGAGATGGAAGAGAATTACAGGACAGCAAACCACTCTAGCATCTTGATTGTCTCAAGATGTGCCGGTAATGTCACCGCCCTTCTAACGGCGCCCAAAACTCTCTAGGTGAACAGTTTGCTTTCCGAGCGAACATCCGTTTTTGTCTTTTTCTTCTGCATAACATTTTCTTTCAATTATTTTAAGAACTTCCGATTTTTCAAGTTCTGATCTTTAACCTAAAGAGCGCTTTTGAGAAATCCTTTTATTGAATATCACTTAAAATAGTATACATACTTACGTACATACACGATAGATAGATAGATAGATAGACAGATAGATATTATTTGTCTGTATTCTTGAGATGAAGCTTGATGAGAATAATTTTCATTTTTCGGATTGCTGTCCTCATCTTTATCGCGGTATGTATAAAGACAACGTTTCGGCCGCTGTACTCTCCGGCCTTCCTCAGGTGTTCCCTGTGTATCTGAGTATAGTAATTATCCAACCTGGGAAATCATTTTTAATAGTTTGACAGTTGGATCATCACTATACTCCGATACACAGGGAAGACCTGGAAAAGACCGGAGGATACAGCAGCCAAAACGTTTTTATACATACCACAATAAATATGAGGACAACAGTCCGAACAATCAAAATTAAACAGTTTTCGCAAATGAATGATTGAAAAAGACTCTTTAGTTGAAAAGCACCGGTTCCCGCTGGATCACCGAAGTTAAGCAACAAGGAGCCTATACAAAACTTAGATGGGGAATCATTTAAGCCACAGCAGGTACTGTAAAAAAACGAATATCAAAATTACTTGTAATAAACTGAAATGCCATTAATCCATTCCAGACCCCACCCCAAGATAAAAAAAAACTTCCTTTTTTATTAATTCTTTTTAACCAGAAAATAGCTATGTTAAGTATAAGTATAAAAAAAATAAAGTCGTCGGGGTGGCCTAAAGTCGGTATCAACCAATCAGCGAGGGAGTCTATCCCCTTTTCACTAGCGGTAGACCAAGGAGATATGTTTTACCATCCGCTCCTTACTTTACCGCACAGATCCCTGTGCTACTGATACGCCGAGTTAGCGATGGCCGGTATCGAACTATGAACCTTGTGGTTTCTAGCCCAACGCTCTACCGACTGAGCTAGCCCGGCCATCATGTTAAGTTTAAAAACATAATAAAATAGAATGTAATAAGTAATGTGCTGTAATATATTTTAACTCTTGCCTACCAAATTTCACCAAAGTTTGTACAAGATTTTATTTGCATTTTAATCCTGTATGATAGGATATTTCGAAGATCACTATCTATTCACCTCAAAACTCATTCTATTCAAATAAAATCAGATTATTATTGTAATCTGAGTCCTTATGGTCAATTATAATGAACTATCCATCAGTTTTTTCACTTTGGTCGGAGAGCCGCTGTGAGCGGTTTTTAGTAGGCAAAGAATAACTGCCTGAAATGCTGGAAACCATATAACTCTGTCGAAATAAAATGTCGAAGTGTATTCATCCAACAGCTTCGCACGATCAGGATACGAGACAAACTTATTTTTAAATTCAAAGATTTTACTTCTTCTAAACCTGTTGCTATACCTATTCTAAAGAGCCCAGTATGTCCTAATATTTACTCATAACTGGAGGGAGAATAAATTGATTCAGACCTTTCCCAAAGGTATTAGCGCTCTGCAGAGCCAGTCGTAAGGGCGGCTATTCTCTTGAAGAAAATCAATGCAAATCCTTACATAATCACCATTAGAAATTTTGAAAATACCTCACATTTGTAGCGTGTTCGATTTTTATTGGGTTCCCCATAACTTTGGCCTTGGACCATATCAAAGTAAGCTTTGTTGTGGTACAAGGCCAAAATTATGGGGCGCCCAGTAAATAACTAATTAGCCATTTTGTATTGTTTATTTTTCATTGTTAAATATTTGAATGACTTTTTGTTTAGATCTTGAAAAGAAATTAGTTTCTCTCTTGAGGTTATTTGATATTTCAATTATATTTGGATAAAATATTAATGAAGAGAACATTGACATCCACCCACCAAGGAAAACTAATTAAATATATATATATATATATATATATATATATATATATATATATATATATATGATTTAGACAGGTTTGGTTGAGGAAGACGAAGCTTTTCATTTTTGTGATATTTTTTTTTTCTTTTTTCGCTAGCTTTCTTGCAATTTTCTTTGTGTCGGGCCCAGTTGGTAAAGGAGGTGCCTTATAGTCTGATCCCAAGCGTTTTCTATTGTATTTATCGATTCTCTACGGGGGAATTATTATCATCATCATTATTATTATTATTATTATTATTATTATATTATTATTATTATTAGTTATTCACACCAGCATTAGCTGATGGTATTTCCCTGGAGTCTGATTGACGACTAGTCTCCTCAGGTCTCCAGGACTCTTCTTAGTATTCTAGCAGATTGCAGCAGTGCAGTATTCTGGATGATTTTAATTCTATCTCTGATTTCCAGATTTTACAAACTTTTTTCCAAGCTTTTTGGGACTGTTCCAAGTGCACCAACTACAATTGGTATCACTTTGACTTTCATATTTCACAGTTTTTTTTTTCAGTTCTCTGTCAAGGTCCAGGTATTTGTCCATTTTTTCGTTTTCCCTCATCTTCACCCTGTGATCTGCTGGAACTGTAAACTCCACCAGTTGACAAGTTCTTTCTTTTTTGTTAATCAACACTAAATCTGGTCTTATTGCTGGGATAAGGTGATCCGTTTTTATCTCAAAGCCCCAGAGAATTTTATGCGTTTCATTCTCAGGAACAGATTCTGGTTTATGCATATACCATTTTGTTGTGTGGTCAAAATTTAATTTTTTGCATAATTCCCAGTGGATCACCTTCCCAACCCAGTCATGCCTAGTTTTGTATTATTATTATTATTATCATTATTATTATTATTATTATTATTATTATTATTATTATTATTATTATTATTATTTGTAGGTATTTGTTTTTGTTTGATTTGGATGTGAAAATCATTCTGTTGGAAGAGTTTATAATTGGTGGCAATCTTTGGTTATCATTTCAAAAAGATGAAAATATCCGTTCTTTTTTTGTGATAGTGAGATGTTGCTTCCAGGATTGTTTCAAGAAAGTACGCAGTGTAGTTCCCATCTAGATTTTACTCTAAGTCTTTTGTTAAAGTTCAACTAGTGCAGCCATGCAATAGAGCATAGTAGAAAATGTCACAAACTTCTGATGAAAAAATCACAAAAGTGTGGGGGTAGTGCTAGAAAAACGAAATGTTTGACCAATAAAAACTTCAATAACTGAAAGAAAAAACACTGGGAATAGTGGTTGTAATTTTATCTTAATTCTATCATCATCATTAGCATTAAGTTGTGTTGATAGCACGGATTCTCTTGACTTTCTCACTCACAAGATCCGTTCCTATTAGCCATCTCTCTTGTTAAGTCCTAAACGACATCTAGGGTCTGTACAGAACTGATGAATGTAAATTTTTGATAGTAGACCAAAATTGATTTGTCCATGTGGAGGAACCCATAGGAGAACGTCGCTTATGAGTTCGCCCATACTCCAATAGTGCCTAATACGTCTTGCCTGTCCTACCTCGGATGGCCTGTGAGATGGGAAGTAAGTGTCCGTATTGCTGCTGCTAATTAGGATGTTGAAGAAGCTATTTATTCGCCAGAGTCCAAGTTTTGATGGTATTTTCATCCCAACGTGTACGTTTATATTTACATTTATATGGAGTTCTTTCTTATAAGGTTTTTGCACAAAGTCATATGATATCAAGTATTCCTATATAATAAAATTTACACACTATTGTATGATTTAAAGTTTTAATTCTATTTAATAGTGTTCATTTGTTTGCTCACAGTTATATAGTTTCAAGTAAATAGTAATAATGCTTAGTAAATAATTATAGCTTCAAATAACTATTCATAAGTGGTTGGTTGGATGGATTTTACGGCATGTCAACCCTTGTGTTTTTGCTTTATTCATTCTTATTGGGTTTTCAAATTTATTTTGTAAAATTATTTTTAAACACATTTTAAAACAATAGAATTTGATAATTTGCCTGAAGCATTGTTAAGTATATTATTATTTATTTATATTACGAAGGCAATTACAATGCGTATAAAAAAATAAAATAATGTCCAGTGTCTAATCAATTTCGAAGAAACTTCATATTCAGAGACTGTTTTTCAAATACAGTCTCTGAAGATGAATTTTTTCGAAATTGATAAGACACTGGACATTATTTTATTTTTTTTATACGCATTGTTATTGCCTTTGTATTATAAATAAATTTTAAAGCAATTTTTTTTTTGTCTGTTTATCACATAGATGGGACCCTAACAGGTACTACCACCCCGGGTCAGAGCGAATTTGGAAATAATGGTAATGATGGGGTACGCCACAATCCCCAAACCTCCAGAATTGGAACTTCACCACTAAATGGAGTTTAACGTCATACCCAGGAGACAGCACTATTAGGGACATTTCCTAGAGCAAATATTGCTGTATGGGCGAACACAGATGACAACAGAAGTTACAGTAAGCAATCTGAATCCTTTGTTTATCAAAATGAATTTTTGTTTTATTTTCTCTTGTTTGGTATTCAAATTTTTTATAAACTTATTTTTATCTATTTAAACCATAGATAGGGCGGATCAGAGCGTATGGCACTAAAGGAGCACTCCACACTCCTCGGAGCTCCATAATTGGAACCTCACCACCAGATGATGTTTAACATCATAATCAGGACACTAGCTATTCTTAATACAAATTATTTACTCACAGTTATATGGTTTCACGTATTCTAGTTCAAAATTAATTAATTCTTAATTTGAGCTGAATATGGGACGTTCACCGGTACTACCACTCATGTTCAGAGTGGCACTGGGGGGTGGTAACAATGAAGAGCCCAAAATCCTCAGAACTCCAGAAATGGAGACTCACCATCAAATGCAGTTTAGTGTCATACACACAGGACACCCCTTTTCTGTGGGGTCAAAAGTCATGTTTTTATTCTACGTGGTATTTTGGTATCCGTTTATTTAAGAATTCGAATATACGCTAGCGTGTGACAGAGTAGTAGTAAGAAGAGAATCACTGGTCAGTTTTGTTTTGTTTGTTTATTGTTGTTGTTGTGCTTTTGGGGTGGGGTCTTTATCTGTGCTTGTATGAGACCACGACGATGTCGATATCAACGTGTGGGTTCAAGCTCACTTCTGGTAAATCACTTCTCTCTCTCTCTTCTCTCTCTCTCTCTCTCTCTCTCTCTCTCTCTCTCTCTCTCTCTCTCTCTCTCTCGTTTATATATTCCCTTCTATCTTTCCTTCATTAGCTTTTTGCTATTCCAAAGGCACACTTTACCATTCTATAAATTGATTTCCCACACCTTCATGTCACTACTTGACATGAAACTGATATAGATATGAAGACATCTATTATTATATATATATATATATATATATATATATATATATATATATATATATATATTCATATTTGCTATCTGTGTCATAAAAAATAAAAACATAAAACATAGTGTTTTTTTTAAGCATGAATGAACAGTGAATCTAAGTTTTTAAGTAGAATAATATTTAGGAAATACAGTTGACTTACCCTTTATGTTCGAATTATCATTCACAGTATTAAAACATAACCGGTAAGTCAACCTTATTTCTTAAATATTAGTCTATTTGAACACTTAGATTCACCATTTATTCAAGCTTAAAATAACAGTATATATATATATATATATATATATATAATATATTATATATATATATATATATATGCTATAAATGAACAATATATTACATCATTCATAATATCCTAATAAATTAAAAAATTAAGAATTGAAGGTAAGTTAACGGACCAGTTTTGTTCTTGTTCAACAGAGCTAAAATTTAAGGAGTAGATTTACGATTAATATATATAAATTTGGGGTGAGTAGGAAAAAACAAAACAATACAAAACAAAGAACGAAGAGTGACAGAGAATTTGTAGAGACCAAATGGATATAATATATATATATATATATATATATATATATATACATACATGTTCCCTTATTCTTTCACTAAATATATGTACATACACATACACCACAATATATACACATATACATATCAAATATATATTCACCTATCTCCCTCCCCTCTCTCTCTCTCTCTATATATATATATATATATATATATATATATATATATATATTATTTATATTTCTGCTTGAAGGCAATTATAAATGCATGTATCGAATAAGATTCGATAATTATAGAAAATAATCTTGACAAGAAAATCCCGCAAAGGATGGCTCGCTATGCAGAACACCGTACAGACTGTTTCGACTTTATTAAGTCTCTTCAGCGATGTATACTAACGACTCCCCTCCGACAGGAATCGAAACCGGGACTTCACAGGCATAGTCAGAGACCATATCCGTTCGGCCGCCGGTACATAGCGAACAATCCCTGCGAAATTAACCTTGTCAATGATGAAACATTACACGCCCCTGCCATAGCAGGCAAGTAGACGTTTATTTAGTAAACAAACCCGGCCGTTTAGCTCTTCGGCGAAGTGAATAAGATTTTTGGATGTTTGTTTTTTTTTTATAGAAGCAAGTTGAATAAATTATTATTTATATTTCTGCTTGAAGGCAATTATAAATGCATGTATCGAATAAGATTCGATAATTATAGAAAATAATCTTGACAAGAAAATCCCGCAAAGGATGGCTCGCTATGCAGAACACCGTACAGACTGTTTCGACTTTATTAAGTCTCTTCAGCGATGTATACTAACGACTCCCCTCCGACAGGAATCGAAACCGGGACTTCACAGGCATAGTCAGAGACCATATCCGTTCGGCCGCCGGTACATAGCGAACAATCCCTGCGAAATTAACCTTGTCAATGATGAAACATTACACGCCCCTGCCATAGCAGGCAAGTAGACGTTTATTTAGTAAACAACCGGCCGTTTAGCTCTTCGGCGAAGTGAATAAGATTTTTGGATGTTTGTTTTTTTTTTATAGAAGCAAGTTGAATAAATTATTATTTATATTTCTGCTTGAAGGCAATTATAAATGCATGTATCGAATAAGATTCGATAATTATAGAAAATAATCTTGACAAGAAAATCCCGCAAAGGATGGCTCGCTATGCAGAACACCGTACAGACTGTTTCGACTTTATTAAGTCTCTTCAGCGATGTATACTAACGACTCCCCTCCGACAGGAATCGAAACCGGGACTTCACAGGCATAGTCAGAGACCATATCCGTTCGGCCGCCGGTACATAGCGAACAATCCCTGCGAAATTAACCTTGTCAATGATGAAACATTACACGCCCCTGCCATAGCAGGCAAGTAGACGTTTATTTAGTAAACAAACCCGGCCGTTTAGCTCTTCGGCGAAGTGAATAAGATTTTTGGATGTTTGTGTGTTTTGGCATGTACGTGTCGGTATAACTCAGAAAAGGGATGTCATTGAGTATTGAAATAGCGCATACGCTTTAATATGTATATACTAAGGAAAAGTACAAAATTGAATTTTTGATTTTCACTGATGAAATGATATAATTTAGTAATTACAGTTCAATCGATTTGTGGAACTCTTCACAGTTCTTCATAAGTAAGTACAAAAAGCACGCACAATCCGCTTTGTTTAAATATCACAAAGATTCCATAGTCGAAATTTGAATTTAATCTTTTGTCAAAAATCGTTGTTTTCTAATGTGGTATTAATTATAAAAACATATTCTTAACATTTTGTTAAAAAGTTCCATAAAATGTTCCAAACTAACGGTGCCTTTCTTTAAAATATTATTCTAAATATAATCCCAAAAAGAAATGTTGCACTATTAATTCTGAGCTTCTTTTTAATTGTAAGTACTCTTTCTTATCCCTTAAATTCTTTTATTGTACCTCCCTATAGAATAAACGAATACTGGATTTTCCATCTACAAATATATACACATTTTTAATTATATGTTCGTTTGAAAAATGAATAATTTTTCCCTGTAACTCAACATGTAAATAACAATTGAATTTATTTTTTGTCATACAAGGACCTATTTTTTGGAGCAAACTGTATTAATTTTTAATTACTGTAACTTTTTAAACTGTAAAATTG
>CM042143.1:63711000-63738500 GCA_023376005.1 Doryteuthis pealeii | reverse complement strand
TCAAATTGTTTTATTTTTTTAAATCCTTTAATGAATTTGATGATTTCACTTACTTAGGGTACAAACTCGCAGACATTGAATTTTTACTCCCACTCCTCAGGCAATATGTTTCAAAAACCTATTTTTACATCGCCCGGGGGTGTTTTTTATTTTGTACTAGTGATGATAAAAAAAATTAAAAATATTATTAATTAAAGAAAAAAATTAGTTATATATACATTTAAATAAAGAAATGATTAGAAAAACATTATGTTGCAGTTATTTAGTGTATATAAGGTGTGCGGGAATCCACCACATAAACTTATTGACTCAGAGAAGTCACGTGGTTTATTAACAGCCCGAATACGTGGTTAGTTAACTATTTAATCGCTAAAATTGATAGCCATACAACCAAAGGATCATACTCAAGGAGCAGCCAAAACTTTCTTTACTAAGGATCGCGCTCTGTTTACCTCAAGGGATCTCTGCTGGAAAGTGCTCTTGCCTGAAGTCTAAGGATGGCCACAAAAATCGTAATACATTATTAATTAGATATCATATATATATATATATATATATATATATATGTGTGTGTGTGTGTGTGTATGTGTGTGTGCGTGTGTGTGTGCGTGTGTTCATATGCATGTGGGGATGTTTGTACAAGGGTGTATATAAATTTAAAGATGATGGATTTTTAAATTAAAAGATCATTATCAATTAAAGAAAAATTTTGGTTATACATATATACAGTTAAGCCAATTATATATATATATATATATCTTATTATAATGGAGATTGTGTGTTTTTCTGTCTGTAACCGAAACTATATTCCTACTCAAGTCACAATTCTCTTAGTTATTGACATCACATTCTCCATGAATTTATTTTTATCTAAACCTCAATTATTAATAAAATTGTCTTACATTATTAATACTGTTAACTATGTCTACATACTAACAACATGCAATTATATTTATATATACAATAAAATAGCGGTTTACAGTGTGAATGGGAAGGCTAATTTGCATATTAATATTAAAAAATCGAATTTAATAAATATGTGCTTAGTATTATTGATTTCTAACTGTTTGGTTTTATTTTAATGAATATAAGCAAAAATCTCTTCAATGAATCTTAAATGAAATCCATTAACAAGATAAAATAACTGTCATTTTATTCTTTACTTCCTCTTATAACTAAATACTTAAATTAGAAAAAATATCAATGAAAGACGAGAGTGATGGAAGAGTAAGTTTCAGTTGTTCCATTTTTTATTATACTCCCTCTGTTTCAAATCTTTTATTATACTCCCTCTGTTTCAAATCTTTTTATCTGTATTCTTATTTAGTTTCATTAGCCTTTCTAATTTAATACAATATTTTATTATATTAAAACTTAAATACTTGCACCCGGAGGGTGCATATATTTGCTAGTATATATATATATATATATATATATGTGTGTGTGTGTGTGTGTGTGTGTGTGTGTGTTCATGTGTGTATGCGTGTGGAGGCTGTACATATATCGGTTAATTGTTGTTCTAGGAAACGGTAACGTTTGACGACCATATACTCCTGTTTCTTTTTGAAAAGACTTCTGTCCGTCAAGTGGTCTATATTTGATGGACATTTGTGTTGGCGGTAAAAAAAAAAAAAATTACTTACATATCCACACATGTATCAGGGGATTTCCTGTGATCTAAAGCAAATAATGATCCTTCCATCCCCCCTACCCCCACGCACTCTCCAAGACCATTATCCCCCATATCCACACTGCTCATTCCCATCCCCCGCCATCTTGATCGCGTTTATGAGCCGCAACTGCAATTGGCACCTTGAAACAGGGGAGAGAAGAGTTGATCCCTTGACAGACACTGGAGTCAGTCAGGCGGTCACTCGACAGGAACGGATCACGTCAGTTCGAACTGACATGGGAGTGTGGGGAAGGGGAGGGGGAAAGTAAGGTGATGTGAAAAGCAGACCCAACCCTTTTTTTTGGGCGAAGAGGCGATGGGTATCACTCTTTGACTTACCCAGTCCGTATCGAATAGCTGGAAGCAAGAAGGAAACAAAGTTTTCAAAAAAAGAAAAAAAAAAAGAAAAAACTATTTGTAGGTGGGGCTCTTAAGAAAGATTGGGAAACATCGAGGGTAGCTTCGTCGATGCAAGAAACAGACAACATATAACAGAAAAATAAAAAGACCCCCCCAAAAAAAAAAAAAAAAACACAAAAAGGTATCCCATTTCAGCTTGTAAGTCTGTAGCGTTTATTTTTTAAACACTTCATAAAACTTGAAAATCGACACATTTTTTGGCAAAGAGCCTAAGATTCTTAATCATCTGTGATAAAATAAACACGAGTATCGGGGTTCTTTGCTGGCATAGAACCCACGAGTACTTGCGCTTTCAGATGCACTCAAAACCCGACATATTTGTTTACTTTTAAAATCGAGCCAACATCAATAACCGATTTGTAATGCTCGCTACCGATGCATCTGACAATTCACGCCAAAATCGGGTTTGATAATGAATTTTAAAATACAAAGGGGAATGCCAACTACTTTTTTTGTATTGCTTTCTTTTTTTTGGGGGGGGGGGGTTAAAAAAAATTATTAACAGGTTTAATCTCAACAATCCAGACATTTGGGGATCAGATAGGTGTTCGGATTTTCCGTACCAGTGGAGCTAAAAAAGCAGGGGAAAATAAAAACAAAAAAATGACTAATGAATTTATGCATATTTACCCAATCCCTCCGCACGAGTAGGATGCGACACAAGGTCATTTCAGGTGTGAATTCAGAGTTTTCCTTCTTCTTGTTGCCATAAGTGAAGTTGTTGGCGGAGAGGACTATTTAAGGTATAAGCCGCACAACAACGAAGTCTATCCCCTTTTCGCTAGCGCTAGACCAGAGACATTGTCTTGATGAGGGGGAGCACCACACCTACGGCCAGCTCCTCGTTTTACCCCACATATCAGATTACCCAATCTGTGTTACTCGTGCGCTGAGTTGGCGGGGACCGGTATCGAATCCGTAACCTTGCGATTCCTAGGCCGTTGCTCTACCGACTGAGCTAAACCGGTCCCTAATGTTGTTGCCATATCAAAGTTAAATAGCCCAGTCTACCCAACTCATACATAGCTGGAGGGAGAATAGTTGGATGCATAGATTTCCCAAGGCTATTAGCGCTATGGGAAACAACCTCATCCAGGATTTGAACCCGTCTCGTTACGACCGTAACTATAACACCAGGCGCCTCCTCAATTAACGCATGCATCTGAATACGGAAGCATATTGGAAACGCTTGTGTCGAAACGGTTATCGTCCTAAGAAGTGAACGATGCTGTTTACATTTCTCATCGTGCTAATAACTCTGGGAAACATAGGTATTTACCCAACCCGTTCGCCACGGGGAGGGTATAAACAAGGTCGCAAGTATGAGGCCTTCACCGAGAATCGAACTCATTATTCAGATGTAATGGATCAGCGAGTCTGCCTTGCTAATCATTTCACCACGATGGGGCTACATATCGTGATGGAAAATAGGTATTTACCCAATTCATTCGCAACGGGTGGGAGGTGGCACAAAAATTGAATTCACTATTCAGTAGTAATGGATCTGCGAGACTAGCTTTCTAACCATTATAGCACATGGGACATCCTAAACCTTGGGAAGGTGTGAATCTAACTTTTCTCGTCCCAAAAATAGTAGGGCAGAGTGGGCGTTTTAATCGTGGTATGGCAACCAGTTTAGGAGAAAGAAAACTCTGAATTCAAAATCAGACCTGGAGAGGGATGAGCTCTGTCATGCAACTCTTGCCAAGTCATGTTACAAGACATATATTTAACACAATCAAACTTGCATAAAGGTTAATATTACCTTGAAAATCTTTTGTCCATTGGAAAGAAGAAACATTAAAAAAAAACCTTGATGACTTAAAAATATTTTTTTCAGCTTAGGGAAATAATGAAAATTATGAACGAAAACAATGCTTACATCTTTCGCACCGTTAAATCAATCGAAATTTAACGTAGCCAAAAACAAGTTATGACTAGAGGCTTTTCTTTTAATTACATGAAAAATGGTTCGATTTTCACGAAAATGTCCATAATTACTTACCTTTTGATATAAATATGCCTGAATTTGTTTTTCCTAAAATATATTGGGGGGAAACATTTTTACGAGGTCTGTCCGCCCCCCTCCTATTTTATTTTATGAAATATGAAAAAATGAACAGATAAAATTTTTTTTTCCTTTTTTTTTAAAGATAATAGTCTGAATAATTTTATCAGAAGATTTTTATAAATTTCGATGCGAAAGCTTTTTCAGTAAAAGAACTATGAATTCAGAATTCTATTAAAAACATATCAATAAAGAAACTGACCCTGTTGTAAAAAAAGGACTGTTTTACTTATTTTTCAAGATAATGGTAATTTTTCCCCAATCGGATAATCTGATCTTTGAATTAACGGTTTTTCTTTGTAACAACTCTTTATGTTCATTATTTCTTTTTTGTGGGATTTTTTTAAGTTCAAAATTATTTATGTTTCTTCCTTCAATATGACCTAAACTGATCATGTAACGTATTTTGGTGGTACCTAAAGAGCTTTATTTAATTAATCTAATACAGATTGTACTGGGCAGTGGCGAAACAAAAGGTGAGTCAATGAGGGGTAACTGCCTCAGGGCGGAGTTACAAGGGGGCGCAAAATCACTCTAACCCAAAAGCCTTCACATCTATTAATAATGGAGATTCGCTTCCGGTTTTTGTCTGTAACAAAAACTACGTCACTGCTTACGTCACATTAACCAAATCGTCATAACATAGAATAAATACACTCAAAATTTGAACATGCAACATTAGATAGTCCTCATTGTTTTTTAAAACAAGTTTTAATAAATACATGGCTGGTATTATATATCTATATATAGTCTGTTTTATTTTAATACATATTTAAAGTTTACATTTCAAATTGTTTTATTTTTTAATCCTTTAATGAATTTGACGATTTTACTTAGTTAGGGTACAAAGTCGCTGACATTGAATTTTTTACTCCCACCCCTCAGGCAATATGTTTTTAAAAAATCTGTTATTACATCTCCGGAGGGCGTATTTTTTGTGTTTTTTTTTTTTTTTTTTTTTTTTTTTGCTAGTACCTATAACATTCAAATATATTGCTAAACTTTTGCCACTATACTCCTAAACTATTGATGCGTAGAATTTGAAAGTGGGCGAGTAGGTGAAGCTTTGAAAATCTGCATCAGTATTTAGTGAACCAACAAACTAACCAACCAACCTTATGTGAGGATGAGAGAAATTTATATCGAAATCGACGATGCTACCAACTTTTACCTTATTACTTTATTAAAGTAAATATATTACTGTATTGCCAGTGATGAAAGTGACAGGGGTAGATTTCAGTCAAGGTTTGATGGAATTAAAACAATATTTTTAAAGATTAAATTGCTTTTTCTCAAAGGAATTGGGTTTGAAATGTCACAGAAGTTTTCTCCCCTGAGCAAATAATGGCCGATTTGGGATATATATATATTCCAATAGTGTGAAACCGATTACTTCCTGTATGACAGCGTCTTGACAAACTCGCGTCCCATGAGAGCCTCAGTTTTGCTTAGAATGACTGTACGTACTGAAAAAAAAATGAATATCTACCCACCCCCTCTCTCTTTTTCTCACACACAAACCCACACACATTTCTTCTTCTTCTTCTTCTTCTTCTTCTTCTTCTTCTTCTTCTTCTTCTTCTTCTTCTTTCTTTCTTTCTTTCTTTCTTTTATTTCTTTCTTTTCTTTCTTTTTTTCTTTTTATATATAAATAGATGAATACCCATCACCCCTCTCTATTTCTCTCGCACTCCCCACTTCTTCTTCTTCTTCTTCTTCTTCTTCTTCTTCTTCTTCTTCTTCTTTCTTTTCATCCTCTCTCTCTTTATATATATATATATGTGTGTGTGAGTGTGTGTGTGTGTGTGTGTGTGTGTGTGTGTGTGTGTGTGTGTGTGTGTGTGTGTACGATATTTCAACAAGAAATAAAATAAAACAGGGTAAAAACACATAAATCTTGAGTTTCACGTACTCGATCATCAGGTGAGCTTCTACTGACACGTCTGAATTCCGTTGAATTCAGCTGAATTCAATGGTCTATTTGGCTCTTACCGTCCACGTATTCTAAACCCCGCCGATAGGGTAGATTTTTTAACATACATATGCTTGCCACAATCTGTATACCGAAATTTTATGAATTTAGCTTCTTTTTTTCTCTTTTTTTTCTTTTTTGGCGACTTAAAAAATGAATAGTGCCTTAACTATTACAACGAATCTCGCTCAGAGCAGACCCTTGAGTAATGGTTACGAAGGGGTACACCATTCTCTCCGGATCTCTAGAACTGAAATTTCACCATCAAATGCAGTTTAGTGTAACATTCTAGGCAACCCCCTTTTGGGGGTCTTACCCCTCAACAGGGTATATAAATATTTATTAACCCCTCCGCACTAGCTGGATGTGAAACAAGGTCAATTTCTTAAGCGGGTTATAACAGGTTTGAATTCAGAGTTTTCCTTCTCCTGTCAAACAAGGATTAATAGCCGTTTGCCTTAATATTTACCCATAGCTGGAGGAAGAATCGATAGATGCTTACCTTTCCCAAGAGTATTAGCACAATGTGAAATGCAAGCAGCCTCGTCCAGGATTTGAGCTCGTCTAGTCGTGTCCATTTCTTTCGATGTTAACCATTACACCACGCGCCTCCACACCCCACACCCCACACTCCACACTCATCAGATCTCTAGAATTGAAGCTTTCATCGTCTGAAGCAGTTTAGTGTAATACCCAGGCAAGAAAAAATAACATTTCTGTTCTTCTATAAGGATGGCTTTGGCATTAAATAACTCACGAAGGTTGATATGCATTATACAAAGAAACAAAGCCAAACCAAACCATCAAGTGTGGAGATGTCTCAATCTTGTTTAAAACATACAGTTTTATCTGCGTTCCCATAGAAGCCAATGCCTCTTGCTGGCTTCTCTGGGTTATGCAGCTGCGATTAGGCGTGGGTAGGTGTACAGTGGAACTTCGGTTCTCGAACATAATTCGTTCCAAAATTATCTTGTTTTGTTCGGAAACTGAATCCATATTTCCCTTGAAAAATAGTGTTAAGTGGATTTATGCGTTCTTGACCATCAGATCCCACAACTATCTACTTTCTCTTTCCGATATTTGCTGGCATTCTTAGGATTCATGAATAACGTTTAAAATAGCCGTACAATATAGAATAAACACAAACAAAGCGAAGAATGTGCGCAGAAACAATATCGGACACTCGTTCAAGATAGAGACTGACGCTGACTGATGCTGCTTGGGTAGATTCGACCAGATCTTTTATATACCGTCGTAAGTTCACCTCGACAGTCAATCGCGCGACTTCCGTTCTCATCGTCTCGTGTATTCGAAGTCCGAAAATTTCTTACTTTTTAAAATTTTTTTTTTTTTTTTTTTTTCTTTTTTTCTTTTTTTTTCATGGGATCTAATACCGTTCGAACCAAAGTTGATCAGTTTTTCTCTAAATAAATAAATAAATAAAATAGGTGCCAGTATGTAAAAGATTTTCCCTATGCCCTAACGAATTCTTAAGATTAAGTAATAATTTAAATGGTCGGTTCCGGAAGATATCTTAGAGGATTGGCGCGTGGGTATACTTATCGGAGCTTGACATCAACGAGCTATCTTCATGTTTAGGGTCTTCGTATATAAAAATGCCTTACAAACTGCATCTGGACAAGTTGTCTAAAATGGCGTTCGCTTGTCAGTATAAAATGCAATAAATAATTTGCCTTTGTTACTGAATTTCTGTTTATTGTGTTTTATTGTATTTTTATGTTTATTTTTTTTGTTTTGTTTTTTATTTGCAAGAGCCGTGTTGCATGATTCGGAAGCTCAAAGAAGACATCAAAAAGATAACAAACGTTAAACAGGGTGAGGTAAATAAAAAATGGCTAAGTATATACCCCTTCACCATAAAACACTACTTTTTTTGCTTTGTTTCATTCCTGCCAATTCAATCACTGTTTTTTTCTTCTATCGTCTTCTTCTTCTTCTTCTTCTTCTTCTTCTTCTTCTTGTTCACTTTTTTCTTCTTCTTCTTTCTTCTTCTCTTTTCTTCTTCTTCTGCTTCTTCTTTCTTCTTCCTTCTTTCCTCTTTTTTCTTTTTTCTCTTCTTCTTTCTTCTCTTCTTCTCTTCTTCTTTCTTTCTTTTCTTTCTTTTTCTTCTTCTTTCTTTCTTCTTTTCTTTCTTTTTTTCTTCTTCTTTTATTTCTCATTCTTGTCCTTATCCTCAGCACTCCTATTTTCTCAAATCTATAATTTGTATCACTCTCATTTGTAATATTTTACCCAAACAAAACCTTACAATTTTTACTTCGCGGAGATTAAGATGATATATATACTTCATATACTTCAATTCATAACTGCATAAATAATGAAAGCACAACAAAATAAATTAATACAAACATAGACACCACAAACAGACATATCCCCAATCAATCATATACGGTTACTAATCTAAAGTCTAAACCAGTTATCAATCGACACACAATCCTTCCCAAATAGTAATGTAGGATAATTCTCTTTACGAAATTCATTTCATATTAATACATCTCAAAATATCCAGTATCCTTTCTAGTTTATTCTTCAATATCTTTCTATTTTTTCTTCTTCATCTATTCGCTTCATGTTCATATAGATGTTACACCTATCCTCCATCAAGCACTGTCTTTTTTCAAAACTTCAACACTAATTTTAATCTTTCTATAATGCCGAAACCTCTAGAATTTGCTTATTCATCACTAACTATCTTACTTCTTCTTATACTATTGTATCTAATCTCTTACATTAGTAGCTTTCTTCGCCTAACCGTGACATACACATACGCTGTTGTTCAGCCTATCTATTTAAATTCATTTTTTTTGCGAATCTTTCATTTGCTTCATCTTTGATTACTTCCTATCTATCGTGTGCAACTCCTCGCTTTTTTCTTCATTAAAAGCTGTCACTTTGAGAGTTTGGCTCAGGTTTTTGTTCGATTTTTTAAATCTTAGAGTGTGCTTAGACATATAGCTCGTTAGTGTTTCTGTCTGTCATTTAGAGTTTTTTACTTCTTTATTGATGTTCGTGTGGATATTGACGTTTTATTATATACTTTCTTATATTTCCTGTAGATTCGTGTACGTTTCTCTTTCTTCTACTTTACGTTTTTGGAATACATATGGTTTGTTGTTTTTATTTTCTATTAAATGGGTATACTTAATATCTTGATATAGCCGTTAGATCGTCTTTCGTATTTTTTTCTTTTCTTCTTTTCTTTCATTATCGACCCCTTTTCTATACTCTCTCTTCTTTCTTCACTAGGCATCTCTTTTATCTGTCCTTCGTACCCTCTGTGGTGTGTAGACACTGTATTTTATTCATTTAGTGGTAGTTTTCTTTGTAGTGTTCCAGTTTTTTAAAGGCACGAGTAGATTTATACACTTCATTTCTTTCTTATTTTCTTCTCAATACATGAGTATATTAATATATTATCTTCGTTTATTCTCCAGATATTCTTGTTGCTTAATTTCTACTATCTATTAATAAGCTGGATCGTGTTGTCTTTTGCTACCGCTGTCGATAATATTTTCTTTTTTAATAATGCAGTCTTAGTTCCTTAATACTTACCCCTCTCTTTCGGCGTAGTGCTTGATTACTCTTGTCCGTATACATAGAAACAAGACTCAATACATAAACAAGCAAATTACGATAATGTTAGTGATAAATGATTGTGACTTCTAATACTATTTCTATATTCAGCAACGCTGAATAGTAGCTCGCTAAATACATAACTTGCAAAGCAAATGGTATGAATAATTTTAACTTAGTTATCTTTCAATCTTTGTCACTCGTTCTATATGTAATGAGTAATTAAAGTATAATATGAAGATGGACGTTGATAAGACACGCGTTCCATTTTTCTAGTCTCTTTCTGTCTCTTCAAGTTATTTGCGTTTGGATACTTCTCTTGTTATTAAACGGCTAATCGCGTTTCATGATATTTATATTATTATGACTTATAATCCGGGGTCTCTTCTATTGCTCTCTACTTTCTTCGATTATATTTTGTCGGTGTAATAATTTCTGTGTGTGATGTATTTATGTTTTATTTTTTTCAGTGTAACATTTGACATGATATTTGCTTTCTTCATATTCTTTTGTGACATGTGTGTGTCAATCTTTACATTTCTTTTTCTACTACTTTTCTTATAATTTTTTCTTCTCATTCTCTCTTTTCTACATAAGATATTATGTATTCTTCATGGTTTCCTCTGTATTTACGAACTCTCCAATCTGTTCTATCATCTCATTGTACTGTCTTGATACTATAAATTCTCTGGGGTCGTGTTGATCACGAATAGCATTAGGTCTGAGATTTTAAAGAAGTATATAAATTAATAATTTTGTGGAGATGGACAGTATATTAATAAATAGTCGATTTATTTTATAGATGGATAATTTAAACGTTAAGGTTAATAATAGACAACACTTCTTTATGAAACAGAAATCATCTCAAGAGCAGCAGACCAAACTGCTCGTGATCATAGAGGGTTACTTGACTCACCTGGGCGGTAGTCCCTATATGAATAATGACTCCTTCTTAGGACCAATATCTTATATATTTAACGTGCACTCCATAAACGAACAGTAAAGGCTCGTATTGACACAGAACTAGGCATGTTCTAATTGGAGGACAGAGAACTCAAAATTCTCATTTTCTAGGTTTCAAAGTATCATAAGCACACATGGGCAGCAGAAGGTGACTATCCACTTCCAACGTGTAGTGAATGATGAGGATTAGATATATAATAGTGTGTAACTCAAAAGAAAAAGGAAGGTGACTAGGAATTAAGACGCGTTCAATCTTTTTGCACAAAACATAAATGAGCGTGCGAATTTTTTTATGTCGAGTAATTATAGGAAAAATGAAAACACTAGCATATTAATAATACAAAAAAAAACAACTTGAAAGAATGATATAAACAACAAAAAAATAGAAAAAGCAAACGTTACCATAGAACATTACACTTATATATGGCAGGCAAAACTCAATAGTAGATATCATAAGACGGTGCAGCATGCGAAAACAAATCTCATGATTCATTATAGATTCCAACAAAGACTTAGTAAATAATCTCTCAATTTAATATTATAATAAAATGGGAATAAGAGAAAACATCGCTATTAACGTGTTCTATATTCGTTTCTTCAAAGGAATAACGACCCATAAATTTTATGAAACCATTTCAATATCGCGCAATTATTTAATAGAGTGCACGTGCCAATCATCGCTTCTCGACTTAGGAACACTGGTTTTTTAAGAAAAGGTTGGTACTATACTCTTTCAAAAGAAGATGAGAAAAAACAAAGAATTCCACTATATTGCCATTGTGCTATCACCACACTCAATTACGATAAGCTTTATTTTAAGGAAAAAGATTCGTTAAGGCTAATAAACTACATCAAAGCGAAAAATTAGTCCATTTTGAGTATAAAAAAACACCGCAACAAAAAAGATAGTAAAGATAAGATAAGAGACTTAGTGGATAAAATAGAGATAAGAGACTGTTAAAAACTGCGTAAACTCTAGTAGATAGGTAGGCCAATCACTAGACACAACAACTTGAGAAATACTCATAATAGCGTGAGTCACGACCTTGCGGCTCTGAGTAGTTATTAGATTAGACATCCTCAAAGTTGGGTTTATAATTATGCATCGGAAGCTAATGACTACAAATGTCACCCAAAAAAGTCTAAGTTCGTCACTATAGCGAGTATTGACCAGACAAAATGATTGCTTGTTATGATCATTAATATTACCAGAGATGTGTCTTGAAGATTAACAACATACGCCTCACACCTAGACAAAGTCTCTTACAATGGTAGGGGTCACTTCTGTATGGGATACAAGTAAAAACGGGAGTTATATTCCCCCCTTAATATTTATTTCTTTTTATATTCATTCAACTCTCGAGCGCAGATACGGAAAGTACCTTTTATAGATTACCTCATAAAAGGGTCTGTTGTTGTCGTATATAATGCTCCCAGTTACTAGGAAATTAAATACTAAATCAGATATCACTTTATATTAACGGAAACTTGTCACACTGGTACACTCGCGCTCTCTTCTAGCATGTGGCCAGAATTAGATTTGCTACAGCGGGATAGATTAAAGCGATAATGAAGATTAGGAAAAGATATATTATAGAAATATGGATCCCTTGCATAAGAGGAAGCTAGAACATCATAGTATATCGTGAATATGAAAGTTGAAAGAAGATGCAAATATACCCCAGAGTAATTGTGCGGTGTGACCTGTGGATACTCGAGATCACACAAAAAGGCGGATTGGATAACTAAAGTGCTTCTCGGAAAGGTATTAGCGCAAAAGCAGAAGGAAAAGAGTAGTGACAGTAAACCATCTCGAATCACGTGCGCTGCTGTCATCGACGGCATGATATACTCAGGCAAAGAGTCCGCTCGCTCTCAGCGGCCTTCTCCATATCTCTCCACCGCTAATGTCCCTCCTCCTCTTCTCCTCTCCCTTCTCACGCCTCCACATCCTCTCTCTCATGGAGACCCTAGACGCGGATTGCTGTCACTCATCAGTCCAGTGAAATCGGACCAATCAGCTAAGACACTGAATAAGTGATGACACCACTCAATATCTAATTTCTATATTATTATCTATTCTGATATTTATTATTATTATTTTCATTATTACTTATTATTAATGAGTCAATAAGTAGTAAGTCTCTACATGATAGTTAGTATAATGTGAATAGAATTATGTAAGTACATTAAATATATTATAAAAAACCACATCATAATAACCTTGAAAAATTAGTAATAAGGTGAAAGTTGAATTCACCAGATCGTGGCGATGGTTAAAATTTGATTTTGGAAACATATCTGCGCTGAGAACTTTGGTACGTGCAGTATCACATTCCAATGTCAGCGCAGTTTGTACGAAACACTCAAAATATAAATAAAAAATACTCTCAAATATTGGCTATATGCTAAAAGGAAGAATAGAAGAACTCAACATACACGGTAACTTGTTGAGTAATGTATACCTATTAACATATATTCATATGATAAGAAGAAATTCAAATTAATCAACAGTATATGCTACTATATAGAATAAGAATTATACTTAATAAATAACGAGTCTAGTGTTGTATTGAGATAGCTCACTTGTATATAAAAAAACTCGCAGAGTACTCTGTTGCTGATATAAGATAGTCGCATGTTCAATATTAATATTATTTGACGAATGATTGTCACTTATTAATCTACTATGATCTATGCTGAATTATGTGGAAAGTGGTCATACGTGAGTAAATCGCTTTTACGAGGCTTCAGTTGATAGACATGAATCATTTGTACATGACTACATAACCAGGAAGCAATTATCCTCTTTATAATTAATCTATTAGAATTAATATGGTTTGATAGATTAATGGAGCATTTTCTCACAAATTGCTCGATTATTTCTGGTAGGGTGGTTTCTTTAGTCTTAACAACAGGGATAACACTGACTATGTCGGACACTCGTATATATATTCAAAGTAGAGAATTCTCTCTCACTGAGATAAGCTTTGAACTTATGAATCCTCCATCGTTATATACATATATATAAATAGTCATATCCCCTGCTGAGAAATTGTTAATTATTGAGTAGTGAGCACGAAACGCACACCTCAATTATGAGATTTTCTCTCGACCAGCATAAACTGATGTTCTTTCACTGGTAGTTTTGACAATCAAGTCCGGATGGTCTCAATTCTTCCTTTGATTTCCAGTTTCTCTAGTCTTTTTTCTAAGATTTGGGACCCGTTCTCCAAGTGCCCCAAACTAATTACTGGTATCACTTTCCCCTCATATTCCACAATTTTTCAATTTATGTATTATTAATTATTATTATTATTATTATTTAATCAGAAGGTTTTATTTGCCGCTTCAGTGCAAAATAAGCTAAAGTAAGGCCGCTTTAGCTTCAGTCGGTTGAGCGTCCGGACCTGTGAACCATAAGGTTCAGTTCGCTGATTACATCGGGCCCTCGCCAACTCAGCATATGGAGTAGCACAGGGATCTGTGCGTAAGATAAGGGAGCTGGTGAGTGGTTAGATAGTGTTAGCGCTCCAGCTCAAATTCCAAAACAATTTGCTTGGTTATAGCGCTAGCATGAAAGGGGACAGATCCTTTCGCTGTTCCCGCTGATACCGACTTTGACCACCCTGACGACCTACATTTGTTACTTCTAGGATTTGTTTTCAAGCAACTACCTTCCCAATGCACTAAGACTCTAGATTTCTGTGACAAAGCGTAAAGGAACGAACTAATTCTAGGTAAGCTGGTAACTGATATAATACGACAATAGCTTCCTTTGGCTAGTTTAGATTGTATTGTCTTATTTATTAAAATACCATATGAATTTGGAATTTTTAACTTTGTACATAGGGCCAGTTTAGCTCAGTTTTGTTTTTCAAAGTATACGCCTCAAAAAATCTACAAGTTTCCTTGGGGTCAATTACACTAGGCTCTTGTCGCCAAAACTTGGAATAGTCTATGAGATTAGCGATCTCTCATGAAGGCGGTTATTTTGGATAAAATTCTCATGTGTTAATAAACGGTTCATGGAGCATAGAACTTAGAGTTAGCGCTCATGTAGAGTGCGGTAGAGGATACCGGTAATCCCGTAATTTATCTCTATATATTGTTCGTTTTGTATGTTTTTATTCAGAACCGGTTATACACTCAAAGAATATATTCGTGTTCAATTTTATTCGAATACTTGGCAGAACTATTGGATAATGATGTTTACGATTTGCTGACTAGAAAAAAGCAAAGAGAAAAGGATAAGGATTTTTCGGTGGTTTGCTATTAAGAATTATGGGTGGTTAATAGACAAATCGACTATTTAAACAAATTATCTATACGGCGTTACTGCTTTCTAACTCTTTTAATATACAATAAATGAAATAAAAATAAAAATTACGTAACTATAAAGGATCCACAATAGTTGGTTAAGCTCATAGATACCAGCACAAGCTTGTACTGATTCTCAAGTGTCGTTTTGCAGTTTATGGGTGTAATCTTTAAAACTTTGCGCTATTTATCTAGAGCTCACAACTCATCTTAGCAGATATCTAAAAGTCATTTAATTGTTTTATTCTAGTTGGTGTCTATTGGATGATATATTACTTGCCTAAACGGGGAAGGAGAATTTTGTTTTCATATATATCTTATGTGTGTTAAACTGCTGCATTGATGGAGGAGAGAAATAAATTAAATCTGGATGTCAATCGCAGTCAGTGCTGTCGTCGCTCGAGTGGACATAGATATTGTGTTCTCAAAAGCGATTAAAATTAAGTAACCAAAAATGTAATTACCCGTCCATTACCACCAATTTTCTATAATTTTATTTATAGGTGCAATCCAAGTACGAAAACAAACTTAGTATTAATGTCATGGATGGCATTTTTTCTTCTAGAAGAGAATGTACATAGTAATAGTAATATATATATGGTATACAAGAAATTATAAAATAATCACAAAAAATAATCCTCCAAAAATTACACCCATTTAAAGAAAAACAATATAAGGAAAAGTAACCTAACGTACTTTATTTCAAATATCTACCATTAAGTATAAACCACATGGTTGCTATACTTTAACAAAACCAATCTCGAACCATATAATCGCGCAACTAGATGAAGAGTTAATGATAATTATTCTTATATCTTAATTATGATATTTGTTATTGACAACTTTTGTTTTTACTGGGTTCATATAGGTGTGAGTTCTCCTAATTTCTACTAACTGTGTACATTTGTTGGTGTTGTTGCGCTCTCTCTCTTCACGAGCCATTTATCCAAACCTCTCTCCTGCTGGGATGTCAGTGTTTGATCACCGTTGGATAAAAATTTTTGATGAAATATATTCATTAATGCGATACTCAATTTGTTCACTAAACTCATTGTTTTAATACGCTATCTCTCTTACCGGGTACGTATACCATGTCACGAGAGTCAGTAAGTTGGACCTCTATTTGACGACAAAATGGTGTCATAATGAACGGGTCTCCATATTTCCCGCGATAAAATTATCCAATTTTAATTAAATTTTCATCCAAAACTTTAGGAATACCTTCACTGATACTCTATATAGATTTCATAATACGTCTATTTCACATGGAGCAATATTTCCTCTACAGCCATGCCTTTTTCTAGCAACGATCTTTATAAACCAAACCAATACCAAACTCATTAGCTAACTTTATGACAATCTTAAATCCACTTTAGATGAGATTAAATATCTGTAGAGATCGCAAATAATGTAAAAATATTGAAATTGAGATAAGGTGAACAACCTACTATGGATAAATTAAATTGTATTTCCCTAAAGAGGTGGGTTAAGCCCCCCCCAAAAAAAAAGATCTCAAATATCAACATATAGGGTGTCACTGTTTATTCGAAGTTGATAATACTGAAATCTGGTAGAATTATTGGCAGCAGTTCTGGTATACTGGGTGCGTTATGGGGATTAGTTCTAAGTTTAATTTATTAGTCATTACATACCAATTTTACACTGATCGAGGTGGTTAGTATACTGTTTGTTGGGTCTCCATCTTTATGATGTCTGCTATAAAAAATAATGAACTAATTAAATAATCAATATTGTATTAAAACACGTAATTATATAATTGGTGCACCATATCATTGATCTTGTTATTCTAGAATTATTTTATACTTGATGACGCATATAATAGTGGTGTTATTTTATTAGGTTGTATAATAGGATATACATTGTGGGAAAGCATATTGAACTGTGTGCAATATAATGTACCACTGCCTATCCACTCTAACTTTGTTATTAAGCAAGAATAATATACTAAAAAACAACTACTGGCGATAATTTGTGGATAAGTGATTAGTGAATATATTTCTCGTATCTATTCCATAATATAAAACTGTGATATGTATTAGCCAATAATTAATATTCTAGTTTATTAATTATCGAAATGAGATTTAACAAACTAAAAGCAAATTTTATCTGCGGCTCGCAAAAAAAAAATTATCATAAGATTAACAAATATACTCTCTCATATATGTTATAGTATTTTTACTTACATATTTGAACAAACAATTCTAACTTCTTGCTTACTCATGTTTATCGATATATCCCCAAGACGGTAATGGCCGTTGAAATGGCTAATAAATAAATAATCACTAATTTAAGCACCATATGAATAAGCGACATTTCATCAGTATATACTCCGTTTATGTAACAATAACACTGTGTCTGTCTCATATGGTCTTGTATTTTCTATCCTCTTCACGAATTATATATACTCGTGACAAGATCTGTTTTCGATCTCTTATGGAATTTGCTTACAACCGAAACTCTTGGGTTGATAGCAGAAGATATATACTGAGATACAAACTACTTATGGACTGCCTACCTTTCGATATACAAAGATTTTCGTAAACACCAACACGATCAGTTATTATCGGTTTGGATTGTTTACCTGTTCTTTTTCAACTGCAACATACGGTGGTCGAACTGTGTGTGGCGGTCTATTATAAATGACTCCTCAAAGGTGCCCGTGAGAATAAGAAAATTGGGAAAGCAGTTTGAAGATTATAGGATATATATAATTTAACCCATAAATACTGTGTTGCATTAGAGTATTAGATCAATAATTTCATCCTTTCACTTGTATGGTAAATAAAACACGTGGTCCAATGTATATAGTGCAAGATATAAACTCTCGAAAAGCTCGCGAGATCTCGATACATACTGTGCCTCTGATTTTGTAGAAACAATGTCACAGTCTAGATCAAAGTAAGTAGCCACTTTGCACTCAAGTAGATTTCTGAAAAATGCTCGGATAAAGCGCGAGGCGGGGCTTTCTGGGTGTGAGTGGGATACTAATTATTATTACTTATTTTGTTACATAATAATAAATCGAATTGTGTGTGTGTATAGATGCTGTGTCGTGTTGTGTCGTGATGTGGTGTATCTTAATAATAATATATCTATATATGAATATAAAGTTTATGTGATACCTATTATATATAATAAATAATATTAGTATAATTTTATATATAATAGCACTATTTAAAGTTAAGTTATCATGTGGCAGTGTCCATAAATCTAAACTACTTTAGGCCGGACAGTAGAGGGAGACTCCGATTCCACTTTTTCTCTACTATATCGCTAGATACTCGAAGGAGATTGTTTGCGTCTGAGGTGGAGCTTTTCAATTGCTCCATACTTTACTCACATATTCTTGTGTTCATACGCTGAGTTGTGGGACGTGGTGGTTATCGAACCTAGAGGAACCTTATCGGTGTTTCTTATGTACGGAAACGATCTCCTAACGCGACTGTTAGGCATAAGACCGATCCATTTATAAAATGAGCAATTCTCATTGTTATTTTTTAATAGACAATAATATAAAGTCACTCACTTAGTGTCTACCTATATATCCAATAGAGTGTCATTGATTATTTGCCTGGATTAAAAAGCACACAATAGAAGGTTTTTTTTATTATGCCTTTTAGTTTCCTCAGTACCTTTCCCAATTGTAACTAGCATGCAAAGAGTGACACAACCTTCATAGTTCGATTTGAGTGAGTTCCAACTCCGCTTACACCGATAATTTCGCCGATTCCTCAAGCCACATTCAGTAGGCATCACTGCGCGACTTGGCGTGTCTTCATCTTGTAGGATGGAGATACTGGAAGCTTGAAATCGCGCAAAATTCAAATTATTTATAGCAAAGATCAATGAAAAAAATAACAATTCATAAGCATCTGAAAAAATTTTATTAAAACACACACACACACACATCTAACACACTATTAAGCGTACACACAACATTTATTGTATCTAATAATAATATATCTATAGTATAAGTTATAGTTAACATAAATATAACCATTCAATATTTAAATATAAAATATGAATAATTCAAAAGAAAAGATAATAACCATTTAACATCTCCGTGTATATCCTTTTTACTTTCACAATGCAAGACTTCTCAAATACTTTTCTAAGGATCTAGATTATGTAGACAGTATGAGAACTGTCATAGATTCTTACGCCTTAGCGGTCCAAAGTATTATGAAACTCAGACGGAAATATCCTGAACACAAATATCAGCGCTCGTTTTCAAATGGGTATTTGTTTAGGTTCTGCTTAAGTTTCTTTCTTTGAATAGTTAACAAATATTTAGACCTGCTAACATTTGGGATGGAAATTTTTTTTAACCAAAATCTGATGTATAGAGATTAACTATAATATATCCTTGAATATATTATATTTTATGGACAAGCTCTTTGTTAATGGCATTTATTTAAAAAACTTTATATGATATAATATGTTGTTGCAACTACTGAAAGTTAGCTAATTTCAACTAATTGAGATATGTCTCTATAGTTTTGAGATTTTTGATGATTCCCCAAATGAATCCTCCCCTTACGTTAATAAAATTTGCCATCAGTTTAATTTTAATTTTCACATTATATAACTTATTTAAATATTATAGATTAATTACCTTATATTAGTATTATATATAGAACTTTTTAGAATTTATAAGAAATTAATGTGATATAGAGCAGTAATTTATATTTCTTAATAAAAGAATAGTCCTTACAAATTTAAATATAAATATAATATTTGATTGATTTGATATTATATTTTATAATATTAGTTATATATATATATAGTATATATATATATATATATATATATATATAATATATATATATAATTATATAATTATATATTAAGAATATTTATTTATTATTATATGATATAATATTGTTTAGACATATTAAATACTTGCTCTATAATATAATTCTAATTTATTTGATTATTATACATTTCAGCTCTAATCTTAAAGGATTTTATAATAATAAGACCTGTGCTCATAACAAGTAATATATGTGTTAATTAGACCTACAAGGCATGACGCAGTATGGGTTGTTAGCAGTGAGACTTGATATATGAATGATCATAGAATAAATAAGATATCATTACTTCCCTCATGCCCCTCTTTGGCTTATTACTCTTTTTCATAATATATATAATATATATAGTATATATTTATATATAATATGGGAATTATAATTCAGAAACTGTGAATAGATTTGTAGACACACTCCAGCAAACAACAACTCACATCACACACACACAACCACAACAACAAAAACACACATAAAAACAACTAAAGCAAGATGAGTGTTTGGAAGACATAGACATAAACCTAAACGGTACAGCCACTAGCAATCACAATCCATCCCCGGAGATTATCGTAGAAGCAGTTTTTTTCTCGATAATATCTAAGTAATAAATCACAAGTTGTGTATCTACGATTACATACAATAGCTCTCACTTATTTTTCTTTAGCATTTGGCATTGTGATAGCCTTCAACACCAATCCACCAAACCAATCATATATTATATAGACTTATTTTTTCTTAATTATATTTAGTAATACCACCTATAATTATATATATATTTATTTATATATAATATAATAGGTTTATTTATATTTATTTTATATATAAATATATGAGAAGAAATAAGTAAGAAATAATGTAGTGGATAAACATGAAATTTATCGATATCACTTTTAATTGAAAAAATAAAATTAAAAATTTCACTACTGATGATGAGGTCGTAAAAAATCTTCTCTGTGTTACGGCAATTATTTTTTACATTATATCTCTTCCGATAATATTATTGTATTATCTCCTTATTATCATCAATCATTTTCAACATCATCTGTTATATATAATAATAATAGACGTAAATCGTATACATTTGAAAAACGGACCGAACACAGTGTAAGTGATATCGATTAAAGTGATATTTAAATTCATTTTTATCCATCTACATTCTTTTCTTTACTCATTTTTCCTCTATTGTCGGATTTCAATCTCCCTTTCCATTTCCCCCCACCACACACCACACACACAAATATATATATATATAATATATATATATATATAATATATATATTCAGTCATGAAATGAGGTTTTAAGAGATTAGAGCCCCAAATACTTGATATCATTTTAGAATCCACTCAATCAATAAACTTACAGATTTTGAAGGCAGATCGTAAGCAGTAAAAAAAAAACATCTGGAAATGACTTCAATTACATATGGTGTTAACATCCCAAATCAAGACACACCCGATATCGTTACAGTTTTAGATCGGGTGACTTTTGTTTGATGCAATTATTTACCTATTCGGCGAGACAAGAGTGACTAGTAAATAATTAACTATACTAGACTGGAAGTGATGGATGTTTCTTGACGTTATAAAGTTAAACTCTTAACCACAAAAGAAGTTCAAGGGTTTCTCGCTTGTTTAAATGCCTTCAATAGAGATTGCATGTGCCCAGATTACAAATACAGAACAACAATTCAGCTCTTGTGGACGTGGCGCTGATTGACAAGCGTACATTTAACATTTGCTTGTGATACAATAACCCCAGGAATATAGAAAGCCTTCCGCCCCCAAGGTTTGCTAGATGAGAACTCGTGTTCCTCTGAAAGAAAACCTGCATGGTGCATTTTTTTTTATTCAGGCAATCATCTCCATTCTAAAATAGTACTGAGTTTGTTTGTTTTGTTTTTGTTTTTGTTATTTTAGTTTTTGTTTATACAAGGTGTGTCAAAAAAGTATCGAGATTTTTTGTACTTTTTGAGACACTTTTTATCTGAAAAAAAAATTATGTTTCATTCATTCTTCATTTCTATCTCAGTAAATACAGCTTTTAAACTTGGTACTTTTTTGGCACACCTTGTATTCTGAAAAAAAAAAAATAAAGAATGGACGTTATTTTTTTTCAGAATGCAAGGTGTGTCAAAAAAGTAAAAAACATGCAATCAACCTCCATTTGTAAGATACTCCTGAGCTTTTTTTTTCTATTTTTATTTTTGACTTGTTTATACAAGGTGTGTCAAAAAAAGTATCAAGATTTTTTGTACTTTTTGAGACACCTTGTATTCTGAAATAAAAATAACGTTTCATTCATTCTTCATTTCTATCTCGGTAAATACAGCTTAAAACTTGGTACTTTTTTGACACACCTTGTATTCTGAAATAAATAATGAATGGAACGTTATTCTATTCAGCATACAAGGTGTGTCAAAAAAGTATCGAGATTTTTTTGTACTTTTTGAAACACCTTGTATTCTGAAATAAAAATACCGTTTCATTTATTCTTCATTTCTATCTCGGTAAATACAGCTTAAAACTTGGTACTTTTTTGACACACCTTGTATTCTGAAAAGATTAATAAATGGAACGTTATTTCATTCAGAATACAAGGTGTGTCAAAAAAGTATCGAGATTTTGTACTTTCTGACACACCTTGTATTCTGAATTAAAAATAACGTTTCATTCATTCTTCATTTCTATGTCAGTAAATACATCTTTAAACTTGGTACTTTTTTGACACACCCTGTATTCTGAAAAAATTAATGAATGTAACGTTATTTTATTCAGAATACAAGGTGTGTCAAAAAAGTATCGAGATTTTTTGTACTTTTTGTCACACTTGTATTCTGAAATAAAAATAACGTTCACTTCATTTCTATCTTGGTAAATACAGCTTTAAACTTGGTACTTTTTTGACACACCTTGTATTCTGAAAAAAATTAATGAATGGAACGTTATTTTTTTCAGAATGCAAGGTGTGTCAAAAAGTACAAAAATCTTGATACTTCTTTGACACACCTTGTATATTGGGATATTGGAAAAGGTATGAAACTAAGAAAGAAGTCCTCCCGTGGGCATTTTTTTCAACATGCAATCATCTCCATTGTAAGATACTCCTGAGCTTTTTTTTCTACTTTTGTTATTTTTCTTTTGCTTACATATTGGGGTCTTTGGGTTGGAGGTGCATGGTGTAATGGTTAGAGTCGTACAAAACGGACTCGTTGACCCGAGTTCAAATCCTGGACGAGGCTGTTTGCATTTCACTTACGTTGGGAAAGGCATGCATCCAATTAATCTCCCTACAACTGTGTGGTAAATAGTAGGGCAGACTGGGATCTTTAACTTTGGTAACCAGTATAGGAGAAGGGAAACTCTGTACTCAAACCTGTTAAACTCCGCTTAAGAAATTGACCTTATGTCACATCCTACTCGTACCGAGGTGTTGGTTAATATATATATATATATATCATCACAGCTTCATGCATTCCCACGCGCACGCACATTTCATCACACACATACGCACAAACAAAAATACGCACACGCGCGTGGACACAATCATATCATCACAGCCTTCACGCATTTCCACGCACACGCGCATGACATCATACACATAGGCACAAACAAAAATACGCACACGTACAAACAAAAAAAGCATTCGACATCACGTAAACACGCAAACATGCAACGCAAGAATTCAGTTAAAAAACCACACATTTGACCATTTACACATTTCTGTCATTTAAAAAAAAAACTATTTCGTTTACCTGATGAATGCTTTTAGCAGGAAACCATTGGTAGTAATATCGTTCCCAAATAAATGAATAAAAGCTAAAACTTTTATTTGTCACTTCATTCAACTATATATATATATATATATATATATATATATATATATATATAAGGTTTGTTTAGAATGGCTTTTTGCCGATAATTTTTGGGAGAATAAGTGCTTAATTGGAGTCGTACCTAATTTTGAAAATTAATCAATTAATAATGAATTAGGCGGGAATACCTATTAAATTTATGGCTAAACAAATCGAGAAAAATCAATCTCCGTATGTACATTTCGGCCTATTAGGCCTCATCAGCTGAGCTATAGATCGGAAGACCGCCCTGTGCGTGATTTGAAACCGGACTGCCAAGCTGACAGGCCGATCCCATAACCCCTACACTAAACGGACTTCTTAGATTTTATGATTGTTTAGAGTAGGTTAATATCCAATTAAGCATTTATATATATATATATATATAATTATATATATATATATATATATATATATTGAGATGAAAATATATGTTTATATTGATATAAAAAATAGACCTTAAAGACAAAATAAGTATTCCATGAACTTAACGAGAACCCAACACCATAGAATTGACATTCAGCAACTTCATTGTAAGCCGTATTAACTAACGTAAAAAAATAACCCCTTTTTTACATTCCTGTATGGGTTATACATTTTCTTTAATACTTTCTCACCTCTCGTTTTCATTTTGAAAAAAAAACTCCAAAACTGGTTAGACAACACTATACTCATCCAAGGGTCCTGTTTAGCTCAGTCGGTAGAACACTCGCCTAGGTAATCACAAGTTCCAAGCTCGATACCGGTCACCCGCCAAGTCAGCGTATGAGAAGCCAGATTCGGTAAACATGATCTATGTGGCAAATTGAGGAACTGACGACAGGTGTGGCGCTTCAACTCAGCAAAAACAATCTCCGTGGTCTAGCTTTAGCGAAAAGAGGTAGATTCCCTCGCTGTCTGGCTGATACCGACAGTAGGCAACTCTGCCAACTACTTTTTATACTCATGCTAATGCTCTGATGAAGAGTTTTTTTCATAAACCGAAATCTTTTAACGTCGACTTCACCAACTATACATATATAAAGGGCAGTTGGTGTGTATTATGTATGTATGTATGTATGTATGATGTATGACCGGATGAAACTAAGAAAATATCGCCATTTCTTGCGTTTTGTGCAAAAATTATGAAGATTTGATTTATATTCGAAGAAATTGAAAAATTAATATATACATTTTTTTCTTAAGCCATCATTTTCAAAAAAAATTCATTTAAAAAGAAATGTCATAACTAGACTGCTTCAGTTCCAGTGATCTTTTGAAAAAGAGATATTATCTCGAAAATTCAAGAATTAAATACAGGTTAACACACAACATCATTGTTACCGTATTATTATTTTTTCTTTACAACTGCATTGTGATAGCCTTCTAAATCAACCTCCTAACCAATATATACACAATGCTTCAAGCAAATTATAAAACTCTCTTATTTTTTTCTTATTTTTACACATTTCTGTATATAAATTTCAGTTCATTTATTGATTCTAATGTTGTTTCTTACTATTTCTTCTTACCCTGCTATGTAATAGGAGTACGACATTCCTGGTCAACAAGCTGTCCCTCTTTCTTTTCTCCCACCCCTCTCTCTCTATTACTCTCTCTATCCTTCTCTCCTCCTATGCGTTACCACAACAGTGCCATACCCAAGGCACAAGTGGGATGAGATTCGATTAGTTGTAATTATTTACTGACACCCCAACATGTCAGTTGAACACAAGGATCATTAACGTGTGGAACCACGCACAAACCAATGATCATGCGTGGCTAGTGTTTTAAAATTGTGTGAATTCCGACAGCAATCCTCTTTGGCGCCTCAGGCACTGGACAATAAACCCAGCCCTGTTCCTTTAAATCAAAGGAACAAATGTACCCCTGTGGGATAGCTCCCTGGGATCAAGCTGATATTGATATTTTACCGGTCCAATGGCCGAAGCCACTGGACATAGGTTTCCGAAGAAGCGAGGTAAATATGTATGTTTATTAACGTACCCAAATGCGATGAATTGTAAACGATTTTCCCGCTGTAAAATGGCGGACCGAGTGGCTGATGGTAAATATTCGCTTATAAGTGATAGATAATGTCTCTAGTGGTCCACACTGATGGCTCTTAAGAGTACTTTTGATGTTTTGCACTATGGATTAAATAGGCAATGAAATGAATTGTAATCGTGCAAAGGGGGCTTGAACTTCTTTTTCTTTTTCTGGCGGCATCTGTAAACTATATTGTCGCTTACAACATAACTCATTTATGGCTCAGCGGTGAGCGTGAATCGGAACATCAGGACAAAAAGCAACTGCAGAGTTATAAATTATACGGAGACAAAGCGACATTTATGGCTCTCCTTTTTTTTTCACTGTTTCGAAAGAGTCAAATAATGAAGAGAATTCCTTTTTTGCTTCTTCATACCTGCTCTCCTTTGAGTATATAAACCGTTACCCTTGTGTCCGTGTGTGTGTGTGTGTGTGTGTGTGTGTGTGTGTGTGTAGTGTGTGAAAATTAATTTATTAGTGCGCTTGTAGATGTTTTAAGAAACTACATATCCCATTACTTTAGTGGGGCGAGTGGTTAAATGGTTGCCGTCGTAGAAAATGGACACGGCGAGAGCAGTTCAAATCCTGGATGAGGCTCTTTTTTCACTACAGGGTGATTGAAAAGTAACTCCCTATTTTAAACTATTTATATTTTTTATATGAAGTTATATTGGCCAGTTGTCATATGGAGGCGCGTGGCATAATGGTTACAGTCGTAGGAAATCGGCTCGTCGACCCGAGTTCAAATCCTAGATAAAGCTGTTTGCATTTAAAATATCGCTAATACTTTTGGGAAATGTATGAATCTTGAGAGTCTAGCTGGAGAGAGATGTGCCATGCGGATGGTCCATTGTTCATCGGATGAACAAATCGATGAGATATTTGCCAATACAACAATGCGGTGCTTCCCCATGTTATGGCTGGGGAGATGCATCTGAGTGATTTTTTCTGACAAGTCTACTCTATCTTTTTGTGAATACTATTTATTACTGCCATTTTCCAGAAAGATCAGTTGATGCGATTCTCGAGATTTTGATTAGAATGTTAATGTTATGTGTCTTATTATATTCATTTTTTGTAATACTAATGTTTAAGAAATAAATTATTAGATTTTTAATATAGGGAGTTACTTTACAGTCACCCTGCTATTGGCACCTTTCCGTCCACTAAGGACGATGGCGTTGTGTCCAAAAAGTAAATAAATAAATAAATAAAAACCATCTGCATCTGCGCAAGTGGCTGTGCTGGCCTATCACTTTCCAGTCTTTGATGCACTGACTGCACACAAACTGTAATGCTTTCTGAGGCTGCTGTTCTTTCTCCCTGTTTCTGGCTCTCTTTGCTGTCGAGGTTACTCTCCTCTCCACCTCACTCCTCTTCGTGCCTTGCTTAACGTTAAGGCGTCAGTCCGCTCGATTTTCTGCATTATTTACATTTGTGTCAATGTAGCATATCCTCATGTCTCTCCCTGTATTTAATCTATATCTGGAGCGATGATGGGTTCATACCTTTCCCAAGAGTGATAGCGTTATATGAAATCAGTATCTAGAAATCTGTTGGTTTTTTTTTTGTCTTTTGGGGGGTATTTTATATTTTATATTTTATTTTTTATTTTGTCTTTGCTTTTGAGGATCAGAAAACAGAAACAGTACAAAGAGAGAGAGAGACAGACAGACAGACAGACAGACAGAGAGGGGGGAGAGAGACAGAAAATCACCCTCTTTAACCGAAGGGTGTCTTAGAAAGAAGACCTATTCTCTTTCATCTCTCAGAGACGTTTTTTCAT
>CM042143.1:63696000-63706000 GCA_023376005.1 Doryteuthis pealeii | reverse complement strand
AATGGCAATTAAGAAGTACAATACACTCCACAGATCGCCAGAACTGGAGCTTCACCATCAGATCAAGTTTAGTGTCATACCCAGTACAATCCTTCTGCAGGGCATATAGGCAGTGTATTCTAAACTCGACCAAAATGACACCATCAAAATTGTTGCTAATTGTCGTTGGTTGCAAACTTGTGACCGGCTTGTATACTGAACGGTGTTACGGTAAGATGCATGTACCAATTTAAAGTTATCCCTTTCTTATCTGTCATCGTTTCTCTCATCAGCTGTTTTATACGAGGGTTATTCAATGAATAAGCTGAATTTTGTCTAGGGAGTTAGCACAAGGTGGTACTGTTTACAGTTGCAATTTTTTCAAGAAAATCAATAGTGATGGCACCTTTCATGTCCCAGAAGACTGTCAACGTAACCAACCTTCTTTACTGACCACTATGCCTGGAACTTTTGTCTTTACCGGATAGTCAGTGTGTTTCCAATCTTTTCAACTCAGGCTCGTTGTGGCAAACCCACGTTTTGCCCATTAGTAAACATTTTTTTACTAAAAGTTGTTTCTCCATACACATCACTCGTTCTTCTATAAATTTCATATTGTTTGCACTTCTTAGCTATCAAAAAGAAAGAAAATGATGACATAACTCTGTTCAAGACTGAAGCAATCTGTTTGAGTTACCACTATTTTGAATAGCTTCAAAACAATTAATTTTATGAGCTAAAACATTTTTGTTATAATCCAATTCCAAATAATGAAGAATCTAAATTTATGGAAAAAAATTTCGAAAAGAAAATTTATTATGCTTTTTCAAAAATGTCTCCTTATTTATTGAATGACATGAAGCATATGCGCTCATCTTAGGTGTGGCGCTCCCCTGCAGAAGCAAAAAACAATATTCCTGGTTTAGTGCGGGCGAAAAGAGGATAGACTCCCACGTTGTCCGGCTGACAGCGACAATAGGCCCACTCTGCAGACTTTACTACGTTACTTCTACACTAGCGCTGGACACTGCTAGAGAAGCAAGGACGAACTCATACGTGTCTTTCTCCAGTGGAAACCAGCACATGCGCACGTCAATGGGGCCGTCCAGCAAAGATCTGCATTGATCAGCTCTGTGTGGATGCTAGATGCTGCACAGAGAACTTTCCAAGAGCGAGGAATGATAGGGACTGTTGGCGAGAGAGTGTCATGGATATCCGTGCTACAAGCATGACATGATGATGATGATGATGATGATTACACTAGTAAGTAAAATCAAGTGGCGGAGTACCCATATTGTCGGTATCACTCGGACACCAGGGGATTCTATCCCTTTTCGCAAGCGCTAGAGCAAGAGATCGTTTTTGCGTCTGAAGTGAAGCGCAACACATACCGTTAGCTCCCCACTTAACCGAATAGATCAGATTACCCAATCTGCGTTACACATGCGCCAAGTTGCCAAGTATCGAACCAGGAACCTTGCGATTCCTTGCTGCGTACATACATAGATACATAGATACACGCGCATATGATGTCGTATTTGTTGTTTTTTTTTTCTTTGCCTTGGCCACGTCACTAGTCGTCATCATCATCATGTCGGGCAATTAGCACGGATATCCATGACAATCTCTCGCTAACCTTCTCTATCATTCATTGTTCCCGGGAGGTCCTCTGCGCAGCGTCCAGTATCCGCACAGAGCTTGTCAATTTAGGTCTATGTGCTCGTTTCCACAGGAGAACATTGCTTATGAGTTCGTCCTTGCTTCTCCAGCAGTGTCCAGCATGCCTTGTTCGTCTCACTCGGATGGTTTGTGACCGTTCAGCAGCTTCTTTGTGGGGTGTTTCCTCGACGTGTTCAAGATCGCACGCAGCATTCTTGTGCAGCTCTCATTTAGCTTATTCTCCAAGGCGCTTCGTTAGAGACCAAGTGGTGCAGCCATACAACAGCACTGACACAACCACAGCTTGGAAGAATTATCGTTTTAGCTTGTCAGTGATGTCGGATTTCCATATGACTGATAATCTGTTTATAGCCTTCCCTATTCGTGCATTAAGACATTTTCAGAAAAAAATATTTTCACAATATGAAACTTGGAAAAAATGACAGCGTTATTTATTTTATTTTATTCTTATTTACAACCCCTCCCCCTCCAGATCCCCCTTTTTTTTCAAAGCAAGGCACAGCTGTAAAGTTGTAAGGAAATAGGCCGAGAAGATGCGAAGCGCATACGTTTTGGCTATCAGCACGAGTTGAGATGGTGAGTTTCAGATGACTTTACCAGCTTGACCGACGTGGGGTGAGTCTTTCCCAGGATTGGCATATTCGGGACTGGATGGATTCACTGAGACAGGGAATGGCAAGGGGATTGACGATGGGGGTCTGGAAAATTTAGGAGACAGACGGATAAACGAAGAAATGGGAGAAAGAGAGAGAGAGAGAGAGAGAGAGAGAGAGAAATTAACAGTTTTTAGGACAATGTGAGACTGGGCGAAAAAAGAAGAAGAAGAAGAAGAAGAAGAAAGAAGAAGAAGAAGAAGAAGAAGAAGAAGAAAGAAAGAAAGAAAGAAAGAAAGAAAGAATCATGGAAAATCCTGGATAAGTGAGGAAAAATGTTGAGGCGATAAAAGAACGGTAAAGAAAATGCTGAAACAAAAGGAATTATGGGAAGGAAAGACAAAAATTTCTCAGGAATTAAAAAAAAGTAAATAAAATTAACAGTGAAAACTTGAAGAAAACTAATTTAAATTGATTTACAGCAAAGTTTTGATTAATTGAAGATAAATCTAACTTAAAATTAATTTAAAGTAAAATTTGAATTAATCAAATAGAAAACCAATCAAATTATATTTTCAGTAAAATTAATTTATATTAATTAAAACCAATTCAAGTTAATTCAGAGTAAAAATTAATTTAGATCAAAGATAAAACTAATTTAATGATTTAAATCAATTTACAGTAAAATTAATTTAATATACTTAAAGATAAAACTAAAACTAAATGGTTTGGTTTGGTTTGATTTATTTTTAACGGCATATCAACCTCTAATGGGTCATTTTATGGTTATTACCATAACCAATCATCTAACACAAACAATTTGTACAGTTATACGATTTCACGTATTCCTATGTGATAATTTATACATTATGGTCAGGTCTCGCTGAAAGCACCGGTTCCCGTTATATCTTAGATTGTCTTTCAGATAGAATTTGCCCACAAAAGAAAATCTTATCAAATTACCATTACCATCTCTCGAACTTGCTGAGGGGCAGAGGTTGACTGGCATCCTATCTCCTCTTAGAACGTCACGGTTGTCTAGTCACTTTAAACTTCTCTATCCACTCATATACACTTCTACGCGATAGTGCATTGTCCCGATATTGTGCTAAAAGCCCCCGATGAATTTCAGCCACTGACATTCATTCCGATCAGAGAAATCGGGTCACGTCCTCGTTGCATACTGCTAGTGGAGCGGCCATGTTTACGCGGTAAAGACAGCAAGGTATGCTCAAACTTCGATCACGTGACAACAACAGTGCCAACTATAAGTACGCACGTACACAATGCAGTGTGATAATAAAAAGGATGTATGTCGAAAGAGAGAATAAATTTTGATTCTCCCTCGTGTGTATGCATATATGCGAGGGTGAGCACGTGGTGTAATTGTTAAAGTCATGGGAAATGGACTCCTCGCCCTGGATTCAAATCCTGGATGTGATAATTGCATTTCATTTACCGCTAATACTCTTTTGATAGGTGTGAATCTTACTTTCTCTACAGCTATGAATAAATAGTATGGCAGACTGGGCTCTTTAACCTTGGTTAGGCAACCGGTCTAAGAGAAGAAAAACTCTGAATTCAAACCTGTTGAACTCCGCTTAAGAAATTGACCGGTTGGTATATATATATATATATATATATATATATATATATATATATATATTTATATGTTGCTATATATATATATGTTGCTATATAAAACCGTAGAGAGAAAGGCCCCGAAACGGTTTGCACATTCTCTCCGGATGAGCCCATGGATTTGTAAACATCCTTTGTTTTTTCAATATATCATATTTACACTGTCGGATTAAGTTCCAATTTTATTTTCACACACACACACACACACACATATATATATATATATATATATATATATATATATATATATATATATATATATAGAGAGAGAGAGAGAGAGAGAGAGAGAGAGAGAGTGGTATTTTTAGTTGAAAGTTTCATTCGTATCTTGATTTACAAGGTTATTCAACTGAGAATTTTTGATTCGGAATGTTTGATTAGATCATTTTTGATTGACCCTTTTTTTTTACTTTCTTGTTTTTCACTTCAAGTTAATCGCAGTTCACGCTGTCACGTAGTTTGAATTTAAGACGCCGACGTTAGTCAACAATTTTAAATAGATCTTTTCTTCCTCACATTTGAAGATGGCAAAAGGAAGCCCAACACACCAAAAACAGAGGCTCGCAAACTTTTTGTTTTCTGCAATAATTTATTTATTCTTTAAACCAACAAAAGCCCCGATGAAGGTCTATCTAAACAGACAGAAACACTGCAGTGTAGGCTTAATAAACATCATTTGTTTTATGAAACTTGTTTTTTCAATTTTTACAATATGACATACTGTCGGATTTACTTCCATTTTTTTCTTCACATAAAATTTACTATTTGTAGTGACACAGACCAGATTATGTCCTCTGGGACAACAGCATTTTGTCCACAACAAACTTTGAGTCACATTGAACATGACAACATAGAACAATACAATTCTTAAAATTGTAATTCTTTACTTTCAGTTTATCCAATGCCCCATATATCCATTTAATAGTGGAAAAATGGTGCATTATTTTATTATTTGCACTCTTTCTTCAGCCTAAATATATAAAAGACAAAAGGTCATTACCTCTCTTGTCTGCCAAATAATTATACTAAATGTCAATATCCATATATATGTATATATAATAATATATTATTATTATTATTATTATTATTATTTATATTTTTAAGGCAATTACAATGCATATATCGTATAAAATTCAATAATTATTGGAAATAATCCTGACAAGCAAACTCGGCGAATAACGCACGCGACGTGGAACACCGGACAGCTGTTTCAACTTCATCAGTCATCAGCGGTGTATACCTACGATATATAAAGGCAGTTATTAGGTATGTATATATGTCTGAATAAAACTTTGAAATAAAACAATTAACGACAAAGTAAATATATATACTCAGTAGATATTTTAAGCAAAAATTATGAAGATTTGATTTATATTCTAAGATATATAAAAATTAAAATATACATAGAAATAGCATTGAAATTCTACTTACAAATGTTCAGCATTGTAAATCTCAAAAGTAAATAAATCAACACAACAGGATTTTCCCCTCTACACAGGCGACACTGGGTAGCCGCTTCTAGTTTAGAATAAAACTAATATACAATAAAAATCAAATTAGATTTATTGTAGTGAAATTAATTCAAATTAATTTTACTACAAATTAATTTCAATTAGCTTTCTTTCTTTTTTATAGAAGGCCTATTGAAATTAATTTACATTAAAATCAAATCAGATCGCTTGAAAACAATTTGATTTAATTTGGCATAAAAATTAATTAGAATTAATTAAAGTTAATTTAAATCAATTCAAATCAAAATTAAGTCAGGTCAATTAAAGAAAAATCTCATCAACGTTAAGGTGTACTGTCAGCATGGATTTCTTTGGTTCTCTCTCGCCATCAATCCCAATAGGCCTTCGTTCTTAGCAAGTTCTCTAGACGACATCCAGTGTCCTTACAGAGCTGATACATGTAAGTTTTTACTGGTTGGTTAATACTAGCCTGTCCATGTATAAGATTTCATAGGAGAGGGTCACTTATGAGTTCGTTTTTACTTCTCCAACAGTGCCCAACATTTCATGCTCATCTCACTTGGATGGTTTGTGAGATGGGAATTAAGTAACCGTACAGATGCCAATTTGTAGGGTGTTGCATCTAGGATTTGTTTAAAGCAGTTCGCTGCATTCCTGAGTAATTCCCATTCAGCTTTTTCTCCTGGCGTTTCGTCAGTGTCCACGTGGTACATCAGTAGAGTAGTACTGACACGGCTAGAATTCCTGTTCTATTCAAGATAAATCTAATGTTAATTAATTTAATGTAAAATTCATCATCAGGTGGTGCTCGTAGCACGGATATTCATGACAATCTCTAGCCAAGCGTCCCTATCAGTCAACGAACCCATGAGGTCCTCTATGCAAGATTCAGAATCCGCGATATAGGTACTTGCTGGACATATGCAGGTTTCCATGGGAGAACGTCACTTATGAGTTCATCCTTGCTTCTCCAGCAATGTCCAGTATGTTTTACTTGGATGGTATGTGTGATAGGGGGAAAGTAGCCGTATAGCTGCTTTCATGTAGGAGCGTTGTTTCTACGATTTGTTTAAGACCGCACAGAGCATTCTTATGCAACTCCCATTTGATTTGTTGGTGCAGCCGTACAGTAGCACTGATACAGCTACGGCTCGGAAGAATTGTCACTTTAACTTATCATTTAGATCAGATTTTCATGTAATTGATAATCTGTCTATAGCAGTCCCTGCCTTTCCTATGCGTACATTAATATCGCTTTCTGTGGATGAGATATTGCTACCTAGATTAATTTGCTGTAAATCACTTGGGTTTAACGAAACGCTTGAAGAAAAAGAAAGATGGGAAATGCGCCAGTGCTGTCTTGAACAAATCCTGGAAGCAGTACCCCACAAAAAGTAGCTGTACGGCCACTTACCTCACATCACATAAACCATCCAAATAAGACGAACAAGACATGCTGGACACTCATGACGAATTCATAAGTGACGTTCTCCTGAAGACACCTACACATGAACACACCAGAATCGGCTGACTTTGGTTAGCTCGGGATATTTGATGGAACCAAGCCACGTTTATGTATTCTTTCTTTGAAATGCTACCGGCATGTATATTTTGTATGTAAAAGCTTAAGTGGGTTGTATGGGAAATTGAGTTTATTTTGTCATTTCTTCTGTTTTATTAAGTATGAGTTTGTTGGTTGGTTGGTTGGTTGGTTGGTTGGATTTTACAGCATGCCAGCTCTTATTGGATTATTTTATGCCGAAGAGGTCTTGTTTTATTCATTGAAATTTTCTTGATTTTTCTTTAATTTTTCTTCATTCATTTTTCTTCATTCAAAACCATTCTTGATTTTTCTTGATTTTCTTTCATTTTTCTTCATTCAAACCATTCTTGATTTTTTTATTTCAAAATAACTCAATTTTTCTAATTAATCAATAGATGTAACCCTAATAGGTACTACCACTCCGGGTGCGAATGGTCCTGTGAGTAATGGCAATTACGGGGTATTCTACATGGATATTGCATAGAGGACATTCTACACTAACCAAAATTGAAACTTTACCATGAGATGCAGTTTAACGTCATACGCACAGCCATCACCTTCTAGCATATACATGATAAAAAAATTGGGGGTGCCATAAGGGCAATAGGGTCGAGACAATTATATAGGTGATATGGCTTGGTGTGGCAAGCCGATTGATCGAATGGGACTCTGCGATCGCCCATCTAGCTTAAGTAAGGACCAAAGTGGAGTATTGCATGTCATGGACAGCTCAGCCATCAGGATTCCGTTCTTAAACATCACAGTCGCCACCCACGGCCAGCAGGTGGCCTCATTGAGGTTATTTTACCCCTCTGCAGAGGAATATTTGGAGTATTCTATAGCCCCAGCCGAGAGGGTGGGTTTAGCGTTGGTACAGGTAGTTCAGTCTATATACTAGCAGAACACGTGGATATACCATAGTATGATAATTTAATTATTTCAACATTTGACATGTTTACTTTAGAAATATTGCACCATTGTTCAATGTGTGAAATGTATAATAACCTTGATTTAACTCTCTATCTTTCTTTCTCTCTTTCTCTCTCTCTCTCTCATTCTCTCTCTCTCTCCCACACACTCACTCACACACACACACACACACACACACACGCATACAGACACACACACACACACACACACACTTTTTTCTTTCATTCTTTTCATCTTTTCATTATTAAATAAAAAATGTGTCTACCTCTCTCTATATCTTTTTCCTACCCTCTTTTTTCTTTCTTTCCTTTTTCTTTCTTCTTATATTTTTCAATGTAGCATGTCCATTTTCTTCCCATGGAATGGCCCATTATTTAACGACACTCATAAAAAATAAAAATACGGCATATAAGCAATACCATATAATCAGGATTTACATTTTTGCATTTCCTCTTGGACGAGTTGGACGGTCTCATTTTTAACCAGAGAGTGATGCAAGATGATAACGGTTGCACAATTAAGGAACACGAGTATTAATATATAGACCTGGTCTCTCTCTCTCTCTCTCTCTCTCTCTCTCTCTCTCTCTCTCTCTCTCTCTCTCTCTCTCTCTCTCTCTCTTTCCTTTGCAAACGCCTATCCGGTTAGTGAGTCATCAGTTGGTTCCAACTTCTTCGCAGTGTCAGTCTGGGCTGGGCTGGGCTTTTGAATTTCACCTACGTCACATCCAGTGATAACTTCCGACTGTCCCGGTCTTTGAAACGCTCCAGTGAGCACTAAGAATAGAACTTCGATGGCCGGGTAGGCGTTGTCACAATTTAGCCCGGATAATTAAATGTCGCTCTAACCACAATCAACAGCCCTTTACGCACATTCTTTTTGCCCAAGAAATAATAATAAGAAAAAAACACCCGAAGATGCCGCTGATAACATCTTGTATAATGGAATCCACGAAACCATAATCCCACATTCATTAATTCTCGGCTCCAAATGAGTAACCTAATTAGCTATCACCAGTAAAAGAGGGCGGAGGTCATAACTGAACGAAAAGCAGGAAGGAAATAGACGTCAGTCTAAACTATTATGTTCTAGAACTAAAAGGTTATGGAGGCGCGCTTAGCATAACGGTTATTGACTTGGGAAAGTGTTGTATACTGGATTATACAGTATTCAGTATACTAGTACATTAAAACTACATGTGCACCAGACATAGAGTAACTCGCAACAGAGTACTAAAACTTCGAGGTAGACGGTTCGCATAATTGTTCCGTAATCCTTGTAGTCTCAAGGTATTTGCCTCTAATCCCACTTATGAGTGTGTGGCACAAGGACATTTTTATGTGGCCCCACCCACAAGCCGAAGCTCATGCATGGTAGGCAGAACAAATGTGTTAATCCCGTCGGCATTCCCCTCAAGGGGGCTCAGGCACTGGGCAATAAACCCAGCTCCTTTAAATCAAGGGGGAAGGTATTGCCTGAGGGGGAGTCCCCTAGGATCAACGTTGTTAATTTCACTTAGCCGCTTCTGAGGCCGAAGCACTCTGAAGAAGGCTCAAGCAATCACCACAATGCTCTCAGGCAGCCGTGTATAAAATTGTCCTGGACCAGAGCATTCACTCTCTACGCTAGGTGCGCCAGGCTTGTCTACAACAGAAATGGAAATAGAATTGGTGACCCGTGTTCAAGTAGTAGACTAGGTTGTTTGGGAAAAAGCAGGAATCACTCTCTTCGCCCCTCCCCTAGCTATGCGTAATTAGTAAGGCACATTGGGATCTCTAGACTTGGTGAGGTAACCTGTCTAGGAGAAGAAAAACTCTAAATTGAGCTGTACTCCACTTAAAAGAAATTAACTTACTACAAACCTTCTCTCTCTCTCTCTCTTCTCTCTCTCTCTCTCTCTCTCTCTCTCTCTCTCTCTCTCTCTCTTTTCATATATATATTGTTAGCTATAAATTTATGAATAAAACGCTCAATATCGGTAATAGAACAAATGTAGATCGACGTTTGAATAACGTAGATAGGGTCTCTCTCTCTCTCTCTCTCTCTATATATATATATATATATATATATATATATATATATATATATCACAGTTAACTTTAAATCCACCAAGCAAACATATATTTACTTCTGGATTAAAAAAAACATTTAAGTGTTCAATA